>CM055104.1:54768537-55366037 GCA_029204225.1 Diphasiastrum complanatum | reverse complement strand
CTGACCCCCGAGCGGGGTCGGACGCATACATTTTTTTGTTTACTAAAAAATACACCAGTTTTTTTTAAAATAAAAAATAAAAAATTTGCACCCACCCCGGATGCGTCAACCCCTGGACGTGCCTCGGGCGTGTCCACGCCCAGGGTCCCTACCTTAGATATATACACACACACTAGTGGGTTTAGGGTTAAAAAAAAAAAATTAAATGCGTTCCAAACAGCATTCCGCTGTCCAGAACGAGCATTCTGGAACAAGATTACAACGGAACACGTCCTGCTACAATCACGATATATATCATAGTTGCAGCAAATCGCGATTCGCTGGGTTCGCGATTCTGCGAATCGCAATTAGGACAGCGAATCGTTAAAAAAATAAAATAAAATTGGAAAAATAGCTTTTGGCTGAAACTTTTTCAGGGGAGCAATGGTCAATGCCTCAGAAGTGCAGTAGATAGGGCACAAATAGATGAAAGTCTGTAGCTTTTGGTTGTTATTTGCTCTGGTTCTCAATAATTGTCAATGCTACGATTTGGGCTATCAACTCTATGGATGATGATCACTTTTGCCTACATTTGGGGGCATAAATATTGGGCCCTTATCGGCGCACATTTGGACCCCAATTTTATCTACGAGGGGGTGCAGGGGGGGCAGTGCCCCCCCTGCTACTGTCTTCGGGGGGGTCCAAGGGGAGGGGGGGGGGGGTGTCTGCAGCTCTCTGTCTCTGTCCCACTAGAACCATCTGTGTTCGTAACGAACAGGCCAGAGGTTACTTTACAATTTTTATCCTTGATAGAACCCAACATGGATTAATGCACCTGAATTGGACCATCCTGTACCCGAAACATTCAACAAACTACACAGTAATAATGCTCTTAATTGGGTGTGTGTGTGTGTGTGTGTGAGATACATATAATGTTTAATGCATATATAATCAAAATTTCACCATTGAAACCAAATTTCTTGCCATAAACCCTAAACCAATTTTTTCCCATACACTTAAAAACAACATTTTGTCGATTCCATTCCTATACTTTGTCAGCTATCTCTAACACTGAAACTAGGGTTGGCTAAAACTTTGCAGCTACAGGCCTCATGCAGAGGCTATGATACAGGCTGACGACTGCGTATTACTCTGTCTTACCTTCAATCTGAATCAATTTTAGAGTCAATTGGACTTCACTCATTTCCGTAAAACTGCTTGATTAGGGTTTGCTTGTGTATGCACGTTCTTGCCATAGACTTTCCAACACACCCTCTCACACTCCACTACTCCCTCTCAGCCATTGCTGATCCATCTGATGTGTTGAGTGCCTCGCTACTGTTCTTGCCGCCTCTCTGATCTATCTCCTGCAAATCATCCTACGGCTTCGTTTCGCCTCCCTCCAAGCTTTGTCTTGCGCACAAAGCGTGCTAAGAAGTTTATGTCTACAGGCTCTCGCAAACATCTTCGTACTTTGGAAATTGCGTCCACCATGCCTATCGATTCTGTCAACGCTCGACCACCACAGGTCGCTGCTTCGTCCTCAACTGCTATGGGAGACACATGCCACACCTACACGCAACACACCACTCCTGAGAACATCTCCTCGCTGAATGAGTACATTTCTAAGCAATTTTCCACTTTTCTTTCACAAATCAATGAACTTCGTGCAAATTTGCTTACTATGACTACCATGATTGATGCTCAACAGACTGAAATTGCTTCTCTTCGTGCTACACTTAGTGCTTTGCAGGGGGACATCATCCCTGATATCTCTCGTGTTGTTAAGGATACTAAGGCATCCATGAGTAAGCTTCCCCTACTTGAGCACCAAATACATGACATTGTTGAGTGCACTGCCCGGATTCCCGTTCTTGAATAGCGTCTTCATGAGACGGTGGAACATGTACAGAAGGTAACTACTCTCGAGCAAGACGTACGTGAGACCAAATCATGGGCTTCTATCCTGAGATCATCTACCACCTCTTCACCTTCTGTAGAACCCTCCTTAGACACCACGTTACAAGGCGTCTTGGCAGAACAACAACGCCGGGATGACAAAAAGCTCAACTTAAGATTCCGGGGTCCTCCTACTGAGGGCACAACACTGGACCACGTTACCTCTTTGTTTACTTCATGCATGGGGCTCTTAGTTCCAGGCATCCAGTATGCTTGGCGCCTCCAGCCTGACTATGGAAGACCCGCAGATAGTTCTTTGTGCGCGTCGTACTCTCCGAGGCTCTCAGATTTACATAGATGATGACCTTACTCACTGCCAATGGTTACAGCGTAAAACCATTATTCAGGAGGCAAGGACAAAACAACAAGGGGTCGTATTCACAAATGCCAGCCCACGCTTTTTCTCCAAGCATCAATAGGAAGTTGGTACTCGGGCATGGGAGCAGCCCGATAGCCCCGACTAGCATCACATTCGGTTTTTGAAACTGCGACGGCCTCTCCACCTCTTCTATGGCGGCTGATTTTCTACTTTTTGCAGAGACATATGAGTCTTCCACACACCCACTTCTGCACATTTTTGGTTTTCACTGGATTTCCGCTCCACGACTAACTCCCTAAGATCTCCGATTGCTTTGAAGGTTCCGCACACCCCATACCAGTGCCGACGCACCGTATCCGCCCATCCATAGGGTCACAACCGACCCACCCCCATGCACTGGAGTTATCGACATAGTCATGCCTGGTAGAGCCTCCTACGATAACTGGCGTCCCATACCACCAGCCATCACACTCAGCTCTCCCTAGCATACATCTCTTGGCCTGGAGATGCATCTTGGCTCATGCACGTGCTCTCCATCCACCACCTCTCGAGTAGACTAAGTGAATGGAATGAGGGAAACCCCACCACTATATAGGCATAGCTTAGTGGGTCTCATCAAGCACGGTCCTGCCAGCGACACGTGACCACCTAGGATGGTGACGCGTGGCACCCAAACATGTCGATAACGCCAGACCTGCGTCATGCCTTTTGCAAGGCCGTCACTGAAGGGCGTATCGTTATGGTACATAACATTCCCTCCCCCATAAAAACTTCCTTCTATGGGCAAAAACCAAGGAATCTAAGTCTTAAATCATCTTCCCTCGCCCAGGTGTCCTCATCATCTGACTTACCTTTCCAACGAATCAGATGTTGAGAAACCAACCGATTTCTCAACTGATGTCGTCGGGTATCCATGATCCTTTCCGTTTCATGGGATATAGAAGCAGTCAAATCCTCCAATAGCACTAGATCATCTGTAGGAATCAGGTCATCTTTTCCACCAAGTCATTCCTTTATACGACTAACATGGAATTCGGACGCGCGCGTCTGGAATGGGCGCACAAATTAATTATAAAAATAAAATGGACGTGCCGGACCCCGCGCTTGGGCGCCGAATGCAGGCGCAAAAATGCGCAAAATCCCCCGGATGAGCATGTCTAATATATATCTAAGGAAGTGGATGGTGGACGCGAACGCACATCCGGACATGGACGCGCCAGGGGTGCGTCCGGGGGTCTAGACGCGTCCGCTTTTTTTTTTTTTTAATTTAATTTTTTTTAGTGTATTTAGGCTTAAAAAACTAAAAAAAAATAAAAATAAAATGGTCGCGTTCGGCCCCGTGTCTAGGGGTCAGACGCGTCCGGCTCTGGCCGGACACGGATTGCCCGCGTCTGCTGTATATATCTAAGGAAGTGGACCCCGGGCGCGAACGTGCGTCCAGGGGCACGTCCGGATGCGAACACGCCAAGGGCACGTCCGGGGTGGACGTTGTAATAGATCCTAACACCACAGTAGGGCAAACACTAACTGATCCACCCAACCTTGCCTACTCCCTGATATAGAGTAAGCCCCTCCTAGCCCAGTGTGAGGACTGGTAGCATGCAACTGTCAAGTGTCGGCCACGTGTCACTGACGTGGCCGACTGCACGTCGAGACCCAACTGGGGGCCCTATCTTGCTGACAGGGTCCCTAGGTTGTGTTAGGCCCGCCATGGCTATGGACCGTGCTGGGGCACACTACTCACACTGTCTTGCCCTGTTGGTCGTGTACGTTGGACACGACCCTGACTGTGGTATCTGACCTATCTGTGTTCTCTAGGGTTCGGCACTGGTTACGAGCTCGTAACACTCCCTCCCCCTTAAGAACCGTCTTGGTCCTCTAAGACAAAGTCTGGAAAGATCTTGCAAAGGACGCTGCCTCTTTCCCAAGTGGCATTCTCAACAGGCTGATCATTCCACTTAACCAGATATTCTCGGTATAGAGTATGACGAGTCTGCGTCTCTCTACTATCAAGAATCTCTTCTGGTTCATCTGGAGGTTGCTGAGGATCCAATGGGAGAACTAGAACACTATCCCCTACCAGATTTTCTGATCTGGCTAAGGCTTTTCGTAACTGACTTACATGAAAGACTGGAAAAACCTTACTGTTGTGTGGGAGTTCTAGTTCATAGGTGACCTCGCCTAGTCTCCTACTGATGGTAACCACAATACCTTGGAGACAACTTAGCACACACTCCTGATTTGAGGGTTTTAGAGTCAACTGGGACTCTCAAGTAGACTTTCTCACCAGCGGAGAACTGCACATCCCATCTGTGTGGATCTGCATAATGCCTGGCTCAATCCTGGGATTGCCTAATGCTACGCTTAGCATGTTCTATCATCTGGTTTAGGTCCTCTAAAAAGTTTCTGGCTGCTTCAACTTTTTCTTGTTTAAACCCTACAGCTGTGGGTGAGCGTGGCTGAAAACCGTACATCAGCATAAATGGGCTGTATCCCGTAGCTGAATGTTTGGTATTGTTGTAAGCAAACTCTAATATTGAGAGATACTCCTCCCAATTAGTCTGCTTCTTGCTGACGTATGCACAAAGCATATCCTCCAACACCTGATTTACCCTCTCTGTTTGACCGAACGTCTGTGGATGGTCGGTGTACTCATATTAAGTCTAGTATGGAGATGATGGAATACTGCCCTCCAAAAATTTCCAGTAAACTTACTGTCCCGGTCGCTGACTATGCCGGAAGGTAGACCGTACAATTTAAATAGCCCGTCTACAAACAACCTCGCTAACTCTGGAGCTCTAACGGTTGTCGGAATAAAATGAGCCATTTTGGTCAGACGGTCAGCTGTGACCCATATAGCATCATTACCCCTTTGGGTTTTAGGCAGGCCTACTATAAAATCCATGGAGATACTCTCCCATTTACCAGCTAGTATTTTTAAGGGCTGCAACAACCCTCCTGCCTCTAAACGCTCTGCTTTGTTTACTTGACATTTCTGGCAACTGGTTACATACTGTTGGACGTCCTTTTTCATACTGGGCCAGAAAAATTGCCTACGAAGAAGCTCATAGGTCTTCTGTATGCCTGGGTGTCCCGAACTAGGATTGTCATGACATTCATATAGGACCTTCTGCCTATAATCCTCTGAATTGGGGACACATACTCTATCTCTATAGAGCAAGTACTCATCCTGAATGGAATACTGTTTCCATTTGAATCCTTGAGTCAACTGACCCTCAACCACTGGGGTTTGCTTGGGTAATACAGGCTCAGAATCCTCAACGTCATCTGACGACGTATACTCGGACTCATCATCATCCTCAACGGAAGCTGCCATATTCTTGGATGAACTGGCACCAGCCCCGAGAACTGGTTCTGGAGTCTGTAACTGTCTGCTCTGGACTGAGTTCCAGATAGTAGAGAAGAATGCATCATGCTGGCACTTCCCTCTCACGGACTCGAGTAACTCATTACGAATTTGAGTAAAACTCAGCTCGTTTATCATAGGCATTCTGCTAAGGGCATCTGCTACTGTATAATTTCCCTCGTCTATATTTGATAGACATATCAAACTCTTGCATCAACTCTGCCCAACGAGCTTTCCGACCTCTAAGCTCAGGTTGATTGCAAAGGTATCTGAGACTCTCATGGTCTGTCAGGACCTCAAAGTTGGCACCATACAAATAATGCCTCCAAGTCTTAAGGGCATGGACTATAGAAAAGAGTTCCTTTTCATAGGCACTGTACCTAGTCTGAGCTGGCTCGAGTTTTTTACTCTCGAACGCAATTGGTCGTCCACTCTGAGTTAGCACAGCACCAACTGCAAAGTCGCTAGCATTTGTTTCGACCACAAATGGCTGATTGGGGTCGACGACTTTTAGAACTGGTGTTGTAGCTAAGGCTATTTTGAGAGCATCAAAGCTCTCCTGCTGTGCAGACTCCCAAATGAACTCCTTTCCCTTCCCCTTGAGAAGATTTGTCATGGGAACTGCTATCTGAGCATATTCCTTGACAAATCGTCTATAATATCCCGCCAAACCAAGAAAGATCTTTAGTTCCAAAATATTCTGAGGTCTCAGCCAACTGAGTATGGCTTTAACCTTATTCGGGTCCATCTTAATCCCATCTGACGAGATAATGTGACCCAAATATGCTACTTCTTCAATGAAGAATTCACACTTGGATTGTTTAGCATAAAGCTTATGCTTTATGAGCAGTCGAAACACCTTTCTGAGGTGTTTTAGATGCTCCTTCCTCGGTTTACTGTAGACGAGGATGTCATCTAAAAATACGACTACAAACTTACCCAAGTATGGTCTGAGGACACTGTTCATCAAGGTCATAAAGGTAGCTGGAGCATTTGTGAGCCCAAATGGCATCACCTTAAACTCATAATGACCGTGACGAGTCCTAAAAGCTGTTTTCGAGACATCTTCCGACTTCATACAGACTTGATGATATCTCGATCTGAGGTCTATTTTACTAAAAAACTTAGCCCCGTTGAGTTGATCAAACAACTCGTCTGCCCGAGGCATAGGGTACTTATTCTTAATTGTGACTTGATTGAGGGCTCTGTAATCTACGCAAAGATGCATAGACCCCTCTTTCTTTTTCACCAATAGGACTGGTGAGGCCCATGGTGAACTACTGGTCTGAATTTGGCCTTTCCCAAGATAATCTGTTAACTGCCTAGTTATTTCTTCATCCTCTGTTCGGCTGACCCGATACGGAGGTTTAGGAACAGGTGCTATACCTGGTACTAGGTTTATTAAATGATCTACCTCTCTGCTAGGTGGTAAACCATGTGGCAAATCTTCAGGAAAAACATCTTTAAATTTAGACAATAAAGTTTCTAATTTACTGATTTTTTGCTGTATAGAACTGGAAATAGAAACTTCAGGAATAAACTGAAAGTCACATAAGAATACCTGATGGTCTTCGTCTTCGATTAGCTGACAGAGCTCTGAACTGCAGACCATAGGACTGTTGGGAACATCATGCTCCCCATGCAACTGGCTCTGTGCATTATCTGAAAGTTTATTTCATCTTGGTACCCCTGAATAAAAAGATTCAAATTACTTACCATAGTTTCCCATATTTTTTTATCTTCATCCTTAGCTAATGAAACTATTTACCTATGCTGACTAGGTACTTCTGGTAGTTTAAGCTTTTTAACCAGGGTGTATTTGATGAAATTATGGGTTGCCCCATCATCAACCATAACTCTTACTGACTGGTTACCAACTTTCCCATGCATACGTACTAGGTCATGCGGCTCAAAGTTGAAGGGTCTCCTAGCATTGCAGAGGTCAGTTGGCAACAGTGTTCATGATCTTCATGATACACTTTGATCTCGGAAGCTGCCGAGTCACTGATGAAACATACAGTCTGAACAAGATGAACTTGTTTCTTATCATTCTTATCTTTTTTAGTGAAAGGCCCCTTGGGACACTGTCTGACTTCTGAGGAGCTTCACTTTTAAATTTATCTTGATTCTTTCTTTTTTAAAATTTCTTTTTGAATTGAAAGTTTTTCTGAGGAGACTGCACAGAAAGTGGCTGTTGTCTCGCCCTCTTCCTACCCACTGAATCATCATAGATTTGAGCATATCTGAGAGCTTGCTCAAGGGTAGTAGGCGAGTTTCTCTGGACCTCTACTTTATATTCATCTTTGAGGCCATGGACAAATCCCCTGCTTTTCTGATAATCATCCATACTTTTAATCTTTAAAATTGCTTCTCGATATTGCGAGATATATTGGATGAGGGACTTGTCCATTACTGTTCTTTCCCAAACTTCCCAGGCTCTATCAAGTTCATTTTCAGGTAGGAATCCTCTTAGGAAGGCTTCTTCAAAAGCTTTCCATGACCGAGGAGCCTGCCCAGTCTCCTGGAGATTTAACCACCACTTATAGGCCATGGGCCCTAAGGAAAGATTGGCCTCAATAGCTTGCAAATGGTCAGGGGTCTGTTTAAGAGCATGAATGTTCTTCTATTTGCTGAGGAAGGTTTGTATCCTTCTCTTCCCCATTAGAAGTAGGAGGCTTTAAATCTTTAAAGACACTGGGGTGAGACCGTAAAGTCTCACCCGAAACTGATGGAAGTGGAGAAGGGGACAACTGAGAAGTGGAGGGAAGGCTTCCTTTCGAGGAACTCAAAATCAAGCTCTAGAGTTCAGCGAACGAGTCATGCACACTGGACTTGAAATTGGCTAATGCCAACTTCAGTTCATCCACTTTTGTTACCAATTGGAGAAACTGCTCCTTGGTAACCAGTTCGTCGAGTTCTTCGACGAACTGTTCCTGTTCTTCCATTTCCATGGGTTCTTTCCCTTTACTATAAGCCAAGGCTTTTGTTTCAAGTTCGTCGAAGCCTCTCTCCGGGGGTTGCTCAGGTCCCTGAGGAGTGGTCATCTTCGGAATTGAAAGAGAGGTACCTTAACATCTGATGAAAACAGTAAAAAAGACTAATTTACAACTGTACAAGGGAAAGGAAAGATGACTTAGCTGTTTCTGAGGACTGTACTTCCAAAGAAATTACGAAGAGGAACCCTCTCAGCTCTTTTACCCAAGATTTCAGACATGCTGTCCCGGAAAATCCTAGTTTGAAGCTCCAAAACGGTGCCAACTTTCCCGGTTCTTGAGTTGAGTAGCTGACTGATCTGATTTCAGGTATGGGGCTCCAACAAACTGAGTAAAAACCTAAAATTTACCAAAAGAAATCCGGAATTTTTGACATTTCTGCCCTCGCTATTTGGACAGCCATCTATCTGGTCCAATTTGTCCAATTTAAGGCTCAAAAGCCCGCTTGCTTCTCTGATTTAGCTTCAGATAGTAGGTTGCTGATCTGAGGGCTTCTGTAGGTGCCCAACTTCAGATGTCTGAGCTTCAATTTGAAGGATGAAGCCTACAATCAGCTCGCGATTTTGAAAAAACACCATAGGACTCTGTTTTCTTTGCTGTAAATTGCATACTACAGCCCTTGAGGTCTGCCTAGAAGAATCCAAAAATTTGAAGATGATCCAAGAACCGAGTGGAAAGTTATGAAGAAAAAACTCTTCACCCTACCAGCGCCCACCAGCTACAAGAAAATTTTCAAAATCACTTGGATTTCGCTGTTGGGGCTGGTTTCTGTGACTAATCTATAGTGCCTTGGCAACAGGAACAGTTTGCAACAAATCCCATAGCCATCTGAGCTCTCAATCAAAAGTTATGAGCAAAAAACTGCCCTTTCTCTCTCTAGAACGTTTTTGTTTTTTGCTGTCCCAAGCTTCCAAAACTTGCAAACGTTTGCTCTGATACCAAATGTCAGACTCTCTCTCTGATCTTCTCTTCCTCCTTGCTAATTTCCTGAACATACAAGCATCAATTACCTCTAACACAAGATGGAGCTAGCTGCCTTAGTAGCTCGATATTATGCCTCTGTAGATGATAAAGAAATAGTATGCCGCTTCTTTCAACTCCAAGAGATAGCACCAGAACCAAGACTAAAAACATAACCTGTAGTAGATCTTCGGTCTTCCGCATCTCCAGCCCAATCAGCATCCACATATCCTTGTAATTTCAAATCATATTGTCTACCATAGAGAATACCAAATCTCAAAGTGCCCTGGATATATCTGAGTATTCGCTTAGCAGCTTTAATGAATCTGCTTAGGCTTAGCCATAAACTGACTAACCATACTCACAGCATAAGCAATATCTAGTCTTGTAGTAGTCGTCGTCTTAACTGCTTCACCCCCAAACATATTTGGAAGATTTTTACTCTTGAGCATACTCCTCGCAATTTCCACTATAGACCGGTTCTTTCTTTCCGCAACTCCATTTTGTTGAGGCGTGTCTGTATTTGCAAGTTGTCTCTTTATACCATGATCCTTGCAAAACACCTGAAATTCCATAGAAAGATACTCTCCCCCTTTGTCTGAGTGAAGTATCTTAATTTGTCTATCTGTTTCTTTCTCCACCTGTGTCTTAAACCATGTGAAATATTTGAATGCTTCACCCTTATTCTTCAAAAGATAAATCCATAATCATCCACAAACACCATAAGGTAACTTGCTCCCCCATAAGATTGAGTTCTCATAGGACCACACAAATCTGTATGAACAACTTCTAGAACATTTTTTGCCCTGAATGTACTAGGCAAAAATTTCTTCATATGATGCTTGCCTAAGACACAACCTTCAAAAACCTTGTGATCATAAACGACTTGAGGTAAACCTGTACCCATGTTAAATTTCCTCAAGACTTGTAGACTTTTGTGATTCAGATGTCCTTACCTCTCGTGCCATAACTTACTCATTGATCCAATATCCGCAACACTTGCGTGATGATCCAGCACCTGAGCCTGAAGGTTGTACAACCGCCCAACAAGTATGCCCTCAACTACTACTACATTATTTTTCCTCTTGATGAGACACCGCTGTTCATCAAACTGTACCACCATGTGTTGCTTTGCAATAGCTGATACTGAGTAAGTTTTTCTTGATTCTTGGTACATAAAGCACATCCTTTACGTTTCCAATCTTCCCTGAAGGTAGTTGTACTTGTACTTTTCCAACTCCCTTTATATCATATGTGTAGTTGTCTCCCAACTTCACATTTGACCCATCATCTAATTTTTGAAAATTAGATAGCCAGTCTCGCCTAGGTGTCATGTGCTTCGAAGCTCCTAAATCAATAAACCAATAGTCTTCTTCCTTCGAGAAGCCACCACCAGAAGATGTCGATGCCGAAAACAACTCACAATCTTCAAGATCCAAAGCACTCAATTTTGCATTAGATGTTTCTTCTTCTTCAGCAAAATTCCCATCCTGCTTTTTCTTGAACTTGTTATGCCAACATTCCTTTGCATAATGTCCTGATTTTCCGCAAATAAAGCAGTTTCCTTTTCGAACCACTTTCTTCCCATCTTCTGATCGATTTGATTGATTCTCCTCTGTATCTAGCTGCTCCTTCTTCTTCTTCTTCCCTTTGCCACCCTTCTTGGAACTTTGCTCTTGTTTCTTTGCCAGGAATGCTTGTTCCTTGAAATCGTCCCTGTTGACGATATTTTGTTGTCTCATTTCTTCCTGTAGTAAGATGGCATTTAGCTCATTGAAAGAAGGCCTCGTTTTTATTAACGATAGCATCATTACAAAGTTCTGATAGGCCAAAGGTAGACTATTAAGTACAATGGATACCAACACTGAATCTTGAACACTTTCTCCAACAGCAATAAGTTGTCCTCTCAGATCTTTCACTCCAGTAAAGTAGTCCGTTACTGATTCACATGTACCCATCTTCAATGTCTGAAGCTTATTAGTCAAGAATAAGATTCGTGATTGATTTACCGTCTCATACAAGTTCTTCAGTATATCCCAAGCCTCCTTGGGTCCAGCAACATCTCTGATATGAGGTATAATCATATCTCTAACTGACAAGTTGATGATATGATGAGATTTTCTTCTATGTCTCTGATACTCTCGCAACTCCCTAACAGTGGTAGGAGGTATCTCAACACCTGTGACGATATCCCAATATTGTCTATCCTGGAAAATTTTCTGCCTGTTGAACTTCCAAATACAGTAGTTCGTTCCATCTAGCTTGCTAGACTCCGGTAACACAACATCATTCAATCTTGCCATAATACTGATCTGAAGCAACTTCCAACAACTTGATTTTGCTCCAATCAGCAAGCAGATCTATCAGAAAACTAGTGAACGTATCTGCCAGACAACCAGCGAACAGATCTGTCAGACTACCAGCAAACAGCTCTGTTAGACAACCAGTGATCAGCGCAGTCAGACAACCAACGAACAGATCTGTCAAACTACCAGCGAACAGGTGTAGCGATCAGGTCTGTCAGCGAACAGCTCTGTCAGATTACCAGCGAACCAGCTCTGTCAGACTACCAGCGAAACCAGCTCTGTCAGACTACCAACGAACCAGCTCTGTCAAAGTACCAGCGAACAGATCCTAGATCTGTTTTGCAGTGATCCAAGATTTTAGACAGTCAGTGATCTGCAAGCAATCAATCTGATTTCTACAATCAGTAGGCAACAATCCAACATGCAGCTAGTAATTTGTCTCAATCAATTTGATTCCTGCAATCAATAGGTTGCAATCCAACGTGCAGCCAGCAACCTGTCTCAATCAATCTCAGTGATAGACACCAACAGCAGATTTGATACCACTAGCAGCGATCCAGGTGCAAAGATCTAGATCCGTTGTCTTTCCAACACCGTCAACTCCGCATGCAGCTTTGTCTCCTCCAATTAATCTTCTTGCAACCCTGCAAACAATCTCTCTCTCTTACCAAATAGCCTGCTCTAATACCATGTCAGAATTTGTGATACAAATTCTAGATGAAGGTAGTAGTCCTACTAGCACCATAGAGAGAATTCAGATCATAGGAGAATTGAGCAATGCTCTAGCATAATGGAATTGAATGGAATGAATTGAATGGTATGATTGTGGTGGGGCGCGAGCCTACTTAAATAGATTCTCTAATCAATGAGAAAAGCTAAGAACCTAAAGCAAATAGCAAAAGAGCAAAAGCCAATTGCTATAACTACTACTTATATTGGGTAAAGTCCTAAGATGAATTTCCAAGTACTAAATAGATCCTAATTTATTTGTCATGCGCCCACCTACATGCATAAGCCTTAAAAACGAATTTACAATAAATAGAATGGCCCCTAAAAATAGCACGCAGGCATGGCCAAACTATCATTAAGGGGTATCAAAATAAACATTAATTCTTAACAGAGGCTGTGGATCCATAGGGAGTATTGGCAGAGGGGGTGGGGTGGCGGTGGCGGAAGCGAAGGCGCGACCGTTGGCGGGGGTGACGATGGGTGCACTAGTGTAAGGGATCTCCGCGGCATCTGTGGATGGCCTGCCGGCCTCAGCACCTGGCTCAGCATATGTCTCGAGAATGTGAGCCCTCTCCGCAGGGGGGAATGGCTATACAAAGGCCGATCCCGTAGCGCCCCCCTGTGGGTCGAGTACACAATCCTCCCAAATGTGCTCGGACCCGAGAGGCATTTTCAGCCAACTTTTTGTCGGGCAACGACTCCACCTCGTCCCAAATGGGAGAAGCGTCCATCTCCCCCCCTCTCTCTCTCTCTCTCTCACACACACACACACACACACACACAAGCACACACAAATATAATATCTCTCTCTCTCTCTCACCCTAAACCCTAAACCCTAAACTCGCACACACACACACACATCATGTCACACAAAACACACACACAAATCCTCTCTTTCACTCACTCTCACACACACACACACATACACACAATTCTCACACACACACATGCACACACAAACCATCTCACACTCACACATCACCATCTTTCACACACACACACACACACAAATCACAACACACACACTCTCTCTCACTCACCATATATCTCTCTCTCTCTCTCTCTCTCCTAGGTAGCGCGCTCTGCTGCCCCGCGGCCTGTTTGCCTTTTTTTTTAAATGCGTCCAGGTCCCAGACGCATTCGGGACGCCCAAAAAAAAAAAGGTTTAAATGGACGTGTCCGACGGGGGTCGGACGCTGGACGCGAAAAGGCCGCATCTGGCCCGGACGCGCATGTCTGTATAATATATATATATATATATATATATATATATATATATATATATTAGAAAACATCTCTCTCTCTCTCTCTCTCTCTCTCTCTCTCTCTCTCTCTCTCTCTCTCTCTCCATACATAACCATTGTCATCTAGTCCTATTACAATATCTACCTTTCACCAAGACGACCCGAGTTCAAATCTCGGCAATGGAAATTTATACTCTGTCTTATATGCCTTTTGGCATGGAAAACACATTAATAAAGCTTTTTCCTTTCTTTCTCTTTGCACTAGAAGATGGTATTATGCTTTTGCATGCTCATTCATCCATTTTTTTACATATTTAAGTTACAAATAGAGCTACAGCTGATCTAAAGCTAAGCTATGAAAGCATCACATAAGCAAGACTAAGCTATGAAAGCATCACATAAGCAAGACTTAACCCTAGAAAGCAAGAAAGAGAAAGATTAAGGAGGCTAAAGAGAGAGATCAATATCATCAGCTGAATAACAAATGACACAGTTTCCCTACTTATAGCCAAGAGGAAGCCCTAAAAGGAAGCTTCCGGTGGCTAGGGCCCAACTGGGAGGGAAAATAGTGCGCCCTCCAAGAAGGCCCCCACTCTCCAGTAATATGTCCAAATGGCCTAATAATGAGTAATAAGGCCAAAGGCCTTATTACTGATGTAATAAGTCAGAGATCACCTGAGGAACAGCTGCTGGAGTAGAAACTGGAGGAACTGGTACTGCCCGCTGAATACATAATAAGGCTGCACAATGAGCCTTCGGCAGGCTGCGAATAAACTGCTTCCCAGTAATCAACTGGAAGTCTCCCTGAGAATCAATGCCAACAAGTGAGTGTGTAACTGCATCATGTACAAATGTCAATGTCTATTGTGTCAAGTCCAGTGTAACGGCTCCAAGAGATGCAAACCAATCAGCACCAAGGATAAGATCATAACGCTCCATAGGAATAATGTAAAGATCTGCCTGTCCAGAAAAATCTCCAATGCAGTATGGTAAACGCTGAAACATCTGAGAACTAGGAAAAGAATGGGAACTGGCAACCTCAACTGTGAGAGGCTGTGAAGCAGGAACAGGTGAAGCACGGATCTGACTAGTGATATAACTGCTAATAAAAGAATAAGTGCTGCCAGTATCAACTAAAGCATATACTCACGACTTGTAATACGTACACGTAACCGAATGGAACGAGGACCAGGACGCCCTATCCAAGTAGCATAGGCAAGCTGAGCATGGCAAGTAGCAGGAAGTAAATCAGTGGAAGGCTTAGAGGATAGGTCAGGCTCATCAGAAATATGAATGTAGATATCAGAATCATCTGGAGTAGTGCCCTCATGGTAAAAAACAGCAGTAGTAGTAGGGAGAGGCTGACGGCAATCACGGGCAAAATGGTCAGGACTCTTACAATGAAAGCAAAGACGCTTCTGCTGAAGGTCAGCGAACTCTGCAAACGTGTAACGTCGGACAAAAGCAGGTTGAGGAGTCGGAGGACGAGGAGACGAAGGGACAATGGAGAGAGCTGGAACAGAAGGGGCAGGTGTAGGGGTGGACGTAGTGGGAAAAGATGAAGTAGAAGGACGGGGTCGGGAGAAGCGAGAAGGAAGGGTGTCAGAGTACTTATGCTGTAAAGTACTAGCAAGAGACATCGCCTCAACAAGTGTGGGAGGACGGAAGGAAGAAACATCATAACGTAAAGCACCACGAAGCCCAGCAATGTAACGAGAAATAAGCTCAATGGGCTGTAGATCTGCGAAAAGATAAGAAAGCTCCATAAACTGATCTGTATAAGAGGCAAGGTCACTGGTCTGAGTGAGACTACAGAATGTATCACGTTGGCGGTCGAGCCACTGAGGATCAATCATAGCATGACGGAGGTCACGGCGAAAGATATGCCATAAATGGAGCCCTTCCCAATCAGGATCAGCTCGATAAACTCGCCACCACGTGGCGGCGCGTCCATCTAAATGTAAAGCAGCCAACTGGATCTTCTGAGGATCAGTCTTAGGGTAGATCTGAAAATATGTGTCAAGCTTAGCAAACCAATTCTCTAATAAGTTCCCGTCTGAGGAACCAGAATAGGTAGCAAGCTGTACCCTATCACGAAAGTCTCGAGCAAAGTGTGGCTCAGGAAGTGGGGGACGTGAAAAGAAACCAGGAGGTGGGTTAGGTGCAATGAACGGTCCACCACTAGGCGGACTAGCAGAGGAAGATGGAAATCCCAATGGAGGGGGAGTCCCAAATGAAGGAAAAACAAGAGCTTTACCAGGACCATGAGGCTGTAAAGAATCAATCTGTGACTGCATGCATAGTAGCAAAGCCCGTCATAACTGTATCAAAGGGTCTCATCCATGCGACGAAACTGATCGGATAAGGTTTCCTGAGTAGTCTCACTCGGGGTAGGTGAATGCGCCATAATGATAGTGGAAGGAATAGACGAAAACTTGAGGGAGCAGACTCTTGTCGTCACCCCAAATTAGCCTATTACAAGCAATATTATCACAACTAAGAAAGGGCAGCAATTAACAATTGAAAAAGTGGGAAACGAAGGCTGTAAAAATGCGCTAGACAGCCAAGGGAAAAATGTCAATTTGAAAGATCAAACGGAGTCGGAATTCCGTGAAATGTGGTGGAGAATGGGCGCTGGACAGCCTTTTGATAAGCTGTAAAAGATAGCTGGAAACGGAGAAAAAAAATAGGCAAAAGTGACAAGTCGGGAGTGCTAGGGCAGCGATGTACAGGTTGAAGAATTTTGGCGGTTTGGAACAGCAAATGATGTCGGAATTGGGTAATTCTTGGATGAGGATGGGCACTGGACAGTCTGGGAACTGATTGTGGAAGATGGCTGCAAACTGGAAAAATATCAGATGAAAGTGACAGGTCGGAAGGCAGGGACAGCGATGGAAGGAAGGAGGAGAAGCACTGGGCAACAAGGAAGAGAGGGGGCAAGGCAGGGGGAGTGCTGGACAGGAAGGAGTGGAAGGAGCAGGGCTGTCAAGGCAGCAATGGAGCTGTAGGAACAGTGATGGAGGAGCAAGGCAAGGCAGCAAAAAAAAATTCCAGATTGTGCTCAGGAAAGTGCTCTGATACCAAGTTACGAATAGAGCTACAGCTGATCTAGAGCTAAGTTATGAAAGCATCACATAAGCAAGACTTAAGCTATGAAAGCAGCACATAAGCAAGACTTAACCCTAGAAAGCAGGGAAGAGAGAGATTAAGGAGGCTTAAGAGAGAGATCAATATCATCAGCTGAATAACAAATGACAGTTTCCCTACTTATAGCCAAGAGGAAGCCCTAAAAGGAAGCTTTCGGTGGCTAGGGCCCAACTGGGAGGGAAAATAAGGCGCCCTCCAAGAAGGCCCCCACTCTTCATTAATATGTCCAAATGGCTTGATAATGAGTAATAAGGCCAAAGGCCAACCATATAGTCTAAGTGTCACTAATGAATAAGAAAGGGCCCAAGGCCTGCTTATGCATAAAGTAAAGTAAATGTAAATGGACGCGGCGAATGTAATGAGCCGAGTCCATAACTATTTAGATCTCCAACATTTATATTAACAATTTTATGCACCAAATTCCTCGAGAAAACATCCGAAAAAAGTAGGGAAAAAGTGAGTACTTGAGAATTCTTTTCCACAATAGACACAACTCCAACACATGCTCATTCATCCATGTTTCTTTTATGCAATCATTCATGACTCACTCATCAAATTTTACACCTTAAGGTCAGATCAGCATAAAACCATCAATTTTGCCTAAAAAATGTATCCAAAACATTCAACATCTAGCCACCCTTATGCACTTAGCGCTAATGTCAAACTAGTATTCCTAAGATATACCTACCAAGATCCATCAGGGCTCTGGACATTCTTGATGTACATGCAACCTTTGTTTATTGCTGTCTCTATCTCCTTAGAACGATGCTTTGGGTATCTAGTTTTGAATGCAGCCAATGCTTGTACACAAGCTGATGTGCACTCCACACAACTGCAATGATCCATTCAAGCATATTAGTCTAAAATCTTAAATCAAGGATAAAGCATTGTTAGAAACATCATACTGATCCACTTTGAGAATAGATGGTAAAAGATCTGCAAAACTCTATTTCTTGCTAGTACAGAACCCCTCTAAGGTATGACAAGTAATTGCTCAAAAGACAAACCATATTTTTTGCCAGTACAGGACCCCTAGGTATGACAAATAATTGCTCAGTCTTCTACACTCACGTATAGTCAATGACAATGTCTCCAAAAGTCTCCGCTGGATTAAGAAGCTGCATGGTTTCCCACAAATAGTTACGATACCAAAGAACAGAACATTTGATGCAAGTGAAGAATCTATGCTCAATGCAAATAACACAATCTCTTTAAGCAACAAAGATGCTCTAAGCAACAAGGATGCTTTATAAAGCAACAGTTGCTTGTTTAGACTTCTTTTTCTACAGATTGAGCATTTTTTTTTATAGTAGAAAAGGAAAAATGTCTACACGTCAAGTTTCAGAATGTTAGGAGCTTATACTTGTTTTGATTTTGGTATCTTCCTTCTAGGTACAAACTTCAAGATGTGTAATATGTCCATAGTGGCACTATGCTCCAAAATGCAACATTTTGGATTACATTGCAAGTGTCCGGTTCACAATAATGCCAAGAATAATTCTTTTTAGTATTCGTTAGTAAAGGTGGTTATACATAACAATTATGGAGCTAGAAGAGAAGTAGCAAAATAAACTAATAGATTGTCATGCCTAGGTTTGGATAATAAGAGATTATATGGCAGCATTGAATTGATGATCTCGTTTCCTCTATTTTACAAACTTGCATAGTAACCATATTCATCCAAAAACACCTGCAAGATCTAGAAAGGCTAAAAATTCATATTCTGTTCAACAAACATATAGCAAGAAAACCAAAAATGGCATTTGGAACTCATAGCACTAGCAACTCACTTTTTCAAAGGAGAGATAAAGTTTTACCTCAAGCCAAGAATAGGATCGTGCCAGCTCGTAAGTTGCCACCCCACCATTTGGATTCTGGTCAAATCAAATAAAAGAGTGTTTCACACCCAAGAGAAGACTAATCATTGAAATGAAATACATGTTATAGTACCACAAAGCATGAAGCTAACTAGTTTCCTTCAAGGTAAAATACCGTGCATAAGATTTTACACCATGTACAAGCAATAAACACAAGCCTTCCCATCTTTGGAGTCAATATCACTGGAGAATTCTTAATTGTAGTTAAGTATTCTACTATTTCTTCAAAAGATATACTAAAATAAGAAAGAACTAGAGCGATTACCAGTGGTATGGGACATTGGAATATCGTTGGAGACTCATCCAAGAATGAAGGTGTCAATTAACCCCAATGTATGGGGATGAGCCAGTAGTGACTCAATAGATGGGCGATAACAGTGCATACGTCACATGTTGGGTGTAGGAGCTATCGAAAGATTTAGGGAATGTAATAGTTTATATCAGAGCCACCAATTTCTATGTTAAGGTGCACACATTCTTGCTTGTATTTCAAGGTTATTTTTGTTTCCTTGAAAAAATTTGAGAACCATGTAAAAAAATGCTAATTTTTGAAAAGCACTAGCCTAATCTTGATGATAATCTGGCTAATTGGTGAAATATGGTGGTAAAATTGGTCTTTTAAGGCTTCTAAACCTAATTTTCCAATCATTAAAGAAAAACCAAATTTGGTGATAGAAAAAAGCTTGCAAGCATAATAAAATCAGCCCCCCAGTTGTGTGGACCGATGAATTGCAAGCTTTGAGGCTTTGAAATACTTAGTGTTAGCGCCCGTGCTACACATAGTGGACCCTAACAAGCCATTTCTTGTTGGAATGGATGTTAGTGATTATGTTTGTAGGAGCAGTCCTATATCAAAATGGTAGACCAGTGGCTTTCAAAAGCAACAAGTTGGACCTATCTCAAGGTAGATATTCTACTTATAAGAAATTTTTCTATCATTCATGCTTTAAAAATTTGGAGGTATTACTTGGATGGCTCCAAATTTACGGTGATGAGAGATCATGAATCTCTTAGGCTTATTTGTGATGCCATTGACTTGAGGGGTCGTAAGGCCATATGGTCAGATGCCTTGAGCTAGATTAGATTAGTTAATCAGTTATGCTTTGCTCAGATCCAATTCGAGCTGTATCTTTCTCCTAGGGATCTTTGTCCAACAAATGCGTTTTTCAACGGCATAGCTTCTATCCAATCAAATCTCAAAAACAGTCTCTCCTTCTATGTTAAAAAACCACTCTATTTTTCTTACATTTACTTAAGGGTATGAGACAGGCAACTAGTACTAGGCTTGGCAAGGCATATGCTCCCCTTGTCTAGTTGGAGAGGTTTCGTTTTCAGAAGTTTATTCAAGATGCTCCACGTACTAATACCATTGTTACTCCCATAGCCTTATATACAACAAAGGCATGGTGTATAGGCCTCACCTCATCTAATTATGCCAATATATCGCACCTCCAAATAGCTATGTTATCGTTCGTGATACGAAATCAACCCTCTATACCCACATACGCTTATTCTAGCGAAATTTGCATTATCACCTTTGCAACTTGACGCTTATCACTTATATTCAACGAGTCAGGATGTTTCTAGCCCTAAGCAAAGACACACACAAGCAACACTTACCTGATCTCAGCGTCTTCATAGCCAAGGCTATCAATTGTCATGGTTTTCCTAGGCCTCCCATTCACTTGATGCACTTGGCATCTCTATCAAAAATCTTCCATCGAATATCCATGAGTACATTAGGGCATACATAGAGCATATCTTGATCAAGCATGGCAAGGCCAATCAAGAGTCAAACTCAACTAATATCGAACTCACTTTTTGGAGTTGGATGCGGCAAGGTTTCCGTCCTACCATGCTATTTGAATTTGAAGTTATCTCAAGGTCTCAAGTTCATATTGGAATAGCTCCCGATCTTCATCACACCAACTTTTGATTGAGATTGGTCTCTTCCAAGTACTCCAAGAGAGGAAAGGATTTGCCAATTATTTTCTTAGTTGAGGTGGAGTCCGAGGATCACTTTATACTCAGGTGGCCAATCTACTATGAAATCAAAGGGAGATACTATTGCATACTTTGAGATGTACAAGAGATGTTCTTACTGCGACAAGATTTATGTCATCCACTTCAGCAAAGTCACTCCAATAAACAGCTCTAGATTACATTTTTCTTCTATCATAGAAGACAACGGATAGATCCAGATTCATAGGATGGTGATGATGACGACAACACTCTTGCACAAAGAGACTAAAGACGATGTATCACCCAACATCATGTTGTTGTCAAAGCTACATGTTGAACCATGAGAAGACACACATCCGACAGGTGACCTCCCCAATAACGTCAGCAACACACCACACACATACCTCCAACAACAGCTTCCTTCCACAGTAGCTGGACATGATGACAACATTTCATGGTTATAGTTATTTGGACATTCCTTAGGTTTGGCTAGAGATATCTTCCTGGCAGTATGTTATATTGCTCCTCAGAGTTCGACATTTGCAGACTATGGTGGGGACTCTTTTCAGGTTTTGTCAGAGGATATTTCTATCTTTTCTCCCCAATGATATGTACTTTTGACTTTAACGCACGCACGGCCACCAGACAAACGGAATTTCATGCGATGACGGATTACCTCCAGCTTCATGCTTTGGATACAGGTCACATCTCATGATGAGGCTACCCCTTTTACTACTTTTGGTGAGCAGCTACTCAGGATTTTCGAGGCACATTCCTTGGTCATTCTGAACGGTTTATCACAGTGGCCAGATTCAGCAGCATTCACTTGTTATCCACATAGTGGCGGACATAGTGTGGTGGATTACTTCATTGGTTCACCAGCCTTGATTCCTCTCATTCACAGCTTTACTATACTCTCCCCTACCCTTGCTGATCACTCACTGCTCTTACTCTCTGTTGGCCAAACCTCTCCCCTTCCAATCATTCGACCCAAGATCACTACACCTCACTTTTCTTTTCGTACACATCTCATCCCACGCTAAATACTCACGCTCAACTCCCTTTTGCAAGATTTTCCCTTCTCCTCCCCTATTGAGCAACATGCCAGCTACTTGTCGCTCTCCCTTATACAAGCCGCCACCCAGGCCTTTCCCCTTAAGACATATCCCACTCATCGAAAGACCTATAACCGATGGTATGATCATGATTGCCACGCCTTACATAAGAAGGTGGTATTCGCCATGCATCACTCTCCATATCTTTTAGTGCTCGTACAAAAGCAATATCGTCATGTAGTTAATAAAAAGAAAAGAGACTCTTTAATAAGAGATGGTCAAAAACTTATAGACTCCCTTTTCTCTTCCTCCTCCTCTCATTTCTAGAAAATCTTCTCTAAGAAATCTGCCTTTTCACCTATTGATATCGACTCTTGGGTGGTATATGCTACTCGCTTATACACTACAGATGCTCCGCCTATCCCTATCACCCTACATTCTCTCTTTTTACCTCTGACCAAATTGGATTCGCGATTTGTAAAGCCCAATCCCATAAAGCGAAAGACGTCGACTCTCTTAACATGGACTTCCTCAAACTTGTCACCCAACTTCTCTCTCCTCCCATTGCCCACACTTTTAACTTGGCTGTTACCTCGGGCTTCCCCACCAACTGGTGCACGAACCTTCTCCATCCCATTCTCAAGGCTGGTGATCCAATGAACATGGATAACTATCGCACTCTTATCATCGGAGAGTCTTACTGATTATGGCCAGCATCTCATTACTAGCTTCTTTCAAAAGCGGGAGCGCACTGACCTTTCAGATGATGAGGCAGTCATACCGGTGAGGGCCAACAAAATATCCAACCTTGAGAAACAAGTGGAAGAAACGAAGACATGGGCAGCGCGTCTCAAAAACAATGGTAAGGTCGAATCTTCAAGCTCGGTTCAACATGCAGTTGTGAATTCTACACTAGAAGATGTCTTCTCCGAGCAAGAAAGAAGGGCTAAAAAAGCCTTAAATATCCGGGTTAGGGGTATTCCCGACGAGGATAAGCCCATTGAAGAGGCAAAAGACCTCCTTTTAACTAAGCTCACACACACCACGGATGGATTTGATACACCTTGGAGAAGTAAGTTTGACACTAAAGTCTTGTTTATCAAGTTTCGCTCTATGAACAGCCGCAACGCAGCTTTACGCCTTAGAGCCAAATTAAAAGGGACTATTATTTTTATGGATGATGACCTTACACACACACAATGGCAAAGTGCATGAAGGAAGCAAAGTTCAAGATGTTGATAACACCTCTTATCCTATCAAAGGTATTAAAGTGATCCCCATTATCTTACCCAATGGTGAGGAGAAGTACCTTCATAATGTACTTTATGTTCCAAAAATAAAAAAGAATCTCATTTGGTGTCTACAATTATGAACCAAGGATTGGTTGTGGAATTCAAAGAAGACAAATATCAAAGACACAAAGAGATCTCTTATGATCATTGCTTCGGGAGCATTACGTGGTGGATTGTTCCCTTATTAATACCTATGAGCGAAGAGCTTCATCATCTTTTTGTCTTGTTGCATCAAGTTCACATGTTTTGGAGTTGGCTGAATTATGGCATGCTAGGTTTGGACATCTCAACTTTGCTAGCTTGAAGATGTTGAAGAGATTCAATATGGTTGAAGACATTCCTAATATTAAGCATCCCGAAGGACATGTATGCGAAGGATGCATACTTGGAAAATTTCAAAGGCAAGCTTTTCCAATTGATGGAACTATTAGAGTTGATGGCAAATTTGATTTGGTTCATAGTGATGTATGTGGTCCAATGAGGACCGAATCCATTGGAAGGTGTAAGTACTTTGTTACTTTTATTGATGACCTTTCAAGGTTTACATGGATTTATCCTATGAAGGCAAAATCTGAAGTTTTTCAACGCTTTAAGGATTTTCTAGCAATGATAGAAAATCAGTTTGGGCACTCTTTGAAGATCTTACGTACTGACCGAGAAGGGGAATATATAAAGAATACGTTCGGTACTTATCTTCAAAGCAAAGGTATCCATTATCAAATGAAAACCCCTTACACACCTCAACAAAATGGTATTGCCGAAAGAAAGAATCGCACTAGCATGGAGATGGCTAGATGCATGCTCGAGGCAAAGGGCCTACCTCACAAGTTTTGGGCTGAAGCGGTCATAACGGCGGCTTACATTAGTAATCGGTGTCCTACTAAAGCCTTGAAGGTATTAACTCCTTTTGAAGTTTGGTATGGTAAGAAGCCTACTGTTTCTCACTTACGCATCTTTGGTTGCACGGCTTATGCTTTCATTCCCGATAAGCTAAGAACCAAGCTTGATGATAAAGGAGTTAAATGTTGGCTATAGTAGCGAAAGCAAGGGCTATAGGTTGTTCTTTATGGATACTAATAAAGTCATAGTGAGTTGTGATGTTCATTTTGATGAAAAGACCTCCTATGATGTTCGCCCACTCATGTCATGAAAGGGGACTTCCCCCATGATACATATGTTGAAATATTTTCAGATTTGGTTTTGCCATCTAATCATGAAGAGAAGGGACTGCCATCAACTTCTAGTGGACAGCCCACTACTTATTCAATTTTGCAACCCATAGTTCATCAAGAAGAACCTATTTATGGTGAAGAGCAGCCTGTTGAAGACATTGGACAGCAAGGTCCAAGTTCGGAAAACATTGGACAGCAAGGTCCAAGTTCGGAACATTTTGGACAGCAAAGTGTTGACAAAGGTAAGGCTGTTGGACAGCCCAAACCATAAATGGTTGTTGCAGACTTTGCAGGACAGCAAAGTGGATCATTTCTATGAAGGGAAGACTCGTGCCTTTACTACTGATTTTGCTCTTGCTTCTATTGAGGATAGTGCAGTAGAACCTGTTTTTTATGAGCAGGCCAGAGGAGTAAAATGTTGGGAGGATGCGATGCAAGAAGAGCGTAACTCACTCATGAAGAACCACACTTGGGTTCTTGTTGATCTTCCACATGGGGCTGGAATCTTCATCTCTCAACAACGATACATTGAGCAGATGTTGAAGCAATCTTTTTTTTTAATGTCACCGCAAGTTGATGCATATGATGGATGCCTTAGTGAAAAGTTTCACGCGAAACCTTTTCAATTTGATGTTTTAGCAAAGGCTAAAAAATTCAAGCACTCTTTGGAACCGTTTTGTACTAATCGAGGAGGGAGTCAACATGTGTCAATTAGTACTTTTGTTCAAAGTGTTAAGACCGAGCATTTGTTTGGAGAGAATTTTTCATTACTTGAAGGATCTTCTATGTCATCCCATGCCTCTTCGAGGGACAGCTTTGATGGGGCCATCATTGATGCATCTCTTGATAGCGTGCCAAATTTTTATGATGAAGATGTTGGACAGCAGGTTGAGTCTTCTTCCTTTGGTCATTTACAGCCCATTTTACATCATGAGCAGTCATGCTTCAGGAACAACCTGTGGAAGATTATGGACAACATGGTCCATGTTGGGAACACTTTGGGCAGCAAAGTGTTGAACGGCCCATAACAGTTCCTTGTCGGCTATTGGAGACTTTGTAGGACAGCAAAGAAATGTCTTACTACGAAGGGAAGGCACATGCCTCTTTAAAATCAGTACCTCTTGCTGATTTTTTTGGTTCTACACTTACTCTTCATCATGATGTTGGTACATTGCCTATTCTATGTGAGCAAGTCATTGATGGTAAGGTTTGGGAGGATGTGATGCCAAAAGAGTTTGGTACTCTTTTTTATTGTCCTTATGGTAGGAAGTTTTTTCGAATGATGTGGGAGCCTATGATGGATTACAAGTCCATGCTTCGACTTATTGCCGAGTTTATGTTGGTTCCCTACTTTGGATGGAGCATGCAAATCCTCACCCTTCGACTTGATGCTTCATTATTACGCATTCTTTTCCTTTTATATGTTGGACATGATTGGGGATGAGATTTCGACTACTTCGGTGCGAACTTTATTTGGCGACATGAAGTTCGGACAGCAAGTTGCATTTTTCACTTTCGAGAAGTTACTTCATGTTATTTTATGCATTTCCATTTAAGGAGGGTGTTGGAATGTAAATGGAATTGCTTACATTACCATAGGTTACTTTGACCCAAAAGGTCGAGAGTTGTGTAACCATGGTCATTTATTATATTAGGCCTACTAAACTTAGAGTTAGCTAAGTTAGTATGAAATTAACTTGGTAGGGACTCATGGGTCCACTAGGCCTAATTGTGACATTAAGTACCCCAACTTGACCTATTGGAGGTACCTTATTCTTTCTATGTAACTTATAGAAAGTTGGATAGTCAATAGTCAAGTAGTTGGATAGCCAATAGTCAAGTAGTTGGATAGTCATGAAGTTAGATAGTCATCTTGGACTATATATATATGTGCATCCCATTTGTATCAGACACTTTTGTAAGCAATACTGACTATTCTCCTTGGCTGTCCATGAGTTTCTACAAGAGGGTTTCTAGCCATCTCTCTCTTTCTTTTGAGAATGCTTTGTGTGATTGAATAGTTAAGATTCTGGATCCTTAGGCTTCTATTTCCTACAAGAGGGAAGGCAGCGTTGGGAGGAAGGAGAGGGAGAAAGAAAGAAAGAAAGAAATTGTATTGATGTCTGTTGAGTGCCCAAGGGCACATAAGACAGATGAATAAGTACATGTCTCGTAGGATTACTGTCCATGTTGGACAACATAATAAAAAAAACGCTAGTCTAAATGGTAAAGACAATATAGAACTCTCTCGAGCTAGGTCAAGACATGCCTTCTTGCGTTCTTGGACTTGGATGAAAGTAAGATCTTCGTCCAAATAGATTTTGGTATCCCGCAATTTAGATCACTTCCCTAAAACTTCACGCCGGTGAGACACTGACACGAAGCGGATGACAAAAGTATCCAGGTCACAAGCAGTTTCCATACCTTTGCTATGGTGCTGAAGATTTCCCTCCAAGAACTTCTTAGCTTGTTCAACAGCATTTAGGGAGTTCAAAATACCTCTAACACGAACTGTGTGTGTGTGTGTGTGTGTGTGTGTGTGCGCGAGAGAGAGAGAGAGAGAGAGAGAGAGAGAGAGAGAGAGAGAGAGAGAGAGAGAGAGAGAGAGAGAGAAGAAGAAGAAGAAGAAGAAGCTTTATTAACGTCTTTTCCATGCCAAAAGGCATATAAGACTAAGGAAATACATGTCAAGTATGTGGTAACCGTGGAGCGTGTAAACGCCTCCAAAAACTGTAATAAAGAAAAAAAAGGAAACATCTAGTACAAGTTAAGATAACTACATAAATGATAATCTCTATGCATGGTAGTCAAATGTGTCCATGTCAAGATGCCAGGTCTGTACTGGCGCTGTAGAAGGATGTAATGAGAGCTGTAGCATGAGGAAGTGCAGGAGCCCGCTGACGTCGCCTGTGAACAGGAGCAGGTATAGTGTGTCTCTGTGTAAGAGGTCTGGTAGGGCGTGTAACTCTCGTGACCGCCTGAGGCTGGGTGATGCGTCGTCTCTGCATCCTAGGTCTGGGAATGTCGTCGCAATCGCTGTCAGTCATGTCTGCATCAGAGCGTGATCTCCGGCGAGAGAAGAAGGATGTAATCTGAGACTGTGAGTCTGGGTAGGTGTGCTGAGCTGTCTGACATAGGTCCTGACGCAGGAGGGACGTCTCACGTATCATAAGTGCCACACATCTAGGGTCCTTATATGAGATGAGGGATCGTAATGTAACTGGTGTCTGACGAAAAAGGCAATGATATCGTCCTCTAATCTCATAGTAAGCTGGACATGTGAAAAGGAAATGCTCCTCTGTCTCAACCATAGATAATGAGCATAACTGACAAAAACGCTCCTCACATGAGGTACCCTGGAAGCGTCCAGTCTCAATCGCCAACTGGTGTGAGGACACTCGGAACTGGCCCAAAATAAATCGGAGCCCATGAGATAGCCCTTAGGTGAGATAGTGTGGTAAAACTGGAAATCCAACTGTGTCTAGCTCCAGAAAGTGTCCTGTAATAGTCAGGTTTGACCCCGAGCTGTCCCTACCATGTCCGGCTCAGGTATGCTCTATAGAGAAAGTGTCTGATATACTCATGGGTGCCCGATGGAAGGTCTGTGATAGAAATCCCAAGTGTATCCAGTATCCGGGAGGCCTGAGAAAACCATGATAGTCGATGCCCCTGATCATAAAGGTCTCGCGAGGAGGCAAGTGCCGTCTGTGTGTATCTCTGCTCATTTGTGGGAAACGTCATAATACGCTGAATATGTAGAATAAGCTGAAAGATGGCGGATAGCTGAATGGGAGGAACCGCAAACTCTGTCAGGATAATCTGATGTGGGACAGATGGCTTAGCCCGTATCATACGAGATAGCATGAGAACCTGCAATCGTGAAATACTGGCCCAATCCGAAGACGTAAGACCTGCACACCATACCTCTGCTGCATATAGGGCTGTGGGAGTAACGAGAGTATCAAAAAGCTGACATTTACTCGAGGCATCCCGAATAAACCGTCTGAAACAGAAGCGCTCTAACTGGACAAGGGAGGCGTGACCCTTACCAAGTCTGGCGGAGGCTACCTGTCGCATGCCAAAGATAGGACCTGTAAAAAGCACGCCAAGGTAAGTGTAAGAAGATACGACCTCCAAGGGTTGCCTATCAAAGAGAGAGAGAGAGAGAGAGAGAGAGAGAGAGAGAGAGAGAGAGAGAGAGAGAGAGAGAGAGAGAGAGAGAGAGAGAGAGAGAGAGAAAGAGCTTTATTAATGTCTTTTGATGCCAACAGCATATAAGACAGAGTACATCTCAAGTGTGTAGTAACATGGGAGCATAGTAACTCTGCAAAACAGCTAAAGAAATATAATCTGAAATACATAATGTCTATCACTAAAAAACTACAACAAACAAAAATATATCCAAGAGACCAAACTGTATGTGATATCAGTTGAGGCTATTGAAGAAGTCTATGATACGAGGCCCACAAAATGATACTACGGTAGAAGATGGACGCTGATGTTGTCTGTGTCGTCTCCATGGATGTTGACTCTGACTAGTATGGGACCTTTGAAGGCAAACTCTCTTGGTAGGGGTGAACATTGGGAAGACCAAAGTTATGGTCTTCAACACTTCTCGAGCATTCATGCCGTGACATGAGCTCAGTTTTGATGGACAGGTTCTAGAGGTGGTCCCTTCTTTACCTAGGGATCCTTCTCTCTCTCTCTCTCTCTCTCTCTCTCTCTCTCTCTCTCTCTCTCTCTCGCGATGGAGGGCGCTGGCTGGTGCGCTGATCCTGAGTGCGATTGGGTAGGGTGGTAGGGCGAGGCAGGTCATGGCTAAGAAAGGGAAGGGGAGCCCATGCTCCCCCCCCCTCCCACCCACGTACTTCTGCTGCTCCAGCGCTGGCCTCACCATCGCTGCCTGCCACGTCAACGTTGTCACCACCATCGCTGTCTGCCACACCTCAGCGTTGCTGCCCACCTCCACACCTGTGCGTTCTTCCGTTTCTACACCTGCCTCTTCCACGCCAGTGCATCCAATAGCTAGCGCTGTTCCTAGTGAATACTCGTCCGGTTCCACATATTCTTTCGAGCCATCCTTTAATGGCACCATTATACTCTGTCGCCACATTGATCAATACAAGAAGAACTACGAAGACAGGCCTTTCGTATATCCGGACTTGAAACTACAATGGCCCAGTTACAAGGGAAAATAGGGATGTTGAAAGTGGAAAATGAGCTTCTCAAAGAACAAGATGAGCAAGTAGAAGGACATTTGGAAGAGGATTCGCTTTCTGCACTCGCTGGAAAAGTGAAAACCCTTGAAGAAAAGCTTTAAATCTCGACAAAGTCATGGGCCGAAGTGGTTAAAAATCCCAAACAAGTCATCTCCAAGACCAAGGAAGAGCAAGAAAAGCAGATGGCGAAGACATTCAACATCAGGGTACGAGGAGTCAAATTTGAAAGAAAAGACCTGCTTGCTGAATCAAATGCATGTATTTCCTCCACTTTTTCAGTATTTGAGGAAGCCATTGTTGCACCTTGGGAGGGTAAGCTCCAACCCTCCGTGGTTTTTATGCGAACCTTCGGCAAACGGTTTTACGCAGACGAGGATGTCTAAAAGGATCTAACCATTATGTGGATGAGACTTGACTCCACTGCCATGGGCTGAACGGAAGAAACTAATAACAGAAGGAAGAAGCAATGGACAACGAGTTCTTTTCAAAGATGGTCGGCCTGTTTTGTTAAGCTATGAGTTCGAAAGTATAGAGATTGTAGAGTAGAGAAATTCAAAGGCACTCTCCTGCGTGAGAGTATTTTTCTGCCTTGAGAGTTAATAGTAGTTCATTTTAGTTTTAAGTTCTTGTTAGATGAGCCACAGTGCTCTTGGGTATCCATCACACTTGATATGTACTTTTCCTAGTTCTATATACGTTAGGGTATCTCACAGACATTAATAAATCTTTCTTTCTTTCTCTCTCTCTCTCTCTCTCTCTCTCTCTCTCTCTCTCTCTCTCTCTCTCTCTCGGACCCTCCATCGCTGATGGAGGCCTCCCAGCGCTCCATTGCTGATGGTATATAGCAAATGAAACTGGCAAACATGAACACATTCCTACAACAAATATAGAATGGACTACCTCTTCCAACAGAGGTACTCAGTGTAGAATAGCTTACTTGATAAGAGAGGATGACATTGACACAATCATATAGGCGTTGTTCTGGAATCGGATCCCCAACCAAATTACTTGGAAGATCGGAAAGTTCTAGAGAAGCCTAGTGACATCAACCAAAAAGCATGAAGTTAAGATTAACAAAATAGAAACGGATCCCCAACCAAATTGCTTGGAAGATCAGAAAGTCCTAGAGAAGCCTAGTTACACCAACAAAAGCATGAAGCTAAGATTAACAAAATGAAAACCTATTAAAAAGAGCACATGTATTGCTATTGCAACAAAATCACCTTCAATCCTTCAGACGAACAGTCAGAAATTGGCCAACCATGATCTCGAGTGGAAAATGGCCAAGCGCCTTTTGAGATGTGCTTGTACCATCTTTGCAAATCACCGGGACAATCTTCTTGCACCTTGCAAAAGCATTCATAGAAAGGAGAGCACAAAAACCTTTTGTCATCTTATTGAAAGACAATAACCTCATAAAGGAAGGGGAAAAACTCTAGCTTATAATGAACAGAGCAATTCAGCACAAGAATTGAGTTATGTTTTTGTAGCGTGCAGGAAAGATTTGCCATATGCGTCAGCACCTTAATTGCCAAAAATATTACGAGGGTGATCAACATACATCATGTAAGAGATTCTAGACACTTGAATATATCATCACAAAAAATTCCAGAGAAAAAAAATTAGTTTTGATCCTCAAGAAAAAAAGGAAATGGGTGTTCTAGGACTTGACAAGGGAAATATCTTGCCAAAATTCAAATCTTGTCTCTTCCAAAAGTCACAATTCTGGTTACTAGAGATTTGGAGCCTCTTTCTTCTCCTTACGCACGATTAATGAGCAAACAATCTGAAACTACCAGCCTTCCAATAAGCTCAAGTAGAAAAGAAATCAAGCTGGCACTCTCCTTGTCAACCAATCGTTGAAGGACAACTTGTTGAAAATCATCTTTAAAACCCGACTGCCTCTTCCAAAAAGACTGAATCTGATCTTTTTTGAAAAAATTCCCCTTTGTAAGATGATGCCCAATTCAAGAAAGATCAAATATGATTTTTCTTGTAGAAGGCTTTCTTTTTGTCTAGGAGAAACTTCTAATACCAAGTTAATAACACATTCATACAAGATCATGCCTAATGGACAAAAACTTATAGGTTGAAAATCAATCTCCAACTAATACCTCAAACCAATTATTAACAGACTATAAAGCAGATTCTCCTCCAAGGAAGATTGCTCTCCTAGTCTCCTACAAAGAACTCTCAAGCCCCTTAACAATAACCAAATAAAAGAAATAAATTCATCTATAAAATCTCAATTCCCTTTAGGGTTAAAGTGACAGACTCCTGCCGTACTTGTGTCTCACTGTTGACATGTCAGGTCCTTGCCGGATGACTCAACTAGTGGCCAAGTAACTTAAAATTAGACGCAAGACCCATAAAAAATGTAACCTCGGTAAGCCCTCATTACATATCTAGTATGACACTTCATAGCTAGTCTGCAGATTTTGACAGCTTGTCTTTAGACTAGCCTCTGCCTTCCCTCAATCATCCTAAGTCAGTAAGTTTCCACCAACATTTAGTATTGCAAGTTCACGATGCCCAAGTTTTGTCTAGTGTTTATACATGCAATATTTCTGGCATGCACTTTCATTTGACCTATGACAATTTGTTATTAGAGGAAGGAATTAGAGGGGAAGAAGAACGGCAATTTTTCAGGACTAACACGTACACACACACACACACGTACGTACAAGGACAATAATAGTATCTAGGATCCACACATTGGCATACAAAGAAACATGCAAACTAGTAATTATGGGCTGTAATTTTACACCCTAAATTAAAACATTGAGCCACATTTGATGGTATCCATGCCGTCACATATCACCACACGTAAAATTTGTCAAGAAGTCTTGAGTCTAAGATCAACTGAAAATAGTACAAACCCAGGAATGTTGGAGTCTGGACAAGGTTATCCACGGTAACATTTTCATCTGCTATTACTTATACTTGTTCAAAGGGTATCACAGAAAGCGTATAATGGAAAAACCTGTGTTTTTTCAATGTAATGGTGAGCTTTTTTCAGCATTGGTCCACACTCATCAAATAACTGTGTAGAGACCAGGGCTTGAACAGCAAAAGCAGTATCCCATAGCTGACTACCATTATATCCCTGAAAATACAAGCGATGCTGCAGGAAGTTACAACAATGTTGTTGAAACATATGTGGTGTATTGATGGTGTAAGTTCGGACTAGAAAAAGGTGACAACACAATTATGGTGTATTCAGAGTACATATTCACCTGCATTTTCATCCCATCCTCAGCTAACCAAAGATAATCCAGAACCCGAGGTAGGTGCTTTTTGAAGGCATCAGAACTGGGATCTTCAATCCAGCAGCAAAGCATGTTGATAGCCTGCTCAGACATACGATAAAATGATCAACGGAATAGAAAATGACAATCTTAGAATAATGTAGCACAGTAACATTTGCTATATATGCTCAGCAGTACCCTTTCAGTAAGGCTGCAATTCAGATCGCTCAAACACAGACTTAGTGTCACACAATGAAGTTAAAAAAAAGGTTTATGGAAAAGAACATTGCACAGAATCATGTAGAAGAACATCCTAGTCGCTATTTTGGAAACCTGAGTATACAATTAGGACCATACACCTCATAATCGAAGAGTGATGAGAGAGACAAGAAATAAATTGGAAAGGTACTTTCAAACAAGACAATCATTTAGTATGATTAGAACCCCTGTCAGTATGTAAAAATTCACCAGAACCATAATATCAGCTAGCATGTAGATGAATTCAATGAAAGCATAAAGTGGAATGAAGCTGAAAAGATATTTTGCATGATTAAGATGATGCTGAATGTTCATTGGGCTAGAACTCTTCATAAGGAAAGAACAACTACTAGTTATGGCTCCTAGTAGGGAAAGGCTCTGATAGTTTTAGTAAGCAACCAGCTATTTCACTTTCTACAACTCAAGCTCAGCACATGCCATAACTCAATAAAAGATGAAAATCAGCTTGCAAAGTAGTTCAATAGCTTGGTTTACAACCATATTTTCCAGATAATCAAACTTGTATCTCTTCGAGAAAGATTCCCAACCATAATGCTAGGGACATACTCAATACTATTTTACAAGAGATATGCAATTATAAACATATTGGCAGAGAGATAGTGCTATAAGAGGCTCAAGAATCTAACAGATTCATGCACCAAATGAGTGTCAAAAGCTCACACAAACAGCTCAAACTGTTGACTTGCTACTTTCTGACAATGGTTGCATGCTGCTGCGTTATCCTTGGTTTAGGATGGAAACATTTATTAATTTCCTGTCCTTCCTATTTTTTTAATTGAATTCTGATCTTGAATTCTTGGTTTAATGGCCATCCTTAGAAAGATAAAAAACTGTACCTTAATTTTCTCAATGATGGAGCTTATTTGTTTCAGGGTCTTGGGATTCAGAACATCAACCACACGATAATTAAGCTCTTCTCTGTAATACATTCTTTGAATAAGTTTTTATTCAACTTTTTAAACAAACATTGCTTACCATTTTCTTTAAGCTTGCAAACAGCACAAGGAAGTTAATTCAAACAAACCTTGTTCACCGGCCCAATGCAAATATATCTCGTATTTTCATCCTCATAGTGTATGTGCTCAATGGCTTTTGCAAGAGCTCTTTGTCGAAGAAGAGAACCAGGCCAATGCATCAGGATAGGCTCCACAACTTTGTGAAGTGTTGCCCAAAGAACGTCTTGCAATAAAGGATGTGGATAATACAAATCTTCCTGCACCCAAAAAATTTACCTTCAGGCCTTCTCTTTGAAGAGTAAGCTCAACCAGGTTTGGCCAAAAAGCTTGAACTTTGCAAGAAACATTGTAAAGTGTTGTCCAAAGAATGTCTTGCAATAAATGATATGGACAATACCTCACCTAACTGCCTGGAATTGGACCTGAAGCAAGTAGACACTTACCTAACCTTAATCCTCTATGTTTTCTCTTTCTACAAATACCCATATTGCATGGATTTACAAGAAAAAACTAAAAAAATTGCGAATCGCGATTCGCAACACCCGAGCGAATCATGAATCGCAAATTTCGATTCTGGAATTGTCCATGATCTACAATCTAGAAAGTTCTTAGCTTATTCACTAAAAATAGTGTTATCCAAATTAAGGGGTTTAAAAATAGTAAATAGGATTGCACAATTAATTGATAGACCCCAAAAGAATGTAGGTACTTATGTGGCCAAAAATAGAGACGTATGGACTATGTAACGTGTGTCAATGTGTGTCCATGACAGGGGTACACCAAGTTTTATAAGATATCTCACAAGAAGTGAGAAATTTTCTCCTGATTACAACAAAAATATTGGTTGATTCATGAAAATGCACCCAAATTTAATCCTCTCCCAAGTACCAAATAGAAAAAAATTTGACCAATGGTCTCCAACAACTATAAGCCATAGTATGTAACAATAACTTGAGTGCAAAAGATGCCCGCGAATTAGCTTTCATTCCACCATGTACATGCAGCCAATAATAGTACAAAATCACCTCAAAACCAATCGATTTGGGTACCATGTAGCTTGCAGTAATCTCCAAGAACCTTCAAATGATACTCCAAGAATATTCCCTTCAACAACTTCACACCCTTTGACATAACATAATGATTCCAAGGTTCTTAATAATTTATAATTCGCAATGAAGGAATGTCAAAAATTTTCATTAACAACACTTGCAACATCAATGTGTTCTAAAATCACCTGAGAAAACTAAAAAAATAACATGCTAAGACCTAGCAAAAAGTTCAAATACTGGAAATAAATATCATTTACCTTTTCACACATCACCAACTTCAACGTTTTCTAGAATGCCCTGAGAGGACTAAAATAATGTGCAAAATTAAGATGATGCATATTGCAAAAACCTAGTGAGAATTGGACTACCATAATAGAATAGCTTTACCTTTGCACAATCATTTCGAGCCAAATCCCAATCAACTTTTTCATAGGGTACTAGATAGAGCTCCTGTCGTAAAGCAGCGGTAAGTTTTGTAAGCTGACTCGAGAATCGTCGACCATATATGTAACTCATGGGCAAGTAGACCATTCGACAATGACACCACATACGTCCTACCACATAATATTGCTTGTCAAAATTCAATATTAACAAAAGCAAAACACAAAGTGTAAGATTAAGTTTGCATACATATGAAACAAAGGATGCCTTATAAGTACACATCCACACAAAAAAAACACGTACAGCTGGCACATATGTAGAACTAACAAAGACATAACATGTAATTTTGGCTCAAGACTTTAAATTAAAATTAGTATAAATAAGAGCTAGAGATTTCCATTCTCATAATATGAGTTTGTTGTTCCTAGCTTCTCATAGGGGAGTTCTATACTTTTCTAGAGATCTACCTCATCTATCGACGGCCATTGATGCACCAAATTTTCTCGGTTGGAGATTGCTTTATGTATGTTGTTTGTTGTTCTTATACTTCATTTGATGCCAAAATTTGTGATCTAGTTCATAACATGGCATCAGACCAATTTCCTGTCAATACCTAGCTGCTGAGTTTTTCTTACGTCATCATCTACTCCACTCTCTTTGTTCGTTTCCCACTATTGCAGCCCTGCTGGCACCTTCCTAGTCCTTCATTGCTGACCCATCCACATTCTAAAGCTTCATTTCTGCCCCAGACACACCCTACCACTCCATTGCTGCTTTACATTTCCATTTTCTTCTTGTTTTCTGTTTCGGCCACCGCTTGTAGCATCATTGCTAGCCCTATAGCTCCATCATCGGTGCCCGCTTGCGTTCTGTTGCTCCATCATTGTCCACAAACCCCTTTGCTTTAGTTTGTTGTCCCTCTAGTCCCCCTCACGTCCACTGATGCCCCACACATCCCCTTTTTGCTCCATTGTTGTCCACAAAACCGTTCTTCGATTTGTTCTCCACAAACCCCACCCCCCCCCCCCCCCCCCCCGCGCACGTCTCTCGTTGCCTCACATATCCCTTTTTACTCCATTATTGCCAACATATCCCTTTCTTCTCCATCATTGGCCCCTTTGTTCTCTTCAAGCCTCCATTGCTGTCCCTCTTGCCCATTTTCCGTTTGCTGCCCGATTTGTTCCCTCGCCTCAATCCAATGTTTTGAGGGCCGAGTCGAATCGGCGGTTCAAATCAGCTGATTCAGCCGGTTAGAATCAGTTCGAATCAGCTAGACAGGTTCGAATTGGCCGATTCGAACCTCTAAATTCTTTTTCTATTTAAAATATGTAATACCTTCTGATACTACCTTATACAACCCATTTCAGTATGTTTCCAGCCTGTTACTACCTTTTATACAACCCATTTCAGTATCGATACAATTCAAACTCCATTCTATGGTCTATCCCCTTTTCACCCAGTACACTGGTATCTGTGGTACAATATGTTAACAAAATATCCATAACAAGAAATGAAACATGGGAAGTTATGATCAAAATCTCAGGTGTTGAATCAATGAAGCATAAAAGACAGCAATAGACTAAAGCCCTACAAGCAATAGACAAGACAATAGGTTCTCCCACGAAGAGCCCAAGCAATACCAATCAATAATCTGAAAAATGAGTGTACAAATGCCCCTATATATACCCTACCAATGAACCCTAAAATAGGAATTCAAAAGTAAAGGGAGCAAAATGTGGAGGGAAAATAGTGCGCCCTCCCACGGGCCCCCGCTCCACATATAACCATATAATAAGGGCCCAAGGCCAGTCAATGTCATAAAAAAGGACCCAGTGCGGGTCATAAGCATATAAAAAGGCTCTGGGGCCTGTACATGACTAATATAAAATGCGTAACCAGAAATATACATAACCAACAGTAAACGTAAAGAGGCCTGCGGAATATATGCAGAGTAGCCCAGTAGGCCTGTATCCTGTAGTCCGTAACTCTCCCTGGCTATAAAGAACATCGCCCCCAATGTAGGCAAAATAAGATAAGAACCAGTGCCAGAGAAAAATACTGCATCAAGATATCCCATCTCAGAAAGGAACATCAAGAGAAGCCGGAGCATCTCGAGAAGCAATGGTAGCTGCAAGTGATCGAGCCTGACCATCCAGGATAGGGGTATGATAAAAAACATCAATGGGCTCCCAAGTAGCCTCCTCAATAGGACGACCATCCCACTGGACCAAAAACTGAACCTGCCGATGGCGACGACTATGCAATAAGCGCACCTGTAAAATAGCAGCTGGCAGGAATGGAAAAAGCTCTGGATCTGTAAGAAATGAGGAATCTCGAGGAGCATCATCCTCAATAGCAGCATGTAATAAACTGACATGAAAGATATCACAAGCCCGAGTAGCAGCAGGTAACTCAAGACGATATGTAACTGGACTGAGGCGCTCAAGAATCTGAAAAGGCCCATAATAGCACGGCGCAAGCTTCTCAGTAGAAGCAAGACCCTGTACAAAACGATGGCGAGCAAAGCGTAACCGGAGAAAAACAGTATCTCCCTCTGCAAACTCAACATGGCACCAATGACGATCAACAATGGTCCTTGTACCGCTGCTGAATATGCTGTAAATGAGTAGCAGCTCTAGTAATAATCTCTCGAGCACTTGAAAGATAAGATGAAATAGTAACAGGTGCATCATTTGGTGGAGCAGGTATACCAGGTAGAACTGGTGAGTATCCATGAGCAAGCAGGAAAGGAGAAACACCTATGCTGGAACTAACAGAACTGTTATAACTATACTCAGCCAAACATAAATGCTGATCCCAATCACGACCAGAAGGAGAAACATAATGTCGTAAATAATCCTCCAATACCCGGTTAATAACCTCAGACTTACCATCCGCAGAAGAATGATAAGCAGTGCCCATAAGTATCCTAACATCCAAGATGCGCATAAGCTCTGTCCAAAAACCTGATGTAAACTTGGTATCCCGATCAGTAAGTATAGATCGTGGGAGACCATGTAAGCGGAAAATCTCAAAAATAAATATACGACCACACTGCTCTGCTGTAATAGTACGTCTGACTGGTATGAAATGAGCTTGTTTAGAAAACCTATCAACTACCACCAAACAAGAGTCATGACCACGCTGAGTACGGGGAAGACCTAAAATGAAGTCCATAGATATATCAGTCCACTGGCGGGAAGGAATAGGCCAACTTTGAAGGAGACCGCCAGGTTTTTCATGGGAATACTTGTTACGAAGGCAAAAATCACAAGTATGAATAAGGTGGGAAAGCTCACGCTTCATGGAAGGCCAATAAAAATGTTCTTTCAAATGGAACAAGGACTTCTGAAAACCAAAATGGCCACCAACAGGAGAGGAATGGGCATCAAGAAGGAGCTGTGGACGTATGTCGAGAGTGCTGGGAATACATAACGAACCATAGTGAAACAAACGATGATTAACAATGGAATAAACCTGGTGAGGGTGAGAGGAAGGACGAGAGGCAGACGACATAACATCACGAAAGTCTGGACGTATGTCGAGAGTGCTGGGAATACATAACGAACCATAGTGAAACAAACGATGATTAACAATGGAATAAACCTGGTGAGGGTGAGAGGAAGGACGAGAGGCAGACGACATAACATCACGAAAGTCTGGACATGTGGCATAAGCCTGAGGAAGATCATCATACCAAGAGTGGGGAGACGTAACAAGACTGTAAGTAAGAGCAGGTAAACAAGACAAAGCATCAGCAGCAGCGTTACTTTTACCAGGCTTATAATGAATATCAAAATGAAAGGACTGTAAAAACTGAAGCCAACGGTGCTGACGATCACTAAGATCCTTTTGTGTATACAAATAACGAAGTGACTGGTGATCAGTAAAAACATCAAATGGAACACGATACAGATAATGACACCACTTCTTTAAAGCAAAAATGATAGCAAGCAACTCTTTTTCATGAGTGGAATAGCGCTGCTCATATGAACGAAGACGACGGAATTCATATGCAATAACACACTGACGCTGACGTAACAAAGCACCTAATCCTGTGGAACTAGCATCAGTCTCAACAGCAAAACGCTGGGAAAAATCTGAAAGACATAAAACAGGGGCAGTGGTAAGCTTAACCTTCAAAGTATCAAAAGCTGACTGACATGCGGGAGTCCAAGCAAATGAAGTTTCCTTTTTCAACAGAGCATGCAAAGGAGATGCAAGAGTGGCAAAATGAGCAACTGGTTTACAAAGATGGATAGCAACACCAAGAAACATACGAACATCATGAACATCAGCAGGCACAGGCCATGAAAGAATAGAACGGACCTTACGAGGGTCGAGACGAACAGTACCATTAGTAACAAAGAAGCCCAAAAACTCGATTTGTACAACAACAAAAGAACATTTGGAACGTTTAGCATACAGATGATGAGTAACTAACAAAACAAAAACAGAACGAACGTGCTGAACATGAAGAGAGAGAGTGGTGCTATAAATGAGGATATCGTCAAAATAAACAATGACAAACTTTCCAAGCAGAGGACGAAAGATGTTATTCATGACATTCTGAAAAGTGGGCGGGCCATCGGTAACACCAAAAGGAAGGACACGAAACTCATACAGACCAAAGTGGGTACGGAAAGCTGTCTTGTGCTCATCAGGAGGATGCATACGAATCTGGTGATAACCGGAACGTAGGTCAAGTTTAGAAAAGATCTCGGCTTGGCCTAACTGGTCAAACAGGTCATCCCTATGAGGGATAGGGTACTGATTACGGATAGTAAGTTTATTTAAAGCACGATAATCTATACATAGACGTATAGTACCATCCTTCTTATCAACAAGTAAAACAGGAGCACCAAAAGGACTGTGGCTAGGAACAATAAGGCCTTGACGTAATAAATCAGACACCTGACGCTGGACTTCCTCGCGCTCAACAATAGACATACGAAAAGGAGGACGAGAAGGTGGTGATGCAGAGGAAACAAGGTCTATATGGTGGTTGACATCTCGTAAAGGTGGTAACTGAGTCGGCTCTCTAAAAACATGCTCAAATTCACGCAACAGTTCAGAAAATACCTGTGGCAAAGGTGGTGCATCTGCAATAGGCTGAACTGGCTGAACAGAAAGAATAGCCGCACAGTGGGCCTTCGGGAGGCTCCGTATGAACTGCTTTTCGGAAATAAGCTGATAGTCCTGCCGAGAATCAATACCGGAAAATACATGCTGAGTACCATCATGAGAGAATGTCAATGTCTGCTGCTGGAGGACTACTGTAACCGCACCAAGGGATGCAAACCAATCAGCACCGAGGATAAGATCGTACCGTGTAAGTGGAATAATATGAAAATCTGCCTGACCAAGGAAGTCTCCAATCCGATATGAAAGCTGCTGATACATCTGCGTGCTAGGAAAAGAGTGTGCGCTGGCAACCTCAACATGCAGGGGATGAGGCGTAGTGACTGGCATAGCACGACTGCGTGTAGTAATATGACTGCTGAGAAACGAGTGAGTGCTACCCGTGTCAACAAGGGCAATAAACTCACGACCAGTGATACATACGCGAAGACGGATATGGCGTGGACCTGGCTTACCGGCCCAAGTAGCATAAGCAAGCTGAGCATGGCATACAGCTAGATCAGGGGGATCAGGAACAGGCTCAGTGGGTGTGGCAAACTGATCAACAGGTGGGTCATCATCAAGAATATGAAGGCATATGGCAGAATCAGGACTATCATCAGGTGTGTCAGCATCATGGAAATAGACGGCAGTAGCAGTGGCAGGCTGTCGGCAATCACGGGCGATATGATCAGGACTCTTACAGTTGAAACATAAGCGCTTCTCACGGATCTCAGACATCTCAGGCTGTGAGTAGCGACGAACAAAAACAGGACGAGGAGAAAAAGGAGGACGTGGTGCAGAAGGAAGAGTGGACGAAGGTGAACTGACAGATGTGGGACTAGCAGAGGATGGAGAGGAAAAAATAGGACGTGTGAAAGGACACGAAGGACGAGAAACAGAGGAAGAGATGGGAGAGTACTTGTGCTGCAGTGCGGTAGCAAGAGAGATGGCGTGAGAAAGAGTGAGTGGGAAAAAAGAAGAAACATCATACCTGAGTGCGCTTTGTAGACCAGCAACGTAGCGAGAGATGAGCTCCAATGTAGAAATATCTGGGAATAGATAGGAAAGCTCTGTAAACCATGTCGTATAAGCAGCCAAGTCACCAGTGTGAGATAAACTGCGAAAGATGTCGCGCTGTCGAATAAGCCACTGAGGATCAATCATCGCTAGGCGGAGTGCTGTCATAAACTTTGTCCAACTAGCAAGGCCAGGGTGTGAAGCCGTCTGGCGAAACATGCGCCACCAAGTAGCAACACGGCCCTCCAAATGTAAAGCAGCCAAATGTATCCGCTGAATGTCAGTCTTAGGAAACATAAGGAACTAGGTCTCAAGCTTAGAATACCAATTCTCGAGTTCATTCCCATCGGATGACCCAGAATACACAGTAAGCTGAACCTTATCCTTAAAGTCTTGTGGCAAAGGACCAGAAGATGAAGGAGTCTCGGGTGGTGGAAATGTACGTTGTGGGGGAACAGGTGGAGATAGTGGAGAAACACTGGACTGTAATGATAGTGTAGCAATCTGGGCAGAAAGAGCAGTGAACGTCTCTCGTAACTCCTGGCGTAAATCAGTGCGTACATCACTCATGGCTTCCCTAAGATGATCTCGAAATTCATGCCGTACTTCGTCAAGGTAAGTGGAAGACGGTATGCAAGGCTCAGAAGATGTAGGGGAAGTGTCCATGGTCAAGGAATGCAGGAAGTGAAGAGAGTGTAAGAAAAGCTTAATATCACAGGGAGCGGACTTTTGTCGTCACCCCAAATACGCTTTAGGTACGCAAACGACACTAAGAGCACGAAAGGAAATGACAAATGTCAAGAAAAGGTGTGAAAAGCAAGGAAAAACCAGCAAAGATACCTCTCGATAGAGCTCCAAGCGTGTGCAAAGAGCTGGCTGGAAAATGTGACCACAAGGAGAATGAAAGTGGGCGCTGGACAGCCTCCAATCAAAACTGAAATATGGCTAAAACTCTGCTGGAACAATGGCTGAAAAATGTGATGAAGTAGGGCGCTGGACAGCCTCCAATCAATGCTGAAAAGATGGCTGAGAATCCTTTCCCTGAATCAAATGGAGGATTCAAAAAAAAAGAGAGAAAAAAGGATTTGGAACTTGGGTGCCGAAAATAATCTGCCCAAAAAAAAAAAAAAAAAATTCCGGCCGCCAAATTTAGCGGAAGTACTTCCGCTAACTATCTGCTAAAGCTCCGCCAAGGAAAATGCTTTGATGGGAGTTGGTCCTCCTCACCCAATCAGAAAATCAGATCTGAAATTCAGCAATCAGGAAAATGCTCTGATACTAAGTTATGATCAAAATCTCAGGTGTTGAATCAATGAAGCATAAAAGACAGCAATAGACTAAAGCCCTACAAGCAATAGACAAGACAATAGGTTCTCCCACGAAAAGCCCAAGCAATACCAATCAATAATCTGAAAAATGAGTGTACAAATGCCCCTATATATACCCTACCAATGAACCCTAAAATAAGAATTCAAAAGTAAAGGGAGGCAAAATGTGGAGGGAAAATAGTGCACCCTCCCACGGGCCCCCGCTCCACATATAACCATATAATAAGGGCCCAAGGCCAGTCAATGTCATAAAAAAGGACCCAGTGCGGGTCATAAGCATATAAAAAGGCTCTGGGGCCTGTACATGACTAATATAAAATGCGTAACCAGAAATATACATAACCAACAGTAAATGTAAAGAGGCCTGCGGAATATATACAGAGTAGCCCAGTAAGCCTGTATCCTGTAGTCCGTAACTTGGGAGGTGATCTTCGTCAAAGAAACATGAGTATATGAGCTGCAGCTGCTATGAATTTGAACGAATCAGATTATAAATAGAAGCATTCTGAATTTTCTATGCATATATACAGGGAATCAAAAGTCTTGGTACATATAGCATATAGCCTACATTCACACAAGTAGAAATTGCAACCATACAGTTATCCATATATTGTTGTTACCAAATAATTGTATGTTTATTGCAATGATCATAAAATCGATTCTTTTTACCCTAAACCCTAAAATAAATTCGAAAACTTTTCCAATTCGAATCGGGCCAATTCGAACTGCGATTTGTTGTCCGAATCGGCGATTCGTGAAACATTGCCTCAATCCTTAGATCTTCATCTCAATTGCTGCTTCCTCCCACATGGCAATCTTCCCTAAGTCTTGCGCGCTACTCTCATGCCATCGCTAATCCTCCTGCAACTTGCTTACTTCAGCATCTACTCTTCTCGTCTGCATGTGCACTATCCTGCTTACATTCAACTATATTCTCCCATAGAATTTGCTGAGATTCGTCAAAAGTGTCTGCTTTTGTTATGAAAGCCCCAACCATCTCACTCGTAATTGCCACCAGCCCCCTACTACTACCACTGTTCATCATGATGGCATATGTTGATGACTCAGATGTTTATATATAGCTATTTGATGAACCTAACTATGGTTTCGTCTTGGACCTGATGCTTATCTCATTTGTTCTGATTTTCGTGATGTTTTCACTTTCGCCCCACAGCCTTCTTCTCGTTCACATCAAGTCTATTCTAGCGTTAATCATTGTTGTATTCATTATGATTCTCTTTGTAATCGTAGTACCCTTGGCCAATGCCCATTCCTCTCTTATTGGTGGCCATTTCAGGTTTCAAAAGTCTTATGCCCAACTTCAAGACCATTATTGGCCTTCCATTAAGTCTGAGCTTGCTATACTTGTCCGCAAGTGTGGTCTATGTGCCTGTAACAAGTATTCCCATTCTAAGTGTAACGAGAAGCACCTCAAGATCCCGCTTACAAGACACAAACAAAAGAACAACTATGGAGCCAAACGGCCCAACCAAGTAGAAGCGAATGATCAATCTCCAATAGCCTCACCCCCAAGCCACGGGATAGGATGCTGATAGAGTGAGAGAACAGGCAATCGTTCACACGAAGAGAATCGTAGTAGGATGAGTTATATATAGGCCTCATAGTGCCTGTGCATGTGCCCATGCAAGACTACTGCATTCCTACACATGGAGCTTGTTACTATTGATACTCTACATCATGCCAATAATCGTCCTAAGCCATGCAATAGTTCCACATGTCATTATGTGTGACCGGGTCTTCACAAGGTTATTACATTTCTACATTTCTAGCCTTGAATGGAATTTTGAGGCATAACTTAATAAACTTGAGCACTAAAGGGCCTAAAGCCCATGTCAAAAATTACTAAAAATCATATGTCTGGACATGGACGTAACATTCTTCCCTCCTAAAATAGCTTTTGTCCTCAAAACTGAAAATTAGGAAAGTTCTTCCTTTATCTTTCAACTTATTCCCACATATCATCATCCTTAGTCCGACCTTTCCATCTGAATAAGCATTTTGAAATAGAACAATTTCTCAATTATTTATCTCTTGTCTGAAGTAGTTTTTCAGGTTCCCAAGGTACACTAAATCTTCCCACTAGCATAGATCCTCATCAAATCCAAGAGCATCACCTTCATGCAAACTCAATTTTAATCAACTAACAGGAAACACTTGATGAGCAATAGATTTCCCTTGAAGATTGAGTTCATAAATTAAAGAACCAATTTTTCTTTTAATCCGAAATGTCCACAACTTCTGGTGGATAGTTTATAATGCTTGCCCATACGTAATGTCCTAGAATCTTTTGGAATTCTAAGATATACCCAGTCATCAATTTTAAAATCTCTAGGATCTTTAGAGATTTGCATAACTCTTGGCTCAAACCTAAGCATGAGAATGCTCTCACGAGCTAATTGCAGCATTTCTTGCATTGCATGCAGTAAATCAACAACTTTCTGAATCTTAACCAATTTAACCACAACTACTGGACATCTAGGTTGAAAATCGTACATTAGCATAAACGGACTAAAACCTGTTTTCAGGAAATCCTTTGACTCTGTCCCACGATCCTTACTTATCCAGCGGATATGAGACCTTGTATTTTCTGATGACAGAGTTCTAGCAATGATGGCGTCTATGAGAGAGTACTGAGTTGTTTTCGGAGCGACAGAGGTATTTCTGACCATATCATGAGCACTATTAGGGTGAAGCAGGGGTGTTCCCTCTCACCTACACTTTTCGGGCTATATATTGGCGAGCTGGAGAGGGTTATTGAGCAATGTGATGGATCTGGTTGCAGACTTGGCCAGATCATCCTTGTAGAGTTTGATGTTCCGCCCATGTACCTGGATGCCATACTGCAACTCATCACGTATATACAGTGAGCCAGCGAGTTCCAGGCTTCTGAGCAAAGATATACACAGGCTGCTCTCATCTCATCCCAACGCTTACATAGTCAGGGTTATCAGTTAGCTTGGTTCTCTCGAGCCTCTCGCCTCCTGGACACACTCGGCATCTCTATCAATGTCCTCCCCTCAACTATCCACGCTTGCATCAGACAATATATCTACAGGGCTTATCTTGATTGAGCTTGGCATGGTCAGCTGGGGGTCAAACACGACTTTTATCGACTTCATTTTCTGGAGACAGATGTATTAGGGATCCCACGTCTAACACATTACCTATGTTCTGGGTTATCACATGGTCTTAGATTCATAGTTCTGTGTCTCCTCACATCAGCTTGAGGTTGAGAGTGGTCGGTTTCAGGGGACCCCACGAGAGGATAGGATCTGCCAGTTATGTTCCCTAGGCGTTGTGGAGACTGAGGAGCACTTTATCTTCATGTGCCTAGCCTACTATGAGATTCATGATAGATACTATTGTCTATTCAAGGATGTACCAATCACCTTACGCTCACTTGTCACGTATGAGGATCCAAGTTGTGTAGTGCTTATAGATGCTTCTATTACGACGAGGTCTCTTGCTATCGCACTAGAGCCCTCCAGACACAGATGCTCGACATCCCACAAAGCTCATAGATTGTGCACCTCCTTGCACTATCCTACAGTTAGACCTACTCGTCCTTACACGAGGGAGGTCCCTCTCATATTCGACATCGGCAGCACATCCCAATTATACTTCCTACTGCAGCTTGTATTACATCCTTCTTCTAGACATAGGCAGTAGAGATAGTGCCGACGCCCAGAGAGAGCCAATTACTACGTCACAGTCCAGAGCGTCACGGCGACAAAGACGGCACCGACAGCCTACCAAGCAACAGATGTCAGCGGCACATTCAATGATACCCTCACAGCACACCATACATCATTTCTTCCAGACTGTTGGACATCCACTACACCAGGCCGATGGACCCTAACTAGGCCAGCCATCTTACAGTTATTTTTGCAGTTGTTAGTTGTAGGTAATTGAGCTTTAAGCTCCTATGTACACACTTGACATGTACCTTTTCTTAGTCCTATGTACCTTAGGGTATTTAAAGAACATTAATAAAATGCTCTCTCTCTCTCTCTCTCTCTCTCTCTCTCTCTCTCTCTCTCTCTCTCTCTCTCTCTCTCTCTCTCTCTCTCTCTCTCTCTCTCGCGATGGCTCTCCTGGCGCGATGGCTCTTGCTGCCCTTGTCCTACTCTGCTAACCTGTACACGCTGGCTGACCTGTACCGCTCCGTTGTGCGGCTCCTGCTGGCGCTAACCTGATCCTTCTTGCCTAGCGCTACTGGGTGACCCTTAGCTTCATGGCACCCAAGAAAAAGGGGGGTGCCCCTACCCCCCCCCCCCCCCCTCTATTCACCTCTTCTCCTCCTCCATCATCTGAGATGGAGGGGGATGCTATTTCACCTACAGCAATCCCACCGCTAGCTGCACTAGAAGGCATCACTGGTGCACCCTCTATTTTCACCGACAATCCACTTGCTATCACAGAAACGCATCAGCAGTCCACGGTCGATTACACTCCTTCCAAGCCTATTGAGAGTCTTTATGCCTATATCGGCAGGAGATTTTACTGATTTTATAAGCAAATGTGACATTTTGTTGTTGGCTGAAAGCCATGAGTCCTTATACCATCCTCTTCCACATATACAGGATTACTCTTGGCATTCTGATTTTCACCCATTTGTGAGGGAAAAAACCTGTCGTGGATCTGGCGGAGTAGCTTGTTTATACAGAGACACCGCAGTTAAGATGGTTAAGCAAGATCCATATGTTCGATATATATGGCTACATACTATTGGTTCATTATTGGGATTACCTCAGGACATTTATATGGCTGTATGTTACTTTGCTCCACAGACTTCGGCGTTTGCTGAATTTGGTGGGGACCCATTTCAAGCACTCTCAGATGATATTGCTGTTTTTTCTCAGCAGGGCTACATTTTATTAGCAAGAGATTTCAACACCCGTACTAGCTCCAGACAGACAGAATTTCATGCAGGTACTGACTTTCTTCAGCTTCATCCTCTGAATATGGGACTTGATCGAGTATCACAGGATGCACACACTTCAGTTACATCTTTTGGAGAGCAGTTGATTACTCTTGCGGAGACACATTCTCTTGCCATCTTGAATGGCCTCACACAGTGGCCTTCCTCATCAGCATTTACATGTTATCCTCATGGTGGAGGACATAGTGTAGTTGACTACTTTATTGGATCACCTGCTTTGATCCCTCACATCTCTGATTTCTCCATTACACCTCCTACCATTTCTAATCACTCACTTCTACGCCTCTCACTAGGTCACATAACCCCGTCTCCTAAAGTTCCACGCTCCTCTTCTACTAAGAAACGTGTTCCTTTTACTCACTCTGGACTCGCCAACTACACCACAACCTTGTCTCAACTACTTACTAACTTCCCTTTCACGGCATCAGTTGAGCAACAAGCCACTTTTCTCTCCCTCTTATCTGCAGCGTCCTCATCTTTCCCCACCAAGACGATATCATCTCATAGCGTGTTTACTCCACACATGGTTGAAAATGCCATTAACATGCCAAACTTCATAAAGCCACTGACTATGATTCTCTAAACATGGATTTCCTAAAACCTGTAGCACATCTTATCTCACCCTTTATTGCTCACGCGTTTAACACTGCTGTGACCTCTGGTTTTCCTATCGAATGGTGGTGAACTAATATCCTTCATCCCATTCTCAAGGCAGGTGATCCCATAAATGTAAAAAACTACCGTACTATTATGATTGGTCACACTTTGGCTAAGATTTATGGTTCCATTTTACAGACAGTTATTGGATCGTTTGCTGAGACTGAGGATTTACATGCTATGGGTCAGGCTGGGTTCAAACCAGGATACTCTAGCTCAGATCAGATTTTCATTTTGAGATGCATCATTGAGGAGGCACGACATTAGAGACAGAGAGTTTATTGTTGCTTTGTGGACTTCCGCAAAGCTTTTGACTCAGTTCCGAGACATCTCCTTTTCCAGAGATTATCCTCACTTGGCTTCACAGACGAGACTATTGACGCGATCATTACTTTATATGAGCGAGTTTGGGCGCAGTTCAGGGACGGTAGTGGTTGGTCCCCGCTGATCCATTCTACCATTGGAGTAAAGCAGGGCTGCCCCTTATCTCCTACTCTCTTTGCACTATATATTGATGACCTTGAGCGGATTATTCAAGAGGAAGGTGGAGAGGGCTGTCCCTTAGCAGATATTATTATCCCCATTCTCCTATATGCTGATGATGTGGTTCTTCTCTCATCCTACTGCAGCTAGCTTACAAAGACACCTTTCTGCTTTACATCACTTCTGTCAGCTTTGGGGATTGACAGTTAATACTAAGAAGACCAAAATTATGGTGTTCAACACCAATAGACAGCATATGAGAGATGTGACCTTCTATTATGACGGGCTGCCGATTGAGATTGTGACCTCTTACACTTATTTGGGAGGTACTTTTTTAGCTTTGTTCTCTTCATGAGATAGAGGATGAGTTCCATTTCATCTTTCGTTGTCCAGTATATTATGAGATCAGGGGGCATTACCATTGTTTATGCAGAGATACCCCTCTCACGTTGCGATCGTTCCTCGAGTATCCAGACTCAAGATGTGTAGTCAGAAGCAGAGTCCAGGAGATTGCATGCATTGGGCCAAGTAGAGTTCCACATTCTCTACTCCACTACTGATCATATCTTCGCACTTCGAGCTCTCATTGAGGAAGCTAGGCATAGGAAGGAAAAGGTTTATTGTTGTTTTGTGGATTTCAAGAAAGCCTTTGACTCTATCCCACGCTCTCTACTTATCCAGAGACTCCGTGACCTGGGTTTCTCGACAGATATTATTCTAGCTATCATGGCTCTTTATGAGAGGGTTTTGGGTTGCCTTCGTCATAGTAGTGGCATTTCTGAGCAGATCAGGAGTACTATTGGGGTTAAGTAGGCATGCTCTCTTTCACCATTTCTTTTTGGACTATACATTGATGAACTGGAGCTGGTCATCTCTCAGTGTGGCGGAGACGGTTGTAGGCTTGGTGACATTCTGATCGCTATCCTTCTCTATGTGGATGATGCGGTATTAGTCTCTCATACCAGAAAGGGATTACAAAGACAGCCGGATTGCTTACACACCTTTTGTACCCAATGGGGTTTAGGGGTGAATCTCTTGAAAACCAAAATCATGGTCTTCAATACCTCTCGGGCTTTCATGCAACGTCAGCAGCTTACCTTTGATGGACAGCCTCCAGAGATGGTTTCTTCATATACTTACCTTGGTATGCTCTTCACTGGTCCTACTTTCAGTATGAGGCAGGTGGCTACTTCTAGACTCGGGAATGGTCATTCTTCCCCGGTCCAGTTGGAACGATGCTGCTTCCATAAGTCTATTCGGGATGCCCCGAGTAAGTGAAACTTTTTGACACCATCGTCACCCCTTCAGCCATGTATGCAGCAGAGATATGGTGTACAGGCCTCTCCTCCTCACATTGGGCCTGCATTTCACGCTTACAGACCACCATGTTAGCTCGCATGATTCGGGTGAAACCCTCTGTTCCACATGAAATCATTCTTGCAGAGTTTGCCATCCCCCCTACCTAGATAGAGGCAACCTTGCAGAGTTTGCCAGCCCCCCTATCCAGATAGAGGCAGCCTTCCAGCTTATAACGTACATCCAGAGAGCTCAGGCACTCCCTGATACAGAGCAGAGATATATACAGCTTGCACTCATGTCCTCGTACCATCTTCAAGCTCAGGGATATCGGCTGTCATGGTTCTCTCAGGCATCACACTTCCTCATGGAGACATTCGATATCACTATCACTGATCTCCCCTCGGATACACACCACTTCATCTTCAGATGCCCCATATATTATGCGATCAGAGGGAGATACCACCGAGTTATGAACGTAGCCACGGCTGATCTAGATTTAGTCTATGAAAGCATCACATAAGAAAGACTTAACCCTAGAAAGCAAGAGAGAGAAAGCTTAAAGAGACTAAAGAAGAAGATCATATCATAAGCCAAGTAACAAATGACACAGAATCCCTACTTATAGCCAAGAGGAAGCCCTAAAAGGAAGCTTCCAGTGGCTAGGGCCAAACTGAGAGGGAAAATAGTGCGCCCTCCAAGAAGGCCCCCACTCTCAGTAATATGACCAAATAACCAATATAGTGAATCATAGGGCCCAACGCCAATAATATGGTCTAAATGTCAATAATAGGGCCCAAGGCCAACCATATAGTCTAAATGTCAAATAATGAATAAAAAAGGGCCCAAAGCCTGCCTATGCATAAAGTAAAGTGAATGTAAATGGACATGGCGAATGTAATGAGCCGAGTCCATAACTCTCCCCGACACAAAAATAAGACCCAACTGCCATAAAGGACTGGATCAAGTAACAGCAAGCCCTGAAGGATCAACTGGAACAGCATCTGGTGTAGTAACAACTGGAGCAACAGCTGATGTAGAGGAATCAACAAGTGCGGCAAGAGCACGAGCCTGATCCGCAAGTGACGGTGTATGATAAAAGACATCAATAGGCTCCCATGTGGCCTCCTCAACAGGACGACCATCCCACTGGACTAGGAACTGAATCTGCCGGCGGCGTCGACTATGATGCAAACACACCTGAAGGATAGCAGCAGGTAATAAAGGAAAGAGATCCGGTGCAGTAGGAAACTCAGCATCACGAGGAGCATCATCCTCAATAGCAGCACGTAATAAACTGACATGGAATATATCACAGGCACGTGTGGAAGCAGGAAGCTGAAGACGATATGTAACTGGACTAAGAACCTCCAATATACAATAAGGCCCATAATAACGTGGTGCAAGCTTCTCAGTAGAAGCATGGCCCTGAATAAAATGATGACGTGCAAACCGTAGGCGTAGATATACCATATCACCAACATGAAACTCAACATGACGTCGATGACGATCAACTGAAGCCTGATAACGCTGCTGGACCTGCTACAAATGGGAACTGGCCTGGAGAATAAGCTCGCGAGCACCTGATAGAAATGAAGACAGTGTCACAGGTGTATCCTCGGGAGGAAGAGGAATACCAGGTAAAAGAGGTGCATAACCATGAGATAATAAAAATGGTGCAACGCCGGTGCTGGTACTAACAGAGCTGTTATAGCTATACTCTGCCAAACATAAGTGTTGATCCCAATCCTTCCCTGAAGGAGTAACAAAATGGCGCAAATAATCCTCAAGGATCCTGTTAAGGACCTCAGACTGCCCATCAGAAGTAGAATGATAAGCAGACCCCATAAAAAGCTGTACATCCAATATACGCATAAGCTCTGTCCAGAACAATGATGTAAACTTACTATCCCGATCAGAAAGGATAGTACGAGGAAACCCATGTAGGCGAAATATCTCTGAAAGGAACAAGCGTGCACACTGCTCTGCTGTGATAGTACTGCGGACGGGTATGAAATGTGTCTGTTTCGAGAACCTGTCAACTACCACCATACATGAATCGTGACCACGACGGGTGCGGGGAAGGCCAATGATGAAGTCCATAGAAATATCAGTCCACTGGCGGTGAGGAATAGGCCAACTCTGAAGCAAACCAGCGGACTTAGCACGGAAGTACTTATTACGTAAGCAGAAAGGACAGGTACGAATAAGTACAACAAGCTCTTTCCTAAGGGATGGCCAATAGAAATGATCCTTAAGACGAGCATAAGACTTCTGAAAACCAAAATGACCCCCAACTGGGGACGAATGAGCATCCGACAACAACTAAGAACGGATACCCAAAGAACTAGGAATACAAAGAGAACCATAATGATAAAGACGGTGGTCAACAATGGAATAAGCCTGATGAGGTGAAGACGACATAGGTGGAGCAGAACTATAAACATCACGAAAATCAGAACATGTAAGATAAGCAGATGGAAGATCATCAAACCAGGAAGGGATCGTGGCAACAAGGGTATTCAATAAAGCAGGAAGTCTAGACAATGCGTCAGCAGCAGTGTTAGCACGACCAGGACGATACAAAATAGAAAAATCAAAAGATTGTAAAAATTGCAACCAACGAAACTGATGATCACTAAGATCACGCTGGGAGAAGAGATAACGTAAGGACTGATGATCAGTAACGATATCAAAAGGAACACGGTACAGGTAATGGCGCCACTTCTTAAGAGCATAGATAATGGCAAGATGCTCTTTCTCATGGACAGAATAACGTTGCTCATAAGAGCGTAAACGACGCGACTCATAAGCAATAATACACTGAGACTGACGAAGCAAGGCACCCAAACCAACATTACTAGCATCGGTAACAATAAATTTCTGATCAAACTGTGGTAAACATAGGACAGAGGCCTCCACAACAACACGACGAAGAGTGTCAAAGGCGAACTGACAATCAGAAGTCCAAACAAAAGCACTAGACTTCTTCAAAAGGGCATGAAGAGGGGCAGCCACAGTGGCAAAGTGAGGAACAGGACGACGAAGGTGAGTAGCGAGACCAAGAAACATACGAACATGGTGGACATCTGTGGGAACAGGCCAATCAGCGATTGCCCGAACCTTATGAGGGTCCAAACGAATACGACCATCACAAATGAGAAATCCTAAAAACTCAATCTCAACAACAGCAAAGGAACACTTAGAAAGTTTAGCAAACAACTGGTGATGAACAAGCAATTGAAAAACAGATGAAAGATGTAACACATGCTCATCAAGAGTCTTACTAAAAACAAGAATATCATCAAAATAAACTAAAACACAACAACCAAGGAGAGGACGCATGATGTTATTCATCACATTCTGGAACGTAGGTGGACCATTAGTAACACCAAAAGGAAGAACACGAAACTCATACAAACCAAGATGGGTACGAAACGCAGTCTTGTGTTCGTCCGAAGGATGCATCCTAATCTGGTGATAGCCGGAACGTAAGTCTATCTTAGAGAAAAGATGAGAGGTGCCTAACTGGTCAAAGAGATCATCCATGTGAGGAATAGGATACTGGTTACGGATGGTCAACTTATTGAGGGCACGATAATCAATGCAGAGGCGTTTGGAACCATCTTTCTTACTGACAAGGAGAACAGGGGCACCAAAAGGACTGTGACTAGGAACAATAAGGCCCTGATCTAGTAAAGCAGTAATCAAAAGCTCAACCTCATCACGCTCAGACTTAGACATACGGTAAGGAGGCCGGGAGGGAGGAGCAGAACCAGGACGCAAATCAATATGGTGGTTCACATCACGTAATGGTGGTAGCATCGTAGGTTCTGAAAAGACAAATGCATACTGATGTAATAAGTCAGAGATCACCTGAGGAACAGCTGCTGGAGGAGAGGTAGTCACTGGAGAATCTGCTGCAGCACGCTGAACACATAATAAAGCTGCACAAAGAGCCTTAGGTAGGTTGCGGATAAACTGCTTCCCGCTGATCAGCTGGAAATCTGCCTGAGAATCAATACCAGCAAGTGAGTGGGTCACTGCATCATGAACAAATGTCAATGTCTGCTGAGCCAGGTCCAAAGTAACCGCTCCCAATGAAGCAAACCAGTCAGCACCAAGGATAAGGTCATAGCGCTCCAGAGGAATGATATAAAGATCTGCCTGTCCAGAAAAATCACCAATGCGGTAGGATAACCCCTGAAACATCTGAGAACTAGGAAATGAGTGAGAACTGGCAACCTTGACTGTGAGAGGCTGTGGAGCAGGAATAGCTGAAGCGCGTATCCGGCTGAGAACATAACTGCTGATAAAGGAATGAGTGCTGCCGGTATCAACTAAAGCAATATACTCACGACCAGTAATGCGCACACGTAGCCGAATGGAGCGAGGACCGGGGCACCCTGTCCAGGTAGCATAAGCAAGCTGAGCATGGCAAGTAGCAGGAAGTAAATCAGTAGAAGGCTCAGGAGATAGATCAGGCTCATCAGATATATGAATGTAAATATCGGACTCATCTGGGGTAGTGCCCTCATGGTAGAAAACAGCAGTAGAAGTAGGCAGGGGGCTGGCGGCAATCACGGGCAATGTGGTCAGGACTCTTACAACGAAAGCAAAGACGCTTCTGCTGAATGTCAGCGAACTCTGCAAACGTGTAACGTCGGACAAAAGCAGGACGAGGAGGCGGAGGGCGAGGAGCGGGAGATGTAAGAGAAGAGGTCGGGACGACAGTGGATGGGGCAGATGGGGCCGGAGATGGTAGAGGTGAAAGAGATGGACGGGGTCGGGAAAAGCGAAAGGGAGCAGGATCAGGGTACTTATGCTGTAAAGTACTAGCAAGAGACATGGCCTCAACAAGTGTGGGTGGACGGAAAGAAGAGACATCGTATCGTAGAGCACCACGAAGTCCAGCAATGTAGCGAGAAATAAGCTCGGTGGGCTGAAGATCTGTAAAGAGGTAGGAAAGGTCCATAAACTGATCTGTATAGGAAGAAAGATCACCAGTCTGAGTAAGACTACGGAACATATCACGCTGGCGGCTCAGCCACTGAGGGTCAATCATAGCATGACGAAGATCACGACGAAAGGTAGGCCATAACTGGAGACCGTCCCGATCAGGGTCAAGTCAGTAGACCCGCCACCAAGTGGCAGCACGTCCATCTAAATGTAAGGCGGCTAACTGGATCTTCTGAGGATCAGTCTTAGGGTAAATCTGAAAATAAGTATCAAGCTTTGCAAACCAATTCTCTAACAAGTTCCCGTCAGAGGAACCAGAATAGGTGGCAAGCTGAGGCCCACCGCCAAAGGAAGTAGACGAGGATGGAAGTCCAAATGGAGACCCAAATGATGAATGAACAGGGGCTTTGCCAGGTCCATGTGGCTGTAAGGAATCAATCTGTGACTGCATAGTGGCAAAGCCGGTCTGTAGAGTGGTAAAACCGGTCATCATTTGGTCGAAACGACTACTGAGGAGAGTAAGAGAGTCACGCATATCAGCAAACTGTTCATCTAAAGGTCCGGAATGACTCGCAGGTGTAGTGGGTGAGCTAGCCATGAGGAAGAAAAAGTAAGCGAGAAAAGAAATGTGCTAAACAATTGGACGAACTGAAGGAGAGGACATAAGTTGTCACAACAGGCACGCCAATGAAAAGACACAATAGAACTCGCGATGTAAGATGAACGGAAAGGACAACTAAGTAAGAAATACCTCGTAACCGCAACCGGAAGTGAGCTGAAAAATAGCGGCGATATGTCGAGGTACCGGGCAGCCTCCAAAAAAGATGCTAAGGGCCCGACAACGTGGAGTAAACGGTGGGTAAAAGTATGGGAAACAATAATGGACTATGGGGCTGGAAAGGGAGCAGCCAAGGAAAGGAAGTGATAACAAAAAGGAGGTATGGGCAGCGAGGAAACAAGGCTGAAAAATCAGAGATCGCCCTTCAAGGGTAAAAAAAAGTTTGCGATAAAGACGGGGAGCAATCCCGATGCGCGATGAAGTTGGGTGGGAGTGGCTTTCTAAGCATCTAGGCGTGTTTGTATTGTCCGGGGTAGGGTTGCGAACATAGACAGCAGTGTAGGAGGGTGAGCTGAAATTGAGGCGGATGTAGGGCGCCAGCTATGGTGGAGAGTGGGCGTCCAAGAGAGGTAGTAAACGGCAAAAAAAATTGGATCAAAAAGATGGGTTGGTAGGGCGCTAGGAGTGGCTGATGGAAGGTGGCGAATAGGGGCAGCAAAAAGCGGAAATTTTCAGCAAAGGAAGGAGCAGTAGGGCGCTGGTCAGCAAGCATGAGGGTGCCCAATAGGGCAGCAAATAGGAGGCAGTAGGGCGCCCAAAATAGGGGAGGAAAAAGGCTGAAAATGCAGCAGTAGGCAGCCAGCAAGAGGGCGCTAGAAATGGGCAGCAAGTGGGCGCCTGTCCTCCTCCGATCCGTCGTGAAAATCTGCAAGACAAGTGTGGAGAAATGCTGAAGATCCGGCTGAAAAATGGTGAAGATCCAAGCTGAAGATGGGCGCCCTCTTGTGAGAGAAAAATCTGCTCAATGGAGATGCTCAGGAAAGTGCTCTGATACCAAGTTATGAACGTAGCCACGGCTGATCTAGATTTAGTCTATGAAAGCATCACATAAGCAAAACTTAACCCTAGAAAGCAGGAGAGAGAAAGCTTAAAGAGACTAAAGAAGGAGATCATATCATAAGCCAAGTAACAAATGACACAAAATCCCTACTTATAGCCAAGAGGAAGCCCTAAAAGGAAGCTTCCAATGGCTAGGGCCAAACTGAGAGGGAAAATAGTGCGCCCTCCAAGAAGGCCCCCACTCTCAGTAATATGACCAAATAACCAATATAGTGAATCATAGGGCCCAAGGCCAATAATATGGTCTAAATGTCAATAATAGGGCCCAAGGCCAACCATATAGTCTAAATGTCAAATAATGAATAAAAAAGGGCCCAAAGCCTGCCTATGCATAAAGTAAAGTAAATGTAAATGGACATGGCGAATTTAATGAGCCGAGTCCATAACTACTGCCTATTCCGGGACATACCTACTACACTCAGATCGCTTATTGCAAATGAGGACCCTCGCGGTGTTGCGCTCATGATACGAGAGATGTTCTTGCTATGACAGGATATGTACCAGTCAGCTCACCAAACACATTCTAGCTCTCAGGCTCAGATTACATCATTCTTCTCCAGGAGACGACCACGCCGAGACCTCGAGTCTGATGGCGACGATGACAATGACGATGATACACCACCTCACAGATATCAGAGAAAGTGTATCACTCACAGTCATGTGGCAGCTCGCACTACCTGCCCTGTCATGAGAGCACACAGTTTTCATCCTCCTAGACGACGTCAGCGACGATCCATATTACCTCCTGCTACAGCTCGTATCACATCCTTTTTCAGCAGCAGTGCTAGATGATATGACTCTATTCTTAGCAGTTATTTTTGCTCCCACTTATGGACAGCTTGTTGGTTACAGCTATATTGTTCATCTTTTATGCATAGTTTTCTTTCTTGGAGACGTTTATATACGCTCCCATGGTTACCACATACTTGACATGTACTCTTACTAGTCTTATGCTTTTTGGCATGGAAAAGACATTAATAAAGCTGCTTCTTCTTCTTCTTCTCTCTCTCTAGCAGTGATGGTACTTTATGAGCGAGTTCTTGTAGCTTTAGTCTCCTCGACTAGAGAGGGTTTTCAGAGGCAGCTGGACAGTCTCCATAATTTCTACACCAAATGGGGCTTCAAGGTTAACATTGAGAAGACCAAAGTTATGGTCTTCAACACATCCAGGGCCTTCATGCAGCAACAGGAGCTTATTCTCGACGAAATGCCATTGGAGATTATATCATTCTACACTTATCTTGGGGTTCTTTTCAATGGTCCTATATTCCGTATGAGACATGCAGCTACAGCTAGACTTGGGAAGAAACATGCCTCCCTAGTCCAGCTTGAGCGATTTTGCTTTCAAAGATTTATTCGGGAAGCCCCGAGTAAGTTTCAGTTGTTTGATACTTTTGTTTCTCCCACAACATTGTACGCTGCAGAGGCTCACCTCAGTTGATTGGGCCAGTATCTCACAACTACAGGTCCTTATGCTATCACGGATGCCCTTCGTCCTGCACCAGATTATCCTACAGAGTTTGCAGTTCCACCTCTACAGCTTGATGCCATTTTCTGTCTCATCACATATATGCAACGCCTCAGGTTACTTCCCATGGATGCACAGAGATACACACAGGCGACACTCACATCATCCTAGCACCTTCATGGTCTGGTGTCATGGTTTTCACAGGCATCACGTCTACTTGATACCCTTCGGCATCTCTATCATGGACCTCCCATCGGGCACCCATGACTATATCAAGCGTTTTCTCTATAGAGCATATTTTCATCGTACATGGCAGGGCCAGTTAGGGGTCAAACCCGACTTTTACAAAACTCATTTTTTGGAGATGGATGCAATGGGGACCCCAGTTCTACCACGCTATTTAAACTTTGGATTATCCCATGGTCTGAGATTCACACTGGGTCAGTTACGAGTCTCATCACATCAACTTGAGATTGAGGTTGGACGTTTCCATGGTATCCCACGAGAGGAATCAGTTACGAGTCTCATCACATCAACTTGAGATTCAGGTTGGACGTTTCCATGGTATCCCACGAGAGGAATGGATCTGCCAAATATGTTCACTATTTGAAGTGGAGTCCAAAGAGCACTTTTTATTCAGATGTCCAATCTACTAAGAGATCAGAGGGAGATACCATTTCCTTTCTCGAGATGCTCCAGTCACACTACGGTCCCTTATAGCATATGATGCTCCACGATGTGTTGCACTTACGGTCAGAGAGATGTTTTCACTACGACAGGACTTATGCAGCCACCGACTCATCCTGACACACAACTACACATACTCATATTGTCAAGAGAGCCACTACTCAAAGACGACCTCCTTGCACTTATTGAGACCAATGTAGGAAAGCAAGAGTCAAGTCACCAAGATCTAGTTATCAATCAATCTCCACAGAAAACAAGAGAGAAGAGGCCGGGCGCCCAACTCTAAGAGAGAGAGAGAGAGAGAGAGAAAACAGCAACAAGAGCAATGGAGAGCAATGCTTAGCCAAACTGTAAAAATGGAATACACAATGAGCATCTAAGTACTCTACCTGGATGTGACCAAATGCCACCAAACCCTAAGGTTAACCACTTACTAAATGTAGGGCACCCCCAAAAGTCAAGATAGGGCCCCTAAACAAAATTAGACCCCTAAGGACCCACGAGTCAGTACATGACCACTTAAGACAAACTTAAGATGGCCTAAATAACTAAATACCCATGGTTACACAAATCTCGACCTTTTGGGTCAAAGTAACCTATGGATTAACTATAGCATAGTCATTTATCTCTAACACCCTCCTTAAATGACAATGCAAGCACTGAAATCTTCACTATGTAACAAAACCAACACGTGGTATCAAATTTAAAGCTTTGCATAAAGCTTCAAATCTGACTCTAGGCAACGCCTTAGTGAAGAGGTCCCCAATATTATCCTCCGTAGGACAATATTCAAGTAAAATGTCGCCATCATAAAGTCTCTCCCGAACAAAGTGATTATGGATCTCGATGTGCTTCGTCCTCGCATGAAAAATAGGATTCCCTGCAATGGCAATAGCACTTTGACTATCACTCAAAATAAGAGTGGCTGAGGGCTCGCCAAACTTCATGTCAACAAGTAGTCTTCTCAGCCATAAACACTCTATTGTGGCTGAAAATATCGCTCTATATTCTGCCTCACTAGAAGAAGTAGCAACAGTGGCCTGCTTTTTACTTGACCACGAAATTGCAGAATTTCCATAGAAAAAGCAATGTCCACTTGTAGAGCGTCTAGTGTCTTGATCTCCACCCCAGTCCGAGTCACTAAAACCAACCAAACATGCATCATCACAAGCAGGAAAAACCAGTCCATGACTTCTTGTTCCTTGAAGATATCGAAAGATCCTCTTCAACGCTTTCCAATGTGATGTCATCGGGGCATGCATGCACTATAAGAAATGTCCGGTCTTGAATTACATAGATAAATGAGACAGACAATATAAAGTAGTGTCAAATGATTCACCATCACTTTGACTACTTAATTTCAAACCTATCTCCATAGGTGTAGCAATCGGCTTGCAATCTTCCATCTTGAACCGCTTCTAAATCTGCCCAATGTAGCATTTTTGAGAGATGAAAATTCCAACCCCTTCTTGTACAAATTCAAGACCAAGATAAAAGTGCAATAGGCCTAAATCTGAGGTTTCAAAAACCATACCAAGATCAAGTATTACGACATCAATCTGTTGCTCATTACTTCCCGTAATAATAATATCATCAACATAAAGCAAAATAATGATAATATAATCTGAAGTATGCTTGACATAAAGAGATTCGTTAGGACTATTAGTAAACCCTCGATCACAAAAGTAAGCATGTATCTTTTGATACCACATCCTCGGAGCTTGCTTCAGTCCATAAAGTGCCTTCTTGAGAAGACAAACTTTATCTTCTTGGCCTTCAACCAAAAAACCAGCAGGTTGTTGAAGGTACACTTCCTCATTGAGGTCACCATTGAGGAATGTTGTCTTTATGTCAAGTTGCCGCAAAACGCCAACCAAAGTGGGCAGCCAAAGAGGTTACTACCCTCACGATAGTCATCCAAGCAGTAGGAGAAAAAGTCTCCTCATAATCAATCCCCTTTTGCTGAGCATAGCCTTTTGCAACGAGCCTTGCCTTGTACCTTTCAATGGTACCATCTGCCTTATACTTGATTTTGTATACCCATTTAGAACCAATTGCCTTCTTCCCATGAGAAAGATCAACAAGAACCCAATTCCGTCACAGAATGAACTTACTTTGTTGTCCCGCAAAGTCGACAACAGCCACCGTGGGACTGTTTTGGGCTGTCCAACAGTTCCTGCAGGCTGATTATGAGCAACAATGCTGTCCCCTAAGAGAGATACTCAAAGATGAAACAAATGAAAGATAAGATGAAGGTAATGAGTTGAGAGTAATGGAAACAAATTGAGCATCCTCAATTATCTCATCAATATTGAGAAGCTCCTCACGAAGATCCTTGATCTTCGTCAAGTGATTGGTCACTTGATCCCCTTCTTGCATCTTCAACAAAGAAAGCTGATTTCTAAGATACACCACTCTTGCTGGATTTGTGATTCTATACATAGTATAAAGTGTATCCCACGCACTTTTAGATGTCTTACAAGACCTAATATGAGGTAAGATAGATCTTTTCACAGCAAAAGCAACCATAGAATGTGCTTGTGCATCCCTTCTATTCCACTTCTTTTTGTTCTTCCGAAGATGTAGAAGATGATGTTGATGATGATGATCCACGAGGTGTAGGAGGTGCCAAAGACGGAGGCCTTTCCTCATCACCATTGACCAAATCCCACAGCCCTTTCGCTATGAGAAGATTCTTCATCATGTAACTCCACAAGGAGTAGTTTGTGCCATCCAACCGATCTTCACTAAACAAAGAACTGATAGCTTCCGATTCTTTCGCCATTACCAACAAAATTTCAGCTTGTAGTAGATAGGAAAGAGAGCCTTTCCACAACCAAATCTACTCAAAAATTTGCAACAAACAAAGAGCTGAAAGTAGAAGCACAAGATGTCTTTCAATCTGCAACCAAGTGCCCAAAAGATAATGGAAAGATGGTTGTCTTTCTGCACAAAAAAACCAGCTTCTTGAAAATTAGGTTAGCTTTGATTGAAGCCTACACCGAAACCCAACTAGGAAGCCAAATAGTGTGATCAACACACACTCCAATAGGGCTGTTGAAAGCGCCCTACTACTTGCTGAGAATCTGCAAATTTCCAGCCACAAGTTGACCTAACCCTGAATAGGGTTTGCTGAATTTTGGGCGCCCTCCTACACAAATGCAAACCTGAAAACAAAAACAGCAAGATAAAGAGACACCACAACTAAAAATCAGTAGCAGATTTTTGGGCGCCCTCCTCCAAACAAAACTTGCTGAAAACTGGTCACATAAAAATCAGATTTGAGATTCTAATTTTTGGTTGCCAAAAATTGCTCCTCCAAGATCTCCGATGGCCGCCCTCCTTTAACCTGAAAAGAGACAAAAAAGCTGATCCAAACTCCACTTGAAAAGACTTGCTGAAATTTCACAACAAAAAGCAGAGAAGCTCCTCTTCTGGTAGGGCGCCAACAAACAAGCTTGCTGCAAATCTGGTAGCTCTGATACCATGTAGGAAAGCAAGAGTCAAGTCACCAAGATCTAGTTATCAATCAATCTCTACAGAAAACAAGAGAGAAGAGGCTGGGCGCCCAACTCTAAGAGAGAGAGAGAGAAAACAGCAACAAGAGCAATGGAGAGCAATGCTTAGCCAAACGGTAAAAATGGAATACACAATGAGCATCTAAGTATTCTACCTGGATGTGACCAAATGCAACCAAACCCTAAGGTTAACCACTTACTAAATGTAGGGCACCCCCAAAAGTCAAGATAGGGCCCCTAAACAAAATTAGACCCCTAAGGACCCACGAGTCAGTACATGACCACTTAAGACAAACTTAAGATGGCCTAAATAACTAAATACCCATGGTTACACAAATCTCGACCTTTTGGGTCAAAGTAACCTATGGATTAACTTTAGCATAGTCATTTATTTCTAACAACCACCTCCAAGCGTGATCCCCATTACATCTTTCTTTGACAGCAGCGGTATTTGAGGACAGCGAGATGTACCACTATCACTAGCCTTATATTGGCAGCCTAACTCTCTTACATTAGATGTACTCTATCATTGCAATTGTAGGACTTTTCTTTTCTGTTATGGAGACGTTTCATACGATCCCGTTGTACCACACACTTGACACGTACTTTTTTGTCTTATATGCCTCTTGGCATGGCTAAGACATTAATAAAATCTCTCTCTCTCTCTCTCTCTCTCTCTCTCTCTCTCTCTCTCTCTCCCTGATCCTTCCCACAACAAAAAACCTTTTACTGACTAAAGTGTCAATATAGAATTCATATAGAGAGAGAGTCTTATACTTTAGTTTAAGAACCCCTCAAGCCACCTATCTCTAATCGCACCATCAACATAACCTGGTCTTCTAAAATAACAATATTTTTACCACTAATGAAATTAACTTTCAATTGTAAGGTGTACTCCTTAAGTTAGCCCAACTCTTGCTTCAACTTTGTAAATTGAGTCGAATTTGGAACTTGCATAAAATGCACACATCAGTGGCTAAAACTTGTTGTTGTGAAATACAAACCTGGGTGTACTGGAATAAAGTACGGTAGTAACCACATTTCTGGAGGTAGAGGGTTGACTCCGGACCAATCAAAAACTCCTAAAGCCTGCAAAATATCTTTCAAAAACAGTCTTTCCAATGTGCACTAGACACAAAGTTCCGAAAGGGTGAAAAAATGCAAAGAAAATTGAGCCATCAGAAATACCGCAAGCCAGAATTTTCCCCATGAAGGAACTGCAGTGGCTCCGCCATGATCAAGAATCCAAATATGTGCTTTCTCCATTGCCCCATGGGCTCCTCCATCCGGTCCTTGCCCCAATAAACGCAATGTCACATATGTAAGTACAGTTCCAAACATGGTACTATGCCCCTCAATGTGCAGGCCCCAACCTCCATCCAGGTTCTACGAAACAGAAAATTTTGTTGATTTCAATCCAACTTCTACTTGATTTTCAAATAAAATGAAAAGTGAATACACTACTTTGATGCACTTGCGCTTGCAATTGCATATGTCGAATGTATAGACCACGCAAACTAGACTCTGTCACTATCCACAAACCATAGCATGACTCATTGAATTTTGTTTGCAGCTGAACGATAGAAGAGCGTAAGTTTTCACACAAGCAGTCTCACAATCTATGCAACAAAGGGTAGAAAAAGATTATAGCTCCTTAAAGCCATCAAGATCCATCCCAAAAGCCTGCCACAAACTTTTTGTAGATTTGCAATTTCAAACAGTACTAAAATTATTTCTAGAAGACCTCTTATAAGATCAGTTTACAGATTTTCTATGCAACTTGCCTGATGATTATAAAGGTACCGACACATTTCTAATTGATGTTGCTCTGACAAGACAGCTTTCAGTGCTCCAGTTATGTAAAGAGAAATGACCTGGAGATTCAGATACACAACTCAGAGAAAGACATGTTACAAACATTCTAAGCAAACTAAAAGAAAAAAAAAATTCCACCCAAGGAACAAAAGCATCCAATACTCTGGCCTTACTGTAGCCAAAGTTTCAACTTGCCTTCTGCAAAAATAACAGCCATATGACCATATACAAGCACAAAAGCCAATGAAGTTCTTACCAAGCCAGGCATTAAAAACATAGGACCACCATAATCGCCAGGCCAATGCCCATCATTAGCTTGAATGGTTGAGTAGAATCTTACAGCACGACGTAGAGTAGTTTCAATATTATCATGTGTTAATTGCTTGTACCCGTCGACCTTTACTTTTGAAGGCAAAGGAGGTAATGCATTTTCTTTTGAGAACTGCAGCATGGAAACACTCATGACATTAGTTGCTTTGTTAAAAAAAAAGGCATCACAAACCCTCAAGCTCAATTAACGTTTCCAAATTCTCCGATACACAAAATTTTAAGTGCACTCAGTACCACAGCATCTCACAAACATAACAATACCTTCACTTTCCTATTTAATATGAAACCTCCTGGAAGGATTGTACAATGGAAAGAACCTACACTATGCACAGCCCCCTAAGCATTTTAGATACCACAGTTGAAATCTTCAAAATATCAAACACTTCCACCGTCATAGAGATAAAAGACTCTGCAGGAATATAGAAAAAGGCGAACAGGAATTTAAAAGAGAAACAAATTCAACAAACAAGTGATTTGTCCTGCATTCATAAAAGTCCACCATCATGGAAAACATGTTTCAATGGCTGGTAGTTGCAAATAGATTCAACAGAGCAAAATTTATTAAAGGCTGGCAATTTAACCACCAGAATGCTGCAATGCCTCCCAAGGACTTGAAAACTCTGAATCTCGGTCTCTTTAAGTTCATAATCACGAGAGTCAATAGCTCATTGTCGGAGTAGTTGACATAGAAATATTGTTCGCAGTTCCAATTTCCAGCTTCATGACAAGTTTTTTGTGCAAAGATAGAAATATTCTCTTGCTATTTATCTTTTTGCATCCCCGTAAATTTATCCAGGTAATGAAGGCTGCTCACAACTGCCATTAAAAGTCTACATTTTGCAAGATATGCTTTCTATTATGGTTACAAATGTAGGACACTTACGTTCAAATTTCTGCTCTGTGGCTCCTCTCTAGATATAGCCTCTGAATCTACATGAGCCCCAAGTCTAGTTGCAATGAATATTAGCACATAATTCAAGGACATTGCCTCCCCGCCCCATTGTTAGCTCCTCTACATTTAGTGAACGGGATCAGTGAAGGTGGCAACACATACAAACATTTGATGGAAATGTCAATATATTATATGACCTGGGGAACTAAAATATGCATTTGGCTCAAAATGTAAGCATTTGAAATACATAAAAAGGTGGAAAACTGTATATTGTAGTGGCTAGATGCCCAAGAAATAAAGGCTATCCATCTTCCATTCATTTTTATTTGCATAAAAATATCTCTAGGGAAATATTCCTATAATAGATTTGAACTTATATCTGAATATTGTATGACCTTGTTACTCTAATCAATTGAGTGCATGTGCGGATATTAGCAAATGAAGACAAGAAATTCATTTATGAAACTATGATTCATACTAGCATTTTGGTGAAGATGTGAAAGTTCTACAAGTAGAAATTGAGGATCTAAGAACTTAGAAAACATTATGATTAACCATTTTTAAATGGCGTGATTTGACATCTGACCTTTCTTTAAAGATATGTGCAGGTACTTTGAGGAAGAGCCTAAGGAACAAGAACAAGAACTTGAAAGCTTTCTAAGCTTATGAATGGTACCTTAAGAAGGCCATTCAAGTCTACATTGAAAGCTTTTCAAAAGTCTATATTGAAGGCTCAAAAGAGTCTATAATAATTGGGGATGAGCCAAGGAACTGATCACTCCTTTTGATCCTCTCCGCCATTATTACACCCTTTACCCACCGTAAACTGCCAGGTGCCGATTACCCCATAGGAACCGAACGTCACACCCCGTCGTAGGATCCAATCCAGATCCACCCTTTGTGCCCTGGCCCGTGACCCTTAACAAGCGAGATCACTAACAGCATCCCATACCACTGCCAAAGTCCTCAGCCATCTCCCACCTCAAGCTAGCACTCATCCTGGCTGTGCACAAGCGCTCACCATCCACCATCTCCTAGGTAGATAGAATGAATGGCAAAGTGAGACCTCCTCTCCTTGTATACCTCCAAGGAAGGAGTCTCCAAGCCCAGCACACATCCTAGATCACGACACGTGGCAACGATGCAGGTCCACAAGGCACCGGTAGAGTCAACGGGCCCAGTCAACGTTCAATTACAAGTTGGGTTTGGGACCCAAGGGAGTTGGGTCCCTAACATTCCCTCCCCCTTAAAAGACTCCTCTCCCCGGTCGCTCCTTTCCAAAGCTTCCTTTCAAACAAACCAAGTACTCACTCACCTGCCAGTTTCTGAGCCCACGTTGACGAACATCAACAATGGCCTGTGGTTCCGAAGGTAGAAAGGATGTCAAGTCCTCAAGTTGAACTAGGTCCTCCTGAAGAATCAAGTCGTCCTTTCCACCAAGTCGTTCCTTTAACGAACTCATGTGAAAAATTGGATGAGCCTTGACTCCCTGAGGAAGGTCTAGTTGGTAGGCATTCTGATTGAGGTTCTTTACAATACGGAAAGGCCCGGCACAATGAGGTGATACCTTAGGACATTTTCCAGTCTTTAATACCTTAGAGTCTTTTGGGATTCTAAGATATACCCAAGCCCCTTCCTCATAGACCCTAGGTTGCCGCTTTTGATTGGCGTAAAATTGGGCTCTATCCTGAGCCATTTTCACGGTATCACGAGCAACAAGCAACATTTTTTGCATATCATGCAGAAAATCAACTGCTGCATTAACCTTGAGGCTTTTGAGGCCAACCGAGATTGGAGCTCTAGGCTGGAAACCAAACATCAGAGTGAATGGACAAAAACCCGTCGCTGAATACTTTGCAATGTTATACGCAAATTCAGTCATTGGAAGGTATTTTTCCCAATCTGATTGTCTTCTAGAAACATATGCACGAAGCATGCCTTCCATCCTAGGCTGCTTGCCAGAATTTGCCAGTGAACTTAAAATCTCGATCACTAACAATGTCATTCGGCAAACCAAACAACCTGCTCAACTTTTCCACAAAAAGTTGAGCAAGTTCTGAAGCTTTGACAGACTGTCTGGTTGGAATGATTTGCGCCATTTTGGTTAGTCTGTCAACTATAACCCAAATAGCATCATTTTAATTTCCCCGTTCGAGCCCAACCACAAAATCCATGGAAATACTTTCCCACTTTCTTTCGAGAATTTCCAAGGGCATTAACAAACCAGCTGCCTTAAGTGTTTCAGCTTTATTAACCTGGCATTGTCCATACTTGTGAACATATGCCTCCACTTGACTTTTCTAGATTTGGCCAAAAAAAGTTCCTTTTTATGAAGTCAAGTGTCCTTTGTGAGCCAGGGTGCCCCGCACACGGGTTGTCATGACATTCATGCACACAAACTTTCCCATTTTGGAAAAGTAACCCATTCTTAACAGAATAGTCCCTTAATATCTTGTCCTGAGGAAAAATCTTGGAATCATGCATTCTAAGCTCATCACTAGATCTAGAAGTACCTCCGAGGATCTAGTCAAATGCGACCGAAGTACCTATCGGTCTTACACAAATCTCTTAGGGATAGATATAACTCAAATTGGATCTCAAAAAAGCTTAACTGATTAACCTCTCCAATCTGGCTTAAGGCATCCACGACACTATTAGAAGTACCTTTCCGATACTCAATGTCATAATGAAATTCTTGGAGCATTTCTGACCATCTGGCTTTATGACTCCGAAGGTCAACCGCATCGTTAATATACTTCAACGCTTGATGGGTCTGTTACTGTGGTAAATTGGGAGCCATACAGATAATGTCTCCACACTTTCAGGGCATGAATAACAGCAAAAAGCTCATTGTCGTAGGTGGAATACCACCTTTGAGTAGGATCTAGCTTCTTGCTTTCCAAAGCAATTGGTTTACCATCCTGATATAGGACTGCACCTATTGCATAGTCACTGGCATTCGTCTCAAGTACATATGGCTTGTTAGGATCCACTATGTGTAAAATAGGCGTTGTAGACACACAGTATTTGAGATTTTCAAAACTTTGATTTAACTCTTCAGTCCAAGTAACTTGAGGACTAAATTTACTGTTTCAGCTAGTTCTTTTTGCCCCTTTGAGGACATTTGTCAAAGGCAATGCAATTATTGCACAACCCATGATAAATCTATGAAAAAATCCATGAAGCCCAAAAAGAACTTAACCTCCCAGATGGTTTGAGGAATTGGCCATTCATGAACCTGACAAACTTTATTTGGGTCAATTTCCAACCCGTGGTCCGAAATAACGTGACTGAGATAAACCAATCTCTTTTGGAAGAAAACATGTTTGGATTCCTTGGCAAAGAGCTTCTCCTGTCTAAGTAACTTTAAAACAGTCCTAAGATGCTCTTCATGCTCCTCCAAAGTTTTACTATAGATAAAATATCATCTAAGTAAACTATGACGAACTTTCCCAGATATGGACGAAGAAGATCGTTCATCATCTGCTGGAAAGTCGCGGAAGCATTTGTCATGCCAAATAATAACACCAGAAACTCATAATGACCATACCTAGTCCTAAACCCGGTCTTTTCCACGTCTTCACTCTTTATTCGAATCTGATGATACCCTGATCTCAAATCGATTTTGGTGAAATACTTCGCACCATGTAACCGATCAAGCAATTTATCCATTCGAGGTAAGGGGTAACGGTTTTTAATCGTTAATTTATTCAACTTTTTAAAGTCCACACACAGACGAGTACCTCCGTCTTTTTTATCAACTAAAATAACCAGAGCCCCCCAAGGGGACTTACTAGGCCTTACATGGCCCATCTTAAGGTAGTTTTGCAGTTGCCTATAAACTTCATCCTCTTCAGTAGTACTCATCCTGTAACAGGTGAGCTACCAGGAAGGAGTTTAATACCATGGTCGACTCCCCTAGAGGGAGGAAGACCCTTGGGAAGCTGTTCTGGTAACACATCGTTAAATTCTTGTCTAAGTTTCCTAAAGGTTTCACCTTCTGATGAATTTTCTTGTTTTAGGTTGTTAAACATTACCGCTACTTGCATATTATAACTTTGCAAACTGCATTCTTCATGATAAGTGAAATCCTTCAACCAACACATGTATGAATTACAATCAACAATGTCCATGCATTTAATTGTTTCTAAAGCAGAAAGCATATAAGGAGAAGAAATATCCACATTTTCAATTCAATGAGCGAGCCGTTATGCAAGAACAGCAAACTGTGAGTTACATAACTTTTCTTTAACTACTCATTCCTCTCATAGAACCACTTTTTACCAAGTATTACATCTCTACTTTATCTAGATTCATAATATGGCAGTCTAAGTTGTCTTTATAGGCTTGTATTTGAATCGGCAGATGTGGGACTACATGGTCCCATGTTTGGCTTTCCGCTCCAGTTGCCAGCTTCACTGTATATCGGTGGTCACTTTGCCTTGTCTACACCCTCAGCTTTTGCAACAAGTTAGAGTTAACGAAATTGTGCGTAGAACCATCGTCAAATAAAATTGTTACGACTTGGCCACCAACGACCCGCTTTCATCCGAATGAGGTCGTGACGGCCAAAAACAGCCGTATTAAAACAACAATGCTCACACACAAAATTACCAACAAAGGAAAGATCAGTACTTGAAATGCTAGAGTTACCTGGCGTCTTAAAAGATGCCCCTTTAGCTTGCCTCCGTTTCTTTGGGCATTCCTTCGCTACATGACCTAGTTCATACAATTGAAACACAGATTGTCGCTTCTGGCTTTAGTGAAAGTCTCCTGGTCCATAGAAGATCTTTTCTTTGATTTACTTGGCTCAGCAGACACTTCTTTCACCTTATCTTTTCCTTTCCTTGAAAAGAATGGTTACTTACCCTTTGCTTCGGGTGAAACCCCAGCCTCAGGCCTAGCCACTATACGAGTATCATCGTATATGCGGGCGAAGCGAACCGCATCATCGAGGGTAAGAGGTTGGTTCCTCCTAACCTCTAGCTGATAGTCTCTAGGCAATCCTAGAATAAAATGCAACTTAACCAACAGAGGATCTATTCTAGTAGCAAAATGAGAATAAACCTCTTGGAATTCTTGCATGTACTGATCACGGGGCCGGTTGCCCATCTAAATCATCGCATACTCTCGATGGAAGTCAAAGTCATCTAGTATAGGAAGAAAGGCAACCTTAAAGGCCTTACAAAAATCTTCCCAAACCTCGGAGCTTCAAGCTTACCCCTCAAGTCCTACCACTAGGTTAAAGCTTTGTCTCGCAAGTACATGATAGCTAGGTTGATTTTATTTTCGTCGGAAGAATCGTGCATGGAAAAATGTGGATTCCATCGATCTATCCACGAAGTGACCACTTCAGGGGCTCTATCTTTCTTTTCCCCAGTGAAAATGTCAGGTGTAAACAAGGGCTGGTGCAGTAATTGCCTTAACTGCCTTAGCTCCTTCAATTCATGCTGATCCTTTGCATGTCTTGCTTGCATATCACCAATTTGTTGTTGTAAATTGTTGATTGCCGACAGCGAAGCATCAGAATCCAAAGTAGAAGTGGGTGCCATAGATACAATAGGAGGAGAAGTAGGTTGTGTGGAAGGGCTAGGATCCATTGCTCAGCTATAAGGAAGGATAGGCAAGAGAAAGAGAAGAAGAGGTTTGTACTCTCAAGCTTGCAAAATGGACACTCACAAAATGGTATTGTCCATGGCTGCCACTAACATTATATCCTGCCAAGAAAGAGATAAGAAAATAGGTAGCTTTCCACTACCTCCTCCCTCTTTACATGAAGCAACTGCAAGGGAATGTACCTCTCCCTCATGCAAGATGTACTCTTGCCACCAAAAGCAATTCCTTGCCAACTAGGCATCCCATAGACTGACAAGTGGATATGCAGGCCCTGTGGGATAGCTCCCCCCCCTGCGGACCTTTGCCACCTGACCACACGCCCACTGGGGTACCTTGCCTGCACACGGTTGTCCCCCCCCTCCGTCGCCTGACTACGTACCTGGGACAATTCCGCCACCTACTGACTGTAGCAGTCCGTCGCTGCACCTGCAGCAGCTCTGCCCACAGTCAGATGATACCTTTTTTTTTTTAAAACTTGCAACTGAGGAGAAAATAGACATAAGCCAAACCCTAGCCTAAAACGACAAAATCAATCAGGATCGGTAAACAAAAACTTACCGATTGCCCTTTATGAATCGAACAAACCTGACTACGGAGTACGGTGGCTCTGATACCAAATATTACACCCTTTACCCGCCGTAAACCGTCAGGTGCCGATTACCCCATAGGAACCGAACGTCACACGATCCACCCTGCCGTAGGATCTAATCCAGATCCACTCTCCGTGCCCTGGCCCGTGACCTGTAACAAGCGAGATCCAACCTCCTACCCTGACAGCGTCCCATACCACTGCCAAAGTCCTCAACCATCTCCCACCTCAAGCTAGCACTCATCCTGGTTGTGCTCAAGCGCTCACCATCCACCATCTCCTAGGTAGATAGTATGAATGGCAAAGTAAAACCTCCTCTCTTTGTATACCTCCAAGGAAGGAGTCTCCAAGCCTAGCACACATCCTAGATCATGACATGTGGCAACCATGCAGGCCCACAAGTCACCGGTCAAGTCAACAGGCCCAGTCAACGTTCAGGTACAAGTTGGGTTTGGGACCCAAGGAAGTGTTGGATTTCTATCCTCTCCATCCCTATCTCTCTGCTAATTTAGATCCATTCACTAGCTATTGTAAATACTTGTACAGTCGCATACTGCAGAAATACACTTGTTTCCTGACAGTCTACAGAAATACAAAGGAATAGATGACAGTGTCCTGACGACTCAGCCGACACCGACTATTCGGCCTACTCCGACTATTCGTCGGACACATCTACTCAACCGACACCGACTATTCGTCGGACACCCGACATCGACAATTCGACTTCACCAACATCATGAAGTCTCTCCTGAACAAAGCGATAATGGATCTCGATGTGCTTCGTCCTCGCATTAAAAACAGGATTCCGTGCAAAGGCAATAGCACTTTGACTATCACTCAAGATAAGAGTGGCTGAGGACTCGCCAAACTTCATGTCAACAAGTAGTCTTCTCAGCCATAAACACTCTGTTGTGGCTGAAAAGATCGCTCTATATTCTGCCTCACTAGAAGAAGTAGCAACAGTGGCCAACATTTTACTTGACCACGAAATTGCAAAATTGCCATAGAAAAAGCAATGTCCACTTGTAGAGCGTCTAGTGTCTTGATCTCCACCCCAATCCGAGTCACTAAAACCAACCAAACATGCATCATCACAAGCAGGAAAAAGCAGTCCATGACTTCTTGTTCCTTGAAGATATCGAAAGATCCTCTTCAATGCTTTCCAATGTGATGTCATCGGGGCATGCATGAATTGACTCATGAGTGAGACACTATAAGAAATGTCTGGTCTTGAATTACATAGGTAAATGAGACAGCCAATAGCTTGACAATATAAAGTAGTATCAAATGGTTCACCATCACCTTGACTACTTAATTTCAGCCTTGTCTCAATAGGTGTAGCAACCGGCTTGCAATCTTCCATCTTGAACCGCTTCAAAATCTGCCCAATGTAGCGTTCTTTAGAGATGAAACTTCCAGCCCTTTCTTGTACAAATTCAAGACCAAGATAAAAATGCAATAGGCCTAAATCTGAGGTTTCAAAAACCATACCAAGATCAAGTATTACTGCATCAATCTGCTGCTCATTACTTCCCGTAATAATAATATCATCAACATAAAGCAAAATAATGATGATATAATCTGAAGTATGCTTGACATAAAGAGTACATTCGCTAGGACTATTAGTAAAACCCTCGATCACAAAAGTAGGCATGTATCTCTTGATACCACATCCTCGGAGCTTGCTTCAGTCCATAAAGTGTCTTCTTGAGAAGACAAACTTTATCTTCTTGGTCTTCAACCAAAAACCAGCAGGTTGTTGAAGGTGCACTTCCTCATTGGGATTACCATTGAGGAATGCTGTATTTATGTCAAGTTGCCGCAAACGCCAACCAAAATGGGCAGCCAAAGAGGTTACTACCCTCACGATAGTCATCCGAGCAGTAGGAGAAAAAGTCTCCTCATAATCGATCCCCTTTTGCTGAGCATAGCCTTTGGCAACGAGCCTTGCCTTGTACCTTTTAATGGTACCATCTGCCTTATACTTGATTTTGTATACCCATTTAGAACCAATTGCCTTCTTCCCATGAAGAAGATCAACAAGAATCCAAATCTGGTTCTTCATAAGTGAGTCATACTCATCTTGCATCGCATCCTCCCAATATTTTACTCCCTTGGCCTGCTCATAAAAATCAGGTTCTTCTGCAATATCTCCATGAGATGTAAGAGCAAAATCTGAAAAATCAGCATAGTCCACTGATTTTGTAGAGGCACGTGTCTTTCCATCATAAAATGAACTTACATTGTTGTCCCGCAAAGTCGACAACAGCCACCGTGGGACTGTTTTGGGCTGTCCAACAGCCATGTCTCTTCTTACAATTTGTTGTCCAAGATCCTCCGACACCGCACTTGGCTGTCCAAGATCTTCCAAAACTGGTCCTTGCTGTCCAACAGTTCCTGCAGGCTGATTTTGAGCAACAACGGGCGGTTCTTGACGAACATTAGGCTCTAAACTTGATGAGGTGTTGGGCAGGTCGAAACTGGTTGATTGCTGCCCCTTATCTCCAGCAATAATAAGATGGTACCAAATCTGGAAAAACTTCAACATTCACACTATGTGGGCTGTCCCCCTTCAAGATATGAGTTGAGGCCACATCTAATAAATTCTTTTCATCAAAATGCACATCACGACTAACAATAATCTTGTTAGTGCTCAAATTGAACAGCCTATAGCCTTTGCTTTCACTACTATAGCCAACAAAAATGCATTTAACTCCTTTATCCTCGAGCTTTGTACAAAGTTTATCCGGAACAAAAGCATAAGCAGTAGAGAGAGAGAGAAAGGAAAGCTTTATTAATGTCTTTCCCATGCCAAAAGGCATATAAGACTAATGAAGTACATGTCAAGTATGTGGTAACCATGGGAGCGCATAAAACGTCTCCAAAACTTTAATAAAGAAAACATCTAGTACAAGCTAAAATAGAACGTAAGTGAGAGTGTGTGCATAATAATCATATGTATCCATGTCAAGATGTCAGGATTGTGTTGATGCTGAAGAAAGATGTAATACGAGCCGCAACATGGAGCCTACTGGCGTCGTCTATGTCATATGAGCATGTGCATGTGTAGTAGTACGACTTGATGAATAGCAAGACCCAGCCATGGAGTATCTTAACTTCAATACTAGATCAACTATGAAAGCTTGAGAAACTTAGCTATGGAAAATATCACATACAAGGAGAATCGCATAAGCACCTCACAACACCAAAAGTTAGAAGAGAAAATGAATTGCTAGAGAGAGAGAGGAGGGCGTGGGTCCTCCAAGTCCCTTGTGAGGCAAGCACCTCAGATACATGCATAGAAAGTCTAGGTGTCAACCATAGGAGTGAGCTACTTGGCCAAGTGGGCCACTTGCATAATTTACTCAACTTACAAAAGGGGGGTCTCATGTATTTAATTAATAACATGCCCCATGAGTTATGTACAACTTACAACTAAATTAGTGCTTAGCCAAAGGGGTAAAATAGGCATTACTCTTCAACACCCCCGCTTAATGGCAATTTTATTCAAACTTACACCCAACAAAGTTCTGAATTTTTCAAACTTATCTTTACTAAGACGAAAAGGAGTACAACATAGGAAATAGAACTCGGACTGAACAATGCCGTCAACAGATTACTAGATTAAAATGTAATTCGCTTTGTGAAAAAGCTCATCTCTCACGCAGGAGAGGAAATAAATGACCGTAGCTCAAACATCTCTCATGGAGAGAGAGAGAGAGAGAGAGAGAGAGAGAGTTTTATTAACGTCTTTTTCATGCCAAAAGGCGTATAAGATAGACCAGTACATCAGATAAGATGACAACAAGACGGATCAGTGCCGTCAAACCAACATAACAAAACTAACTAACTAAGAAGAGAGTTATATAGCTAGGATAATATGGTGCTTAGACCACTTACATGTTCAACTGGACATCTCTTCATTTCTCTATCTCGGAATTCAAATTCTCATTAACCATGGGCTTACGATCTACCAGTCTAATAATACCATCACAATAGATAAGCCGTTTGCCAGTTGATAGAGCGTCTTGTCTTGCCTTCTTCGTCCAAGTAGATTTTGGTATCCCGCAATTTAAATCTCTTCCCCAAAACTTCAATCCGCTGAGACATTGATGTGAAGCGGATGACAAGAGTATCCGGGTCCTTAGGTTGCCATGCAATTTCCATTCCTTTGCTATGGTGCTGAAGATTTTCTTCCAGAAACTTTTCAGCTTCTTCAACAACATTTTGGGAGTTCCGAATACCTCTAACACGAACATTGAGGGCTTTATACTCTCGTAGATGACACTCTGTGAACAATGGTACGGCCTCTTCATGATTTGGCCCTCCGACTCCCTATGCGAAAACACACTTTTGGTGTTTTGCATACCTTTTGTCACTTGGTTGTCCGCTCTCTCTCACATGTTGGTCGCCACTATATAACTACCACATTGAGAAGCATTCATCAGCAGTTGGAGCATTCTGTTTTTGTGTAGATCAATCATCCAGAGTCTATTCTAGATCACCATTGAAACCCTTCTTCAGGGTGCACGGATTGGATGGCACCATCATCACATGTACTATCTATGCTAATTCAGCTGTCAATTGTAATAGAAGGTGAAGAGATAATTGTAGACGAACCTTTAAGTACATCTGCCCACGATTGGACAGCCATATGGTGTTGTTCCACCTGACTTTCGAGCTGCTGAATTTTAGTTGAAGGAGCGATTTGGGAAGAAGCTTCACTTTTTATAACTGCAACTTCGTTCTTGAGTTCTTCAATGGAAGAATCCAGCTTTTGAAGGTGCGATTGCACAACTAGAAGCAGAGAATCATGGGAAGCAAGTTTCTCTCTGTGATTGTTAAGGTATTCAAATAGACGGAGTTGATCCTCACAAAGAAGACTAACCAAGTCATATGGAGTGTTTGAAATAAATGACTATGCTAAAGTTAATCCATAGGTTACTTTGACCCAAAAGATCACACTATTTGGGTTTCGGTGTAGGCTTCAATCGAAGCTAACCTAATTTTCAAGAAGCTGGTTTTTTTGTGCAGAAAGACAGCCATCTTTCCATTATCTTTTGGGCACTTTGGTTGCAGATTGAAAGACATCTTGTGCTTCTACTTTCAGCTCTTTGTTTGCTGCAAATTTTTTGAGTAGATTTGGTTGTGGAAAGGCTCTCTTTCCTATCTACTTCAAGCTGAAATTCTGTTGGAGGTAATGGCTAAAGAATCGGAAGCTATCGGTTCTTTGTTTAGTGAAGATCGGTTGGATGGCACAAACTACTCATTGTGGGGTTACATGATGAAGAATCTTCTCATAGCGAAAGGGCTGTGGAATTTGGCCAATGGTGATGAGGAAAGGCCTCCGTCTTTGGCACCTCCTACACCTCCTGGATCATCATCATCAACATCATCTTCTCCATCTTCGGAAGAACAAAAGATGTGGGATAGAAGGGATGCACAAGCACATTCTATGGTTGCTCTTTTTGTGAGAAGATCTATCTTACTTCATATTAGGTCTTGTAAGACATCTAAAAGTGCGTGGGATACACTTTATACTATGTATAGAGTCAAAAATCCAGCAAGAGTGGTGTATCTCAGAACTCAGTGCATGAACTACGCCTATTAGACAAACACAAATTCCTTAAACGTTGGTTGCAGAAACATGCATTGCGGAAGCATTGAGATGTTCAGACAAATCTATACGAGAGCTGAGAAATGAAAGTGCTTAAAGCTATAATCAGAGAAGCATCACATTCGAACTGACAAGATAACTGAGCACAATAAGACAATTAGATTGAGTTCAAAATGTAGCATGTCCATAATCAACTGAATGACGAGCACAAAGCAATTGCGGTAGTAACCGTGAGCTCAAAACAAACTCTGTTGCTCACTCTTTGTCTTAAACGTCTTTAACAATCTAAGGCGGAAGGAAGCCGCTCTGAATCAATCTCTTATTGATTAAATGATGAATAATGAAGGTTGACAATTAGCTTGATGGTTGTTGCTTATGAGATATATATATAGGGTTGCACTGGGAATCAATTTACAGGCATTGGATCGATCGCTGTATGATAGCACACGGTAGATCCTGACAGAGTTCGATGCACTTGCTTGAAGTGCCTTGTCGGATCGAGAAGTGGTTGACAATGTACTAAGTCTTCATGTTGAAGTACATGTCCGAACACCAAGTGGTTGGATTTGTATTGGGCCGTCAAACGTCGTAGTCATAATCTGGCCGATAGTCGTAAGTGCTCGTACGACTTCGTAGGGAGACTTCGTGAGAAGTCGTATGTGGCCGGTGACCTGCCGATTGTTCAATGACCTGCCGATTGTTTGACGACCTGCTGATTGTGCAGCAACTGAACGGATCTAGATTAAAGATTTGATTTAGGGAGAGAGAAAAGAGGGATAGAAATCCAACAAATTCATCTATGTTTTTAGCACTTCACTTCGTATACCAGGAAGTCTTCAAATGCTTTGGAAGGAGTATATATCGTCGTAGAAAACAGATTGGCGTATTCAGGGGATGGGGGCCTTGAATGCAGAGAAGGCGAGAGAGGTAAGATAGCTGCTTGAGGCAGTGATAGAATTGATTCTATCTGGGGCAGCTAAAGGACAAGATCAAGATACTTCAAGCAAAGGACAATTGAAACTAGATTTTGCAACCTACAAAGACGGGGTCCAGAATCAGTTACAATGATGAAAATCCAGCCGTTGGAACAAGACTTGGTTTAGCACAAGGAAACCATGAAACCGTCGGAATCTCTTTTCAAGAATACAGATGGTAAGCCACAAATGTCTACTTTTATTTCAGCTACTATTTCTGAAGAGAAAATGACGGATCAAATGGCCCTTCATGTGAGAGTAAGGGATATTGCAGACACACAAGATGCCATCCAAGAAGCAGCCAGATTTGTGAAAACCACTTTAAGGCACAACAATCAAGGTATAGAAAGAGCCCCCCTAGCGAACCAATAAAGATAAGGCCACATTAATCATTCGCTTTAAAAATCTTGAAGAGAGACGATCGGTTTTGAGATTAATGGAAACCTAAAAGGTACAAATATATTCTTGGATGATGACCTCACTTTCTTGCAAGTGACAGAAAGAAAAAGGGCCTTCAAAGAAGCCAAAACATCCGAAAGACAAGTAATCATAGAGATGGCCAAGTGAAATACATTGGTAAAAAGAAATAGGGATTTGGGTCTTTTGGATCTGGGAGCAGCCCGAAGACCCATCCGTCTTCATTGTGTTCTGGTGTTTGGAATTGAAATGGGATTCATAACTCATCCTCAGCAGGTAACTTGATCGACTTTATAGATAGTGGTGATATACTCTTATTCACAAAGACGCATGAGAGTGCAGAGCGAGGTCTACCTTCCTTTCCTGGCTTCCACTAGACTAGCCCATAGGATTATTGCCTTCACCATCTCTCCTACTACTCTTTTAGATCATTCATTTCTCTCCTTCCAATTAGGAACAAAACCCACTATCACCTCTACTTCTACTTCCCATCCACCCCCCACTCGTGCTCCAAGATATCGTTTTGAGAACCCATACATTCTGGTTTATCAAGACTCATTCCTCCCTTCTACAACATGTTCCTTCCCTTTCTTTTCCATCTACAAAATCCAAAATAAAAACAAAAACCTCCAATCATCCTAGACAAAAACCCTGGTATGACGATGAATGGAACCAGCTCCAAAATCATCTTAAATATGCCTATGCCAACTCACTTCCTTCTGTTCGCGATATAAATCGTACCTACCAAACGTCATAAAAAGAAGACTTATGAGATCAATGAAGGGAGAAGGCTTGTAATCTTCTCTTTAGTTCCTCCTCTGGAGCCTTTTGGCATGACTTCATCCCTCGTGCTCCTCCTCCCAGTTTGACCACCTGGACAAAATATACAAAGTCTCTTTATACTATTGACACCACCTCTCCCATCGTCATCTCACCCCATACTTCATCCTTCAATCTTTTCACCCCCGACATGATAGCTGAATACATTAAAAATCTCAATAGTCGTCAGGCTGGTGATATCAAAGCCCTTGAAGCAAAACTTCTTATCCATGCGAAAGACATACTTTTTCCCATCCTTTTTGACCTTTTTAACCAAGCTATCATTCATGGCTTCCCGACTTCATGATCACAAACGTCATACATCCCATTCACAAGGGGGATGATCCCACGAGGCCAGAAAACTACCGTAGTATCCTAATTAGCCATATTATGGCAAGAGTATGTATATGGCTCAATTCTTCAAAGGGCAGTCAATAGTGAAGCCATGATCAGATGCTTGTATGCTTTGGGCCAGGCAGATTTTCGATCACTTACTCTGCCTCAAATCATATATTCACTTTGAGATCCATTATCGAGGAGGCCAAGTCCATACGAGAGCAAGTATATTGCTATCTTGTGGATTTTCGTAAGGCATGTGGCTCCGTTCGAGACACTTATTTATCTAGAGATTACAGGATCTTGGCTTCCATTCAGATAGTCTTGGAGATTATGAGTCCATATGAGAGAGTGATAAGTTGTTTCCATTCTGAGGAGGGCATATCTCAGCACATTTATAGTACTATTGGAGTGAAGCAAGGATGGTCACAATCTCCTACCTTGTTTGGACTTTATATCGATGAGTTGGAGCGGATGATTATGCAGGATGGAGGTGTTGTACTCATGTCACACTCCAGAGAGGGATTACAGAGACATCTAGATGTATTATGCTCCTTTTGCTCACACTGGGGATTGTCAATGAATATTGCGAAGACCAAAGTTATGGTCTTTAACACTTCTCAGGCATTCATGCAGTGTCAAGAGCTTCTATGGGATGGTTAGCCTTTAGACGTCGTCTCTTCATACACATATTTGGGAGTCCTTATCACAGGCCCAATCTTCAGCATGAGACAAGCTGCTCTTGCCAAATTGGGTAAGGGGCACACATCTCTGTTCAACTTGAGAGGTTTTGCTTCAGACGTTATATACGCAACGCTGCAAGTGATTGTCTCTTGTTTGATACCATGGTCACACCGACAACTATGTATGCAGCAGAGACTTGGTGTACAGGTCTCACTTCCTCAAAGTGGGCTAATATATCTCGTCTGCAAATATGCTTTCACGTATGCTTCGAGCGAAACCCTCCGTTCCTCATCAGATTATACTTGCAGAGTTTGCAGTTCCTTCACTACAGGTTGAGGCTATTTTTCGAATTGTTATTTTTCTCCAGAGACTGACGTAGATGGATAGCAAAGAGTCTTGATATTCTCATGCACATCTTACCTCATCGCGATTACTCCACAGCCAGGGATCTCATCTCTCATGGTATTCTCAAGCTGGACGGCTACTGGACTCCATTGGTATTTCTTTATCGTCACTTTCGAAGAGCACACATCACTATATTCACCAATTTATTTACAGATGAACATAGCATTGATGATACGAGAGATGATGATTTTGAGACAAGACTTATCCAGTGACCAAATCAATATGGACACCCAAACTACCATAGCGGTCGCATCACTCATCACGCTCAAAGCATTCCATGAGTTTCATTACATCCTACTTTACAACATTGGCCAAGTCATGAGGCTTGACTTTGTTTCAGAATATTCGAGCTCGTTTTCTATTTCTATTTTTAGTACAAAGACATGTATCAGACTTAGTTTCGTTGATTTGAGACATTTTTTATACGCTCCTAGTGTATCACACATACTTGAGATGTACACATTTGGTCTTTTGTACTCTCTCTCTCTCTCTCTCTCTCTCTCTCTCTCTCTCTCTCTCTCTCTCTCTCTCACACACACACACACACACACACCATAGCCCACACTCTCTACCTTGTTTCTCTGTTTCACCAAAAATTGCTATTTCTCTCATTTTCACCCACACCAGCAACACACTTTCTCTCTCTCTCTCTCTCAAACTTGGCCTCCTACCATTAGATTTTCAGCATCTAAGTCTTCTCAAATTAGCCTCTTCACACATGCAATGGGCCTACCATCATCTTAGATCATTGCCAAACTCATAAGACACAAAACTTCCATTTTGGACCCAAAATCACAACACTAGTTGCATGCATGCATTGCCACCTTAAACTTTGCGTCTCAACATTTTCCATGCCAAAAGCATGCATGAACCTGATTTTTTTCCATTCCTTTTGCATGTCAATCTTGTTTGAGTCTTTTACATTTGCATGTACGCATATCCAATGACTATGCACCAATTTGTCACTTTTTTGATAAAGTAGCTTGGTGATTTGCAAGTTTGAATCAAGGAAAGATTGTCCTTTGATTACAATCGAATTTTGCACACTCTTCAAGGATTATCAAACCTCTAAAATCAAAGAATTATCCTCATGTCTCATATGAATACTTGATGTGAATGAATTAATTTAGTCTGTTGAAATTCATTCAATTTTGTTAGAGAGAGTAATTTCTCAAGAATACTTTGCATGCAAGGCAAGTATATGTATTCTGGCTCTAAAAACTAGCAAGGAACCTTCCCTTGGAGTTCACAAGAAAATTCTTGTTTTCAGAGACCTGGTTTCAACAAGAACATAAATTGGTGTTTCACCCTGTTTTGAGTCCCATCTGCTGCTAAGGAGAAGCAATCCATCCTGTAATGTTGTAGATAAACTTAATTGGTACCCACCAAACTCCCCCGAGTCACCATGACAGAACAGCTAACTGAGGAGTTTTATATCACGGATTAAATTGAAATGATTTTTGAATCCATTCAAATCAATTTGAAACAAGTCTAGTTCTAATGTGTCAAATATTTGGTATACTCCCATTTTATTAAAAAATCTAAAAGTTTTTTGATGAAGAATTCAGATTGTTTCGCAAGAGCTCAATTGAATCTTCACAAAAAATTCTTGAATTGATAAAACGTATTCAGCCTGGAACACTCCATTTTCCAAATAGCTTTGGATTTCAATGCTGGCATGAATTTGCCAGATTAGAGCAGATCTGACTTGCAGACAGACTATCAATAAATCACATCAAAGATAAAGAATGCCAATTTATTACTCACCTGCAATCGCATGATCTCATCGCTGCTATGCCGTGCGTCATGCCTGTTCTTAGTAAACTTGGCTCTCAATGCCTCTACAGCCAACTGCTCCTCGGGAGTTCCACCATTCTCCTGGTATTGCCATTCATGTCGTCCCAAATGCTCATTCAGAGAGCTCATCCATGGACCTCCTCCCTCTGCAATCTTCAGTTTCCACATCCCCACTGCTTTGCCTGTTTCCTTGCAGCCTATCTACAATCACCACTCCTAGGGCGTTATAAACTCCTGTTCAAAGCCTTGGAAATGCATGAAAATTCCCATCAAACAGGCTATAGAAAAAATTTCAATGTATAAAGTCCTGTTCAAAGCCTTGAAATTGAATGAAATTCCTGTCGAACAGGCTATAATATAGACTTTCAATGTTTGTAAAAAAATTTCGAACAAAGCCATTTCGAAATAAAAGTTTTTTCGTATTGCACGGTATTAAAGAAAGAAAAACTCATTAAAGTGGTGTGAGAAAAAGCTAAATAAACTGTATTTGTTTCTTCAGCGAAGGATTAGTCCTTCAAAAAGTGGCATGTTGATGAAGATTTCCTTTCTCTAGAGGAGGTCAGGAGGTCTACTCCAATCCGCCACACGAATGAGCACATACAAGGCGGTAAAAAACTTGTGTAGATCCTTCACTTTATTTTCAAGAACATTAGGATGCAGGAAATCGTTTTTGAAGGCAGAAGAGCATTGCTCACTTGAAGCCCATGGGCTTGCAGAATGCCTTGGAGCGAATTTTGAATATAAACTTTACAGATTTTAGAGATTTCTGTGAGGAAAAAGCTTATTCTACAACAAAAAATAAAAGACTATGGCAAATCTGGCAACCCAAACAGTTTCTACAGTTTTTGGAAAATCCCGGCCCTCAAGACTTAAGAACCTGGGGTCGGTTCTTAAATCCCTGAAAAGCCCTTAGGAACGTACTTTCCACTGTACCTAAAGTAAACGCACGATCCAGTGACCAAAAGAAAAATATAATATGAAATGCAAGCAATGGGAATGAAAAGCGAGCCTGAAGCGAAAGGCGAGTAGATCATGCACACACTGCCTATAGCTAATCCTTCAACACAGCTGATGATGCCTGCCTGCCTGCCTGCCTGCGCTGCCTCACATGAAAGAAACAGAAGCAAAATCTACATTGCAGAACCAATGCTATGCTGAATCCCGTTTACAGAGAAAAAAAACAGCACCTATGCGATGGCTGCAATCCCGTTTACAGAGAAAGTCACAGCACCCATGCGATGGCTGCAGCACCCAACGCTATGCTGAATCCAGTTTTCAGAGAAAACAAGAGTGCCTACCTATGCGATGGCTGCAGCTTACACAGATGATGAAGCTTGAGCAATGGAAATGCTCTCTCTCTCTCTCTCTCTCTCTCTCTCTCGCTCGTCCTATTTTGATGTGGTTTTGCTGGAGGGCCCTCCTTTTAGAAGCAAATTCGTGACACGTACAATTTTGCTCAGCGTGGCAGGCATAAAGTAGCCTATTTAAACCCCCCAACTGCCATACAACTTTTGGGCTAGACCCTATCAATGCCATGCCATGCCACTTTGTAATGGTAAGTCACCCAACGGGGTTGGCTCAACTGGTTAGCTTGGCATCCAAATTTTCTTTGGTCCCAGGTTCGAGTCTTCCCTTGGAAACCAAGAAGCACTTTGTAATGGTGGAGGAAGCTTTGTGGTGTGGAGGGCTAAAGCCATGTCTCTTAACCATCCCTTTGAGTCCCCTCCTCCTCCTCCTCCTTATCCATGGGTTAATTGATAGCCAAATGATGCTTGAAACTGATAATATGCCTATTTGACGATCGAATCAATGAGGGTTTGGTTGGGTCCACGGGCCACTTCCGTTTCTCGTTGATGTTTAGCTTGGTGTCTAGTGAAGTGAGACCATTGCTCTAGGAGGAGAGTATATTCCTTCACCTAGTGACATCGCTCTTATGGAGGGTGAATATACTTAAACACTTGCAAAAGCTCAACCATGATACTACCCTCATCCAAGGGTGAATAACTTGAACTTCAAACATTATCTCTAAGCATCATCGAACAACACTTACCCTTGGATGAGGATGGAGCCCTAAATGCAATCTTGAAATAGATGAATATATATGTGCTCATTTTCTATTGTTGAAGTATGAAGCTAGTTATAATACTAGTTTTAGATTGGGGGATTCTAAAAATTTTGGATAATCACTAGTAGATGAGGTATTATGAACATGTGATATGCCAATGTTCATGTATGCATTCGGTCATTAAGTTTGTGGCGAGTAGTTGGCAAGTGTGTGAGGAGTTAGCAAGTGTGTGATGTGCCCAGCCCAAGATAATAGCAATTACAAAAGAATTTAAGCTACAATCAAATGAGAACAAGACATTCATGTTGATATAGCCATAAAAACAAAAATCACACAAGAGATATTAGAACTCCATGAAATCACTAACAATATTAAAGAGTGGAAGTAAATCAATGCAAGAGGAGAATGGATTTAATGTGAATTGGGCAAATGAGACCTAGCAAGCTCAATGCCCAAGGTTCACATTCACAAAGAGGAATCTTAGGTTTTTCCTTTGCAATGAGCCAAAAGATTCTGTGTCTCTTGCCTATTTATATACAAAGCTCGTGACTTAACTAAACATAACTATCTTGAGGAGGGGTCTAAAGAGTGAACCGCCTTATTGTTAAGGCTAATAATTCCTTTGGGGTCCAACAAAGCTTACATTAGATATTCCATTTCATTTATGAGCACTTATATAGTGGCAGTATATGACAAAGTGTTGACTAAGTATTGGCCATGTGTTCTAGAGTGGGTATTGATCTTTTTCCAAAATCATCATATTCACATTGATTATCTATGAAGACCATATATGTACCATTTTTTTTATACCCAATTGGTAGCTAGATTGATATCATGAGTAACTACTAGTACTTTGTGTAGGAGGAGTATATATACTCACCCACTTTCAAGAATGCACATTGTTCCCACCCTCATCAAGGGTGGAGGATGCTTAAAAATCGTTGATTACAAGATCCAAGATTCGAAAGGTACAAAGTATTATTTGCTACTCATCCTCTTGCTCGCAAAAATTGCATCAAATAAATCGAGGAATTGAGAGCAAATTTCTTTTTACGAAGTAAGAATGAAAAGAATTACTATTTGTGTGCAATAGTGAGGCCGAACAAAAACTCATCAAGAGATGAAGATCTACCATGTAAGAATGTACTTTACATATAAGTAGTTAGCCAAATCACCCAAGCTCGTGTCCATTTGCTCAATTTCTTCATAGAATAGATGCAAACCACCATGTAAACTACATCCACTAACCATAATGCAAGCGAGCACTAATATATGAAATAGGCATTGTATGAGAGGAAGTGGGTAATTTAGATATGCGCAAGCTAGAGAGTATATGAGGTTAAGGAAAAAAAAAAGTGCTAGACTATTTTGATGATGGTACAGTGATAGGCCCAAATCATGTGATGCATGTAGAACCTTATTCAAGTATTCTTTTCTAATACTATGTATTTTGGATCTTCTTGCTTCTAGATGATAAACATCACCTCCAATTCAATTTAATAAGCTCTTCTCTACCTAACTCATTTCTAGGCATGGCTGGTGCTCTACAGCTACTTAACTTTTCATACAATGATTGTTTAAATGGAAAGGAACCTATTTGCTTTTTTCAATAGAAAGTAAAACTTCATTTTGATAAGGCTTACTTTGCAAGTCATAACCAAAACATGGAATGAGTATTTTGTGAGTTGAACGAGGAACTTGGGCAATCCTATATTATGTCATACAAAGAATATACAATATGCATATTTGACCCAAAGAAAATTATTTTCTCAATTTGTTTCCACAAATCCTTTAAGATTATTTTGGATTTTGACAAAATTTATGGTGTAATCTGACCACAACAAGAAATTCTTCATCACTCAAGTTTAAATGTGCAAAATAGTGACAATTTCATGGTCATTCCACCAAATTGTCACAAAAAATATATCCAAGAGTGCCAATACTTCATGATGAACATGGACTAATTGGTAAGAAGTGACTAAAATCTCAATAACTAACAAACAACATATGTACCTGAACTATTATATGATGTATTACAAAATAAATGATGTGATCTTTGACAAATCATGTGACCAAAAGAACATACAAGCGTAAGACAAACTCAAAATAATTTCCAAAAGAATGGACAAACAAAAACAAATTTAAAACCAAGATGGATTAAGACCAATGAGACACTACCTTAACAAGTTTGTGCAATAATTTGACATATTTTATAAGCCAATCCAATCGATCATACCAACATAGGATTGTCTCTATGTGCTCATTATGAGACTTGCAAAGGTTGATGGAACATAAAGCCATAAATGTGAGACCAGAGGACATCAACAAAATGGATGGTCAGCAACGAAACTGATATAGAACATCGCACGAAACTCAAGCAACCTTGAAGGCATGTAATTTGAGAGCTACATCTCAATACGTATAGCACCTAGCTCTTTCGAAGTTCATGCCTTTTGAGCACTCTTAGGCCTTTCCAAAAGCCATTATAGAAGACTATCAAATCTAAGCTTCTAAGCTATTCTTCCTTATTTCCACTATATTTTCACTATTTTAAGATAAATGGATGCTTGTGTGTGTAAAAAAAGTAAAGCATTTGCCAGGCGATTTTAAAAACTAAAGATAAGATGTCAAATGGCTTTGAAAAAAGAAATATATTCAAGGGTGTGTGTTTTACAAATAGACATGACCCATCATAGGTTAAACATTTGAAAATCTAACTAGTAAGGAGCAAATTCAAAAAAGTATAAAGTATAAGGCAAGTACAAAAAACCCAATTGTTTGCAATGTTGGGTGACTAGCTCATGATTTGATTCATCCTAGCATATATTTCGAGCACTTCAACAACATCAAAAAAGCTCGAAAACAAAATGAAGTGGAGATCAATGAATTGTATTCTCTTTTGTAGGTCAATGAGAAAACCCCCAAACAACCCATTGATGTTCCCTGAAACGTGCTTACATTGATTTACAAAGCCAAAAATGGATGTTTTGGTGTTTTATTTCAACTTTATAGAATGGTTTTTCTGCCACATGGAAAGCACAAAAGTTGTGGGACATGAAATTGTATAGAATCAGGCTAAGACCATAAAGGAGTTGAGGGAAACTATGTTACAACCAAGGCTGCCAGAAAACTCTAAAACTGAGCCTTCTATTCCAACTAAGCTTGTGAAGTTACCTCTTTTACTTACCATCATCAATTACTCTCACAGAAAAAAGTGAAATCTGTTTGCATTTTCAATGATCTCAGGTTGGGCAGTGTCTTGGTGACACTGCAGCAGATCTGAAGATTCCTCTTAATTCAGATGGTTGTCCCACTGATGAGACCAAAAGCAATGGCCAGCTTCTCACTGTGCTCACACACAGCATTGTCCTACTCATCCTCCAGTTCAAAGCTCAAATCAGCGCATTCTGGTACTCCTCATTCTTCACATCATGCAGCACAAAGCTCAACTCAGGCATATACCAAGCCTTCCTCAATTCGGTCCGAATCTCCTTGCTTTGTGGATGAGTTGCATCACCTACAACAAAGGCATGCAACTAGTTGTGAACTTCAATCCAGCTGCACCCAGTTGCTTTTTTCCACACCTGCAACCGTCATTTTACTTCTTACCTTTGCTACCTCATCCCTCTTGCCCACTGCTTCATACATGTTTGACAGCAGCACATAAGCTGCAGCATTTTGTGGTTCCAACTTCACAACACGGTCAAAGGCACGTCTTCCTATCTCCACATGGCCATGGTTTCTGGCGGCACCAAGCAAAGCCATCCAAAGCACAGCAGTGGGCTGGATTGGCATTTTCTTAATGAAGTCCTCAGCGTCAGCCAAGCACCCTGCACGTCCCAGAAGATCAACCATACAAGCATAGTGATCCACAGTTGGTATGACACTATGATCTTTACACATGGAATCAAAGAGGTAACGGCCTTCTTCTACTAGGCCAGAATGGCTGCATGCGGAGAGGATACTGACATAAGTGGCCTGATCAGGCTTCATGCCTTCCCTTTGCATTTGCTCCAAAAATGTGAGAGATTCCTTGCCAAACCCTTGCTGTGCATATCCTGCAATCATCGCATTCCATGACACCACATCCCGTTCATGCATGTTCTCGAACACCTGATAGGCATGCTCTATGCTCCCACATTTTGCATACATGTCAACGAGGGCACTGCCCACAATCACATCCGACTCAAAGCCACGTTTGATTACGTGGGAATGGAGCTGTTTGCCCAGTTCCAGAGCTGCAATGCTTCCACATGCCTTTAGGAGAACAGCAAACGTGACTTTGTTTGGCTTCACACCTTCCTGTTTCATTTGCGCATACAGAGCAAGTGCCTCCTTGCCATGCCCTTGCCCTGCATATCCTGCAATCATTGCAGTCCATGAGATCGCATCTCGTTCATTCATTTTGATGAATACTTCATGTGCATCCTCCATGTAACCGCATTTTGCATACATGTCAATGAGGGCGTTCCCTACAATCATATCCGACTCAAAGCCACTTCTGATGATGTCGGAATGGAGCTGTTTGCCCTGCTCCAGGGCTGCAATACTGGCACAGGCATTTAAGAGAACAACATATGTGACAATGTTTGGCTGCACATATTCCTGTTTCATTTCCTCATACAGAGCAAGAGCTTCGTTGCCAAGCCCTTGCCCTGCATATCCTCCAATCATCGCGCTCCATGACACGACATTCCGTTCATGCATGTTGTTGAACACCTGACGTGCGTGCTCTATGCTTCCACATTTTGCATACATATCAACAAGGGCACTGCCCACGATAATATCGGACTCAAAGTCACTTTGTATGATATGGGAATGGAGCTGTTTGCCCTGTTCCAGGTCTGCAATCCTGGAACATGCTTTTAGGACAACAACAAATACAACCTTGTCCGGTGCTATGCCTGTCTGTTGCATTTGCTGAAAAAGATTAATAGCCTCCTCACCTTGTCCATGTTCCGTATATGCTGAGATGATAGCAGTCCATGAAAACACGTTGTGGTCAGGCATTTTGTTGAATACTTTGCGTGCATCCAAGACACTACCACACTTGGCATACATTTCAATTAGGGTGTTTCCTAGGAAAATGTCTGAATCAAGTCGACTTTGGACAATGAGGGCATGCACTTGTTTGCCCTCGGCAAGGGCTTTCCTTCTAGTGCACCCCTTCAAAAGGACAGCATAGGAAATCTTTGGAGCTTGGATGTTTTGCTGGATCATAAGCTCCATCAGATGCAGTGCTTCTTTCAATCTTCCTTCCTGACAGAGTTTGCCCACATTATCACCGCTACCAAAGGAGTCAAGCACTCTGCATGAGTCATATAATGATTACAGACAAACATAGTGCGAATTTTCAAAGGCCAACAATAAAGAAGACGTGCTGTACTTTCAACCTAGAGCTCCACAGTCTACACCGGAATTGAAACCATACCCTGATCTCAATCCACCATCAGATCGTATTTGACCCGATGCCTTAGTGGCCATCCTTGCGTTAACCCAGGAGGGAGTCAGCCAACCTTCAATCCATAGGCCCTCGTGTGTGCTCTTATGTTTAAAGTCCGGGTACTTTGGACTTTTCTAAATAGTAGTACACGGATCAAGATATAGCTTCAATTTTCGGGAAAATTATGCCATAACAAATCAGCCTCCTATACCATAGCAGCAATTACAATCTTTTCACTGGAAACAATTCAAAATAAAGCCTGAAATAACTCCAAAATCTTCCTCACAGCCTCAGTTTACGAACAGTCTTGGTTGGAGTAATTAAGATGGATAATCACACCTTAATGCATCTGTTGTCCCACCACTGCGATGGATCTGAGAAGAACTCCTGCCAGAGCCGTTCGACTCTAACTACTCTGCCTGCATGCCCCAAACCAGCATGCGTCAGAACTTTGGCAAAATACGATTATGGAGATGTGCATAAAACATCTCTGCAAATTCACGTCTCTCCTCAGCTCGGCAATGCTGCTGAAGAAAGAGAATATGAAAATAGAATCATACCAGAGGTTTCAGGTGCTGAAAAACTAGATTGTCCCTGCTCTTGACATTGTATCATGGCAGCTAGCCTGCCATGTACCCAAGGAGGATTAAACCTATCGGCAAGCCATAGCCCCTTCTTTGTAGTTTTATGTTTGAAATCGGGAAATCTTGGATTTTTCTGAAAAGAAATAGTGAGCATGCAACCTGAGAAGGCATAGCTTCAAACAAATCTAATAGAATGATCAGTACAGTGCAATGATCAACGCTCCAAATATCACGAGCACAAACACAGGTGTTGGAACAGAGTCGATGTGAATCAAAGCAAGGCTGGACTTGAACCGCCGACTCCAACAATGCCAATGCAAACAAGCTACTGAGCTACTGCACAAATCTAAGCAGCCAAAGCACCACAGGAATTGAATTGAATTGAATGAATGGCATAGATAGATAGGGTAGTGGCAATTTTACCTTATCACTCCTACTGTCCCACCACTGTGAAGGATCTGAAAAGAACTCCTCCCAAAGTTGTTTCTTTCTCAATGCTTGACCTGCGAGCCCATCCAAAGCCAACCCAACAACCCAATCCATCAGCGGCAACACATCAAAACAAAAGATCAAGTAACAAAACACGCAGGCATACTACTAGTCCATCACAAGTAAACAGCTAACTCAAAACTAACAAGAAGAGGAAAAATGAAGTAGCAACATAAATGAAAACCAGGAAGAGCAGAGCTAGACAGACTCTGATGTTGCTCCTCCAAGCTCCAACTTCTCATCGCACATTCTGCCGCTCGACCACTAGAATCAGAAGAAGAAGATGAAGAAGAAGTTGATGAACAAGTGATGGAGGAAGAAGAGGATGAAACAGCGTATTCATTTGTAGTTTTTAACAATTGGGTGATTCTGATTCTGATTCTGAATTGGGCACACAGCAGGACTGAAGAATGAAGAAGAGGAAGAGGATGGGAGAGATCAGAGTAAAAGAAGGGATGATGATGATTTGGGTTGCAACAAATGCCTAAACCTCCTGCTGCTGCAGCAGCCATGGCTCCTTAGCTGTGCTTGCCTTTGGTTTGCAGCCCACATAAATCCTGACCGAGTTTCTTGAGATATATTTTCATCTGCTTTATTTTATAGTTCATCTTTTTGGCTAACTTTGTTTTATAGTTAATGCTAAATGGAGCCTAGTTATTAAAGGTAACCAATAGAAGACCAGGTGCATTCCATTCCTTTGTAAAAAAGAAAAAGCTAATATTATGGCCGTGGAAATATGCTTCCTTGGCTATGGTACCAAAGTTAGGAATTGGCTTTTCTTGGAGCACTAATAATTGGCTCACTATTATGCACCATGGCACCCCTCACAAAAATGATGTTGAGAGAATGTAATGTAAGCTATTGTGGAAAAAAATTGATTCTTGCGTTTGAGGTTGCACGGTTGCAATAACTAACTGTAAGGTTCTAAAGAAAAGGGGAGGCATCTATTGTTGCAACTTGCAAGTGAGGTGAGTGTAGAATGTGATGGTGAGAGGGAAGATAGTTCCACTACCAAAGACGATGTTGTGATAAGAGGATCATTCCTTGGAGAAGAAGCTACAGCAGAGATCCGCTATAGATTGTTCTTAGCAATCTCTAGATGGCATTCCGGTTCGCGAGCCAATTTGTTGGTGTTTTATGAACTCTTTTTAGTTTTTAAGTCTTTTGTGGAGCTTTTGCAATTTTTTGAAAGTTTTCTTTTAATACATTTCGATTTCATTTTTTTAGTTGTTGATCATAAACAAGGCTTGTTTGGAGATATCTCTGTTGTTTGCAAATGAGCGGATCTACTTTTGCATTTTCATATTTTTGTTTAAGAGCAAGTTGTTGTTGATCTAGCTAACAAGTGTTCATATTCATTTTTTTTCAAGAGCATGCTCTTCCTCTTACAATTTTGCTCATTGACCTTTCTCTGATATCATTGATGCTTGTCTGCATGTGCAGTTGAATAGTGTTATTGGTTTGTAGGTGCAACATATTGGTGCTCTTTGGCAGTGGGAGGAACCACTCAGTGGTGCAACTAGTTATTCCTAACATTTGTGCCGGTTGTTGGATGGAAAAACAAGGTCAAACTTCTGAATTGGGGATGGAATGTCGCACCAATCAACAAGACAATCGTTCCAAGGAGGGGGAAGTGTGCACCTCTTAAGTTCGTGAAGAAGTATGAAAAACCAAAAAATGTGCTTGAGTTTAGTGTCACAATTGGAGTAGCAGGAACTCATGTTGTTTCGAAATTGTTAGATATGATTCACAAATTTCTTAAAGTTGAGTGCATAGCAAGGGTATGTTCTTTAGATTGATGTGGGAGCTTGATGCATTTGCATTTTCAGATGATTTGCAAATGTTTTGCATCTAGTGTGCTAAAAATAAATCATTTAATCAAGTAATATCTAGGCTGGTTAAAGGATAGTCTAGCTAGTAACTTAGTATTATGTAGATTTCTTCGTTAGAAAGGCATGCATACCTGGCATGGTATAATAAGTTATTGTATGAAGAAGGACTTGAGTAGAGAGCATTTCCAATCTGTGATACATGGTGTTAGTCAAAATGATATAAATAAGGGAAGGGATGAGTACATTGAATACGTGAAGAATTGAGTCATGTTGATTTCGACTAACTTGTTTGATAGATCATGCATCTTTTCAGTCTTCCACATAAATGGCTAGAGGAGTCATCATGGTGCGATAGAATGGTGGAGGTGGTAGGTACATTGTCGAGCTACTAAGTAAGTGGAGGTGGAGAATGGTGCTTGAGAGGAGGCATGGATGGGGATTGTTGTAGTAGCTTAAGGGAATCATCAACATGGGAGGCATATTGGGAGATTGGGAGTCCTGATAGATGGTTCGAACTTCACCAGTTTGCAGATCAATGTCATGTGCCAAATCCAAACTAATAGCAATTACAATAAAAGTAAAGCTAATAGCGCATGCAAATCATGTGCTAAAATAGATACATTGCATTGAATTCATCAATGGATACATTTGCATTGCATGTCTCACCGCCACATCCATCATAGCATCCAAGCCAAAGCAAATGCAAACTAGATCCAACCATCGTGATGATAAACTTGCCCACAATCCTGTAGCATACCAGGTAGGATATCTCCAACAAAACCATGTATCATGTACCATCTGATCACCAAGTATCCATTACCTACTAATAGCTCTCCAAAAAATTTGTCCACCTATAGTGCAACTAGACTCCAACTGGATCTAACCAACAAAGCTGCATCCTGCTTACCAAAGAATGATGAATAAAAAACTACATGTGCTGCCAACCTGGAGATCATTGTGCATATAACAATGTAGCTCACATGGTCACTTGCCAAAGTATCAATTGTCACTCCATGAGTAACCATCTCCATCCATGTTGGCTCACAACCATAGGCATGATTGATCCACATCACCTCGTAATGCACTCCATTCCCTCAGGATATACCATGAAATCCTCGCCATCAGTGTCACCTCCAAATTCACTAGCAAAACACTCACCATAGTGTTTGGTCTCTGATCACACCCAACTGTGCGATCTCCATCAGCTCTCCAACCTAGAGCTGGCACAAAGCTTCACGCTTTGTCCGTTTGCATTTGTAGCTTCCTGATTCCATCATGAATCGCCCCTATAAGTCATGTCCATCAACCAATGACTCAAGTCCAATTTGAAATAGTTGCCCCCTAATGATCATCTTATCATCCAATAGTCCTATCCCTATTAGATATCCCAATGTCATCCCTGATCACGAAGATCTGAGCATCTACCCTGTAGTGCCCTACCTATATTCTCCCAAGCTAGCTCCAAAGCTGCTCTTGTGAATGATTCCAAACCATTCACTGAGAATACACTAAGATGCAAACTCCAAAGCCACCATCAAGTCCATCACAAACTACGCATGCCAATATTGTGAAGAAATATGAATCACTAAGATCCAAATTCATCCCCTTGATCTTTGGTATAAAAATCAACACAATCTACAACATTTGCATCATAGAAAAATCAGCATCTATTTAACGAAAGAGATACAAACTCAATAAGAACTTGATCAAACATCAAACATAAGATGAAATGAAGTTGTTGTCCATACAAAAATAGTAAGCTACTGTATTTCGCATGTGTGGATCCGAATATAGCATAATATGGACATTCTACACACAAGACTACAAGATATCACCAATATAGTGCACAAATGGATGGATGAACCCATGAGAACTCATGTATAAGAATGAAATGAGATTGGAGCGAGAGAGAGAAAGCTTTTCTTCCCATGTGTGTATAGCTATATATAACAGATCCATGTCTCATTAATGATCTTGGTTTTCCTCCATATCAAAACAAACCCTACCAATAATGTGGACTACATTCAATGTCTCCAACATTCAAATTTGAATCTATCAAACTCAACCTCCTACTATTTCTCTCACTTTCTAAAAGTGGTAATTCAAATAAATTTGAACTAAAATAACTTTGAAATGACAATCTCTAAATCTAATATGAGAATTGGCCTCAATTGCCAAATAAACAAATATGACCAAATTTGACTAAACTAGTTGAAATCTCTTACACTCTCTATTCAACAAGTTTAGCATAGACTTTGAAAATACTCCAAGTGAGGTCCTATGCTTCATAAACAAGTCTTTTCTCAATGCTTTGGTTTTTTCAAGGGAATGTGTAATTGATATCTTCACATGTTCAAGCTCCACCTCCTTTGCCATGACTTGCTCCCTCACAAAGTGATATGCCACATCAATATGCTTGCTCCTAGCATGAAAGATAGGATTGCTTGCCAACTTTTGGGCTAATAGGTTGTCACAAAAGATAATTGGACTCTCTGAAAAATCCAACAAGTGAAGATCCTTGATCATTCTTTTGATCCATACCATCTCTTTTGTGCAATGAGTAAGTGCTTTGTACTCGGCCTCACTAGATGACAATGAGATAGTGGCTTGTTTCTTTGACATTCATGATATAGCTCCATCACCTATGAAAATACAATGTGCACTTATGGATTTCTTATCCATTTGATCTCTAACAAAGTTCAAATCTGAAAATCCAAACAAGTTAGGCGATGATCCCTCATACTATATCCAACAAATATACCTTTCCTTGAAGATGGATTCTCCTTTGTCCTATCATCAAGAGTTATATTGACATAACAAGTGCATCCAAAAGTTCTATACTCGGCCTCCTCCTGAATAGTATCTCAAAAGGTGTCCTTCCATCCAATATAGCACTCAACCACCTATTGCATAGAAAGTTAGCACACAACAAAGATTGATCCCAAAACTGGAAGATTAGCACCTAACCTCATGGCTTTGGAACTTTCACATAAAGTTCTATTCTTCTCGTCCACTCCATTTTGCTGCGGTGTCCTTGGAGTTGTGTACTCCCTCTTGATCCCATGCTCATCACAAAAGGCCTTGAACTTGGTTGACATATACTCACCGTCATTGTCACTTCTCAAGCACTATGATCCTTGTGAAAAATTGGTTTCCCTTGCATTCTTGAACTTCCCAAAGACATCATACACTTCATCTTTGCTCTCTAGTAGATAGGTCCAACAAAATCTACTAAAATCATCAATAAAATTACATACATCTCAGCTCCACTATTGCTAATTGTAGTAATTCCATGAAAATCCGAATGTACAATTTGAAAAGGCTTTGTAGATCTAGATGTAGATCTAGTATAAGGTAGTCTATGTGACTTTGAAAACGCACAAGACTCACAAACATGATGGATGCTACTTAAGAAACTTGAAAAACCAATCAAAACTTGCTTTTTAGCCATTATCTCCAATGACTTGTAGTTGAGATTCCACATCCTTTTATGCCAAACCTCTTGAATAGGTATTTGCTCACTTGCCACACATCCAACTTGGTTAGCAATAACACAAGAATCTAGTTTGAATAACTTTCCTTTGATGAAGATCTCTTGAAGATCCACCAAATTTGGCAAAGTTTTTTGAATAGTAAGACTTTGTATAATATAATCATGAGCATCCAACAAACCATTAAGAATAACTTGAACAAGCTCTCCTTCCTTAATGCTCTCATCAATGCAAGCTAACTCATCACTTAAAGCCTTCACTCTCAAAACAAAAGTATTAGGACTCTTTTATTTCTTTTGTATGCTTTGAAAGATTTGTCTTCTTAGATTCAACACTCTAGAAGTATACTTGGATTCATAAAACTTATTCAAAGCTTTCCAAGCCTCTCGAGATGAATTGGAATACCAATCTCCTTGAGTAGCTCATTAGTAACATTCATCTTGATCATGTGTAGAGCTTTCTTAGTTCTCTTGTCATACCTCAATTGCTCTTGTTGAACCAAGGGTCTCTCCTCCAACTCTACAACAATATCCATCAACTCATGCATTTCAAAAAGTGATTCCATCCTCACCTTCCATGTAGAGTAGTTGGATGAGGTAAGCTTGTCATTGCCTTCCAACATGACTCCACTCATTGTAGCCATGTTGCAATGATCTGATATTTCTCTTTCAACCTATTCCAATGCACAAAGCACTCTTTTAAAATACAACAAATGTTTTCAAAAAGACATCACAAAGATATGGAACCTCTCAATTCTCTTCTTGCACTTATAACTAGCAAATTAACACATAGAGTGTAGAAATATTGATCAACCTATGATCTACCAACAATCTAATGAATCTTGCCACTTCTAAGATTGAAACACACTCTATTGAAGTCCAACAACCTCAAAAAATACAGATCCAATCAAAATTAGAGTTTTGACATCCTACATTATGAAGATATTTCCATTTCCTTGACTTTATAACTAATGTAAGCTTACAAGAAAAACATATTTTGCTATCTTTTAAGACATCACACTCAACTAGTATTGCCTTAATCCACCTTTGAGATACAAACATCTCTTTAAAGCAAAATGGTTCTTCATAAGTTGACATGATAGCATACATGAAACTATTTTCATTTTGTGATTGCTGCTCCTTATTCTTGATTGATTTCTCTTGGATCATAACAATAAGTTTGAACTTATCTAAAGTTCCAAGCAAAATACTTTTCAAGGACATAAAATAAATCCAAGTTACTTTCATGAAAGTGACATCTATCTTTGTATCTTGAACCAAACAATGCACTTCCAAATGAAAAATTTCAAAAAATTTGACATGTGTTGTGATGGACTCTTGAAGACAAATCTTGCAAGTCCTTGTGAGACTCCAAGCCTCATTCACGTTTTCACAAAGGAAACACCTTTCCTTGGACTTGTCCTTCTTGTATTTGCATTTCGAACTTGAAGCTCCATCCTTCACCTCGGCCCTCTTGCTTTGGTTCTCCTTGGATGGATTGGTCTTCTTTTTGTAGCATCTTGAGAAAATATATCATCCCTTGCCACAAAGGTTACACTTAGGATCCTTTCTTTCCTTCAATAGGATGCCACCTATTGATGCCACGTGAATAAAGACCTGTGATATGATTCTAAAAATGTAATTTGTGACTTTCAAGAGACTAGATTTGAACATCTTCAACAATCTAGAAGGATCTACAAAAGATCTAGCTCACAAACCTAAGAATCAATCTTCACAGTAATGACTAGTCACTTGGAAACTTTGCTTTGATCACTAAGACAAAAGCACACAATCTTTGAATCAAATCTCTAAATAAATAAGATCCACTCTCCTATTGGACTCATCAAATACCAATGACTCTTTTTTTTGAAAGTTGAAATGGATATGAAAAGATTTGACACCTAGATTTTCCTTTTTACTTGACTAGTTCTCTCAACACTTGAGATTCTTGAACAAAAGATGAGTTTTGTTTCAAACACCTGAAATTAAAACCTAATCACTTCTTTTGGACTCACTCCTGACCCAAATAATCTCACTCTTGAGATTTAGAATGAAATTGATTTGATTTGAAAACAAACTATACCACCAATTTTTCACAAAGCTTAAAAAATTAGACAACTAGAGATTCAAAAAGATCTCACCCATGCATGAATACTCAAATATGGACTCCTCCTCATTCTAGACATCCAATGGGATCTCAAATTGACCCTCACACTCTCACAAAGAAAGTTGAATAGAACTAATTTGAGTTTCATAGATATTATGTCAATTTTTGCTCAATAAATTGAATTCAATCACTCCTATTGGATTCCACCAATTATTCTACCTTTTAAGACTTGGAATGAAATTCAAAATCAAAAGTTGTGATTTTTCTCACTAAGATATTGTGCTTCAAAGGGCTAGTGCCACTTAGAAAGATTTGATCACATAGGAGAAGACAAATTCTTCACCAATAACAATACATAATAAGCTTCTAGATCTTGCCTTCTACAAAGGAAGGAACTCTTAGAAAATTGGATCTCTCTCTACACATTTGTCATAGACACCTTAATGACTCTTTTCAAACCTTACAATCACTCAAGCAAATTGAGTAGGGTTGGACAATGTGACTTGGATCTCAATCTCTTTTCTAGAACTCTCAATTGAAGCCAATCTATGACAAATTCTACAAAAGATATGCATAGATGCTCTATATGCACTAGAAACTCTCAAAGGTTTCACTTGGAGGACAGATCTAAGGATGTTTTCTAGCAAATTGATGCTTCTAAACTTGACCCTATCACTCTTGAACAAATCTAGAGTGACGGTACAATGGATTTCAACCTCTCACCTTGCATATCACTCCTTAATCTATGATTTTTAGCAAAATCTCTCTCAACTTCAACATGCACTCAAAAAATCAGAGATAATCAATTAATGCACCTAATTCAAGCTTCAAATTTAATTTCTTGGCTGATCTAATCCAAGAACTAATCAAGAGATTATATTCTCTATAGAAAATGCTTGATTTTGCACTAAAAATCTCTCAAATTGGGTGTGAGAGTCAAATTATACAAATTTTTGAATTTTCTCAGCCAAAATTGGAGCTGTATGGCCTCACACGTGTGAAAAACGTTCCTACAGCCCACAACAAGTTCTGGTCCAAAATTTTTGAGAATATCTATAAAATCCAACTCGCTACCCAAAATTTGACTAGTTTCCTAAAACCTGCTAATTTTGGCTTTGATTTGGATCAACCCTATCAATTTCAATAAAACCTCTTGTACTTGGATCTGATACCATGTGAAAAAAGTTAAAAAAAGGACCAAGAGTGGATCCTAATCTGATCCTCAAGAGGGATTGGTTGTCAGATTACTTGATCTATCAATCTACTTGAGATTAAAATCAATCTAGATCAATTCTAGACACAAAATCCTAACAAGAGCAATCATTAATTGAAGGTAGGTGTACTTTCTGGTTTCACACGTGTGAAACATTGTCTGAGTACGGACTCCAACCTGAAAATCAAGTACACATTGATAAAACCTCAAAACAATCAAAACAAATGTAGACAAATGGAGAGAATCACTCAAAATTGCTTCCAAAACCAAGATTGGTGTCTCACACTGATTATGGCCAAATGTGGCTCTATATATGCTCGTGGTACTGATCATCCCTCTGATCCCACATGTGTGAAGGTGCTTTGTCATATGATGATTCATTATGCAAAACTGACACTTGGACAAAACCTTCTACTTTAAGCATTTTTGGTCAATTTTCCTTCTATATGAAGATCTACTTGGAAATCTTCTAGAAGTCAAAATTCGTCTACTTCAGCTTATTCCACACATGTGAGCTATCCTCTACACATGGGATATGACACCTAACCAAAGGATGTGGCTCATGCAATCAATAGATTGATGTCATGTGTCATATGCCTAGAAAACTAGTTTTTGGCCATTTTAGCCAATAGAACTTGAATTAAATCATATGTACAACATATATGATTATGGTACATGACAAGTACACTAGTTTCACACGTGGGAACAGGCTCCACACATGTGTGTTTATCTATATACAAGATTTTTTGCCTCTACCAAGCTTATTTTTGCATTTTTCACAGCTTTGTTTGCTCTCTTGTGCCTTCTTCTTCTTGAGACATTCTCATGCAAAATGTCTTTTCTTTTCACAGAAAAAACATTTGTATTTGGACTTGTCTTTGATCTTGCCCTTTGAGCTTGAAGTCTCATCCTTCTCCTTGGTCTCCTTGAAGTGCTTCTTCTTGCCATTGGTCTTCTTCTTGCCTTTGAATGAGAAATTAGCTTTCTCATCACTATCCTGCAGAGAAATAACATTCATTCTTGCATTGGTATGCATCATCCTACACTCTTCAGCCACTAATACATTGTGTAGCTTTTCTATAGTAGGCAAAGTGTCTTGGATTGCAAAGCTTTCGACCAAATTTGTAAAGCCACTCCCTAGACCATTGAGGACAATCTAAACAAGTTCACTATCTTGAATCTTCTCTTCAATGGAATCTAACTCCCTATTGAGAGACTTGATTCTTAGCACATAATCTTTTTCACTCTCATCACTTCTCTTCATGCTTTGTAGAATCTGATTCCTAAGCATGAAAACCCTCGAAGTGTTACTAGACTCATAGATAGATTTTAAAAATTTCCAAGCCTCTTTAGCACTCTTACATGATGATACTTTCCTTAAAAGATCATTGCTTACATTCATCTTAATACATTGAAGTGCAAGCCTAGACCTCTTCTTGTATCTCACTAATTCTTGTGCACCTAGAGGTTCATCTTCATCATCTATTAGAAACTCATAAAGATCCTGGAGCACCATTAGTCCTCACTTTCCAAATAGCATAATTGGTAGAATTTAACCTCTCACTAGTTTCTAGAAGACAGGCTCCCACTGATCTCATCTTACTAGCAAGATTCTACACACAAGATATAGATTTGTTTGAACTTGAAACTCACAAAGGTTTCTAACTTGTAGTGTTTCACTCAAATGTTGACTTCTTATCCAATAGATGAATTTGTAATCACAGTTCTATCACTCCCTCACAAAGTTGGAATGAAGATAAGATGAGATGAAAACTACTCTCAAGCAAATCTTGCCAATCTTGGCTATTCTTGGACAAAAACTGACTCTATCTCTCTCATTCACTTTGATGTACTTTCAAGACCTGGTTTCCACTTTAAGAAGGTCTGAAATCAGCCTAGATTAATTAGTTTTCATGAAACAAATTCAAAACTAATCAATGGCAAGTGATCTTGGTAGCTTACCTAGAATTTGCACCAAAAATTACATCAAATTGACACTAGATGAATTTTCTATGATCCAATGAATATGGGTTATTAAATGCTGGTTCAGAGATGCCAACACGTGTGAACAATACGGATTTTGATCCTAAAAAAGTTTGGGATCAAATTCCCTCACCAAAACCTGGATACCAGCTCGCCCTTCCAATACTAGCTTTTTGCACCAAAACCTGCTAAAACTGGATTAGATTCAAGCACTGATCAATGGCCTTGTACTTGGCTCTGATACCATGTGAAAAGTACAGTACTAAGGACCATAAATGGATCTTTGAATGATCCACAAGGTGATTGTATGCTTGTTAAACAATCTATCAGAAACTAGTCATCAGAAAACAAGATCTAGTTTAGTAGCTTGATAGGAAACAAGTAGAGTCAATCAAAGCATTGATCAATAAGTGTAATCCAACTCCACACGTGTGGAAATAAGGCTGTAGTACGGCCTTTAGACAGTGTTTACAAAGTGCCAAAGCTGGGTTTCATTGGAAATAAAGAGTAATCACCATACAATGAGAGGAAACTCGAGTTTCTCCTTGAGGCTCCAAAAAGTTTCTATCTTCTCACTATGGAGAATGGGAATACATAGTAAAACACACTTCCTTTGCTAAGTTAGGTGAAAATCCAGCATGTAATAAGGAAGTAGACTCCACTCTCTTGCCCTAATGTGAAAACCCTAGCCTAGATCCAAGAGTCATGCTTGGTAGGTGCATGGTAGGTACAAATCTCATCATAAATCATGGTCTAGATCCTACAAAGTAGGAATCACTACCAAATGGACACAACCACTCCTCTTGACTCGTGGTACTTTAGGTGTGTATGTACAAGTGGCACTTTGGCCATTCAAGTAACCAACAAACAATATTGACAAAATATACAGTATTCTACATGGCTAGATTTGCCAATGTAGGCAATTTTTCACACTTGTGACACGAGAATCTCAAGCTAGATACATCATCGTAGCAACTGATTATATGACCAAGTGGGTTGAAGCAAAAACAATTCGAGTTGCAGATGCAAAATCTACGACTAAGTTCCTTTATGAGCACATTAGATGTCCTATCGAGATCGTAAGGATCACGAAACACACATTGTAAATGAAACGATAAAGTGCTTGTTGGAAGACTTTTTCGTTATTCATCGGTTTAGTACTCCGTATTATCCCACGGGTAATGGCCAAGCTGAACCTTTAAATAAGATTCTCTGCATCATTATGACAAAAACAGTAGAAGCGAGTCGTGGGAACATAAACTACATGCAACATTGTGGTCATTCAGAATAGCTTACAAAGGTGGTGTGAATCAAACACCATTCCAGCTTGTCTATGGTCAAGATGCAGTTATGCCAATTGAATTCTTGATACCATCTTTGGATGATGCAAAATTCTTACAAATGCGTCATGAGACTTTGCAAAACTCTGTGAAACCAGATTGATGGCAGTTCATGCATTAGTAGCAGAGAAAGCTCATCGTAAGACATGGCACGATCACCAATTACACAAAAAAGATCTGAAGGAAGGAGATCTAGCACTGGTGTACAAGACGAAACTGATCAAAGGCAAATTGAAATTTACACGTGAAGGATCGTGCAAGATCAAAGAGATATTGAGCTATGGAGCAGTTATTTTAGAACACTTGGATGGAAAATGATTTGATACTCCAGTATGGCAACCGACTACGCAAGTTTTGGCAACCAGTTCAACCAATTTGATCCAACACAAACTTAGGTTGGACATAGGTTCAGATCCTGAAATTTTTTATTATCTATAATACCTAGGCGAATAATGTTCTTAGGCGAATGTTGATCATTAAGCAAATTACTATAGCATTGACTACATATGGTTTGGATCCATGAAACCTAGCTAAAAACATCCCGACCGATCAAACTCAAAGGGAGTGGAGGTTTTTCAAAACTTTCTTGATGCTAATGAGCCAGAGATCCATTCAATCATGGAAATGCGCTATTTATAATTCCATTAAAAGAGAATCAACTCTAACTAGCTTGTTAACCTTGACAAAATTTCACATGCATAGTGTAGTTTCCAACCAATTTCTAAGAAAATCTTCATCAAAAAATATGATTCGTTATGATTAAGTGAAAATAAGTGAAGTAGTCCACAGTTTCATCATTTTTCCTCATTCAAGAGTTGTAGTAGAAAATAGAATGTTAGAAGAACATAACACCAACACATGCATACTTGCCAAAAACTTACACATCGGATATGGGGACATGGTATAAAATCATGAGCTATCTCAATACCTGCAAAATACTAAAATATTTTCCTTGCTGAATCAACAAGCTTCCACAACCTCCCATGATCTTGCTTCCAACCTGAATTGGCTCTTGATTCAATCTTGGCAAGAATTCCTCATCAAACAATGTTGACATAGACACATAATATGATCTTTCACCAATCAGATTGGTGAGTATGGATGTCATGACAATGGAAAAATTCAAAGGGTGAGTGAGAACGATACGATGAAGATGGACCAACAATCAATGGTCAAGGGAATAATATTGTCATAAATAGCAAATGACATAATTGGTGAACAAAGATTTGGAAAATTATATACACAAACATGAAAGAATTTGGCATGGATTGACAACACACATGACACATGACGTTAAGAGGAACAAGTTAATGGCACCAATTTCGTATATTTATCATACCAAGAATTGGAACTCCCAACCCAATCTAACACACAGAATGGCATTGAGCTGGATGAATTTGTGACACTAACAAATTGACATTATACAAAGGGCGGGATGAGCCTGGTTGACAACTTCAATGCAGATGCAACCAGACACATTTTTCTCTCACCTGCATCATTCATTTCTTTTCTTGTCTTTGCAACCTCATCCCTCTTACCTACAGCTGCATAGATGTTTGATAGAAGCACATAAGGTGCTGCATTTTCTGGTTCCAACTTCACAACATGGTCAAAGGCACGTCTTCCTATTTCCAAATGGCCATGGTTTCTAGCGGCACCAAGCAACGTCATCCAAACAACAGCATTGGGCTGGATTGGCATGGTACTAATGAAGTCCTCAGCATCAGCCAGGCACCCTGCACGGCCCAGAAGATCAACCATACAGATATAGTGATCGATAGTTGGTATGACACCATGATCTTTACACATGGAATCAAAGAGGTGACGACCTTTATCTACTAGGCCAGAATGGCTGCATGCAGATAGAACACTAACATAGGTCACCACATCAGGCTTTCTACCTTCCTTTTGCATTTGCTTCAAAAGTGTGAGAGCCTCCTTGCCAAGCCCTTGCTGTGCATATCCTGCAATCATCGCATTCCATGACACCACATCTCGTTCATGCATGTTGTTGAACACCTGACGTGCATCCTCTAGGCGCCCACACTTTGCATACATGTCAACAAGGGTGCTTCCTAGGCTCACATCCAACTCAAAGCCACTATTAATGATGTCCAAGTGGAGCTGCTTGCCCTGTTCCAGGGCTGGGATGCTGGCACATGCTTTTAGGAGAACAAGATATGTGACAATGTCAGATTGCACACCTTCGTGTTTCATTTGCTTATACAGATCAAGTGCCTCCTGGCCAAGACCTTGCTGGGCATATCCTGAAATTATTGCTGTCCATGACACCACGTCCTGTTCATGCATGTTGTTGAAGACCCGACATGCATTTTCTATGCGCCCACATTTTGCATACATGTCAACCAAGATGCTCCCTACAATCACATCCGACTCAAAGCCACTTTTAATGATGTCTGAATGGATCTGCTTGCCCTCTTCCAGGGCTGCAATGCTGGCACATGCTTTTAGGAGAACAACATATGTGACAATGGTGGGCTGCACTCCGTCCTGTTTCATCTGCTCATACAGATTAAGAGCCTCCTTGCCAAGACATTGCTGTGCATATCCTGCAATCATCGCATTCCATGACACCACATCTCGTTCATGCATGTTGTTGAACACCCGACGTGCATCCTCTATGCTCCCACATTTTGCATACATGTCAACAAGGGTGCTCCCTACAATTACATCCGTCTCAAAGCCATTTTTTATAATGTCCAAATGAAACTTCTTGCCCTGTTGCAGGGATGGGATCCTGGTGCATGCTTTTAGAACAACAACAAATCCGACCTTGTTCGGTGTTATGCCAGCCTGTTGCATTTGCTGAAAAAGATTGATAGCCTCCTCACCTTGTCCGTGATTGGCATATGCTGAGATGATGGCAGTCCACGAAAACACATTGTGTTTGGGCATTGAGTCGAACGCTTGGCGTGCATCCAACACACGACCACTCTTGGCATACATATTAACAAGGGTGTTTCCTAGAAATATGTTTGAATCAAGTCCCCTTAGAACTATGAGGGCATGGACTCGCTTGCCCTCCCCAAGGGCTTTCCTTTTGATGCACTCCTTCAAAAGACAAATGTAGGTCTTGATTAGGGCTTGAATATTTTGCTGAGACATAAGCTCCACGACATGCAGTGCATCTTTCAATCGTCCCTCCTGACAGAGTTTGCTCACATTCCCACCATTGCCCAACGAATCGGGCACCCTTCATCACGATTCATAGAATAATCACAAAAAAAGAAATGTGAAAAAATAATTTGCACTGGAGATTTGAAAGAGAGTACTCTCAGCCTAGAGCTCCACGATACCATGATCTGAATCCACCAACAGATTGCATTTGACCCAATGCCATAGTCGCCATCTTTACTCTAACCCAAGGGCTGTTCAGCCAACCTTCAATCCATAGAACGTCGTGTATACTTTTATGTTCAAAGTCCGGATACTTTGTATTCATGTACATAAAAGTACCCACACATTAGCAAACATAATAGTATCAACTTAAGGATAATGACTACAATAACCAATCAATCAGCCTCATACCATATGTAATACCATGAATAGTCTTTTCGTTGGACATCAGTCAAAAACCGTTAGCCAAAGAAAGTGAACCCAGAAATAAACAGTCCAAAACCATCGTCTGGGCCTCTGCTTACAAGTTATCTTCAAGGGACGTTCTTAAGATAGATGGATAGCCATACCTTGATAAATCTGTTGTCCCACCACCGCGATGGATCTGAGAAAAACACTCCTACCAGAGCTGTTCCACTCTAACTACTTTGTCAGCATGCATCATAACATTGGCGAATTATGATAAGCATCTCTTCAAATTCAGATCTCTCCTTATCCAGATAATGCCGATGAAGAAAGAGAAATTTCATACGACGAGGGAAAAAAAGCACACCATAGATTTCGGATGCTGAAAAACCGGATTGTTCTTGACCTTGTACCATGGCAGCGAGCCCTGGCATGAAATTGAACCTACAATCACCTTCTCTGCACTACTCCTATGTTTGAAGTCTGAAAAACTTAGATTTTTGCTTAAAAAAAGTACCAGCATCAGCCATAGCTAGTTAGCTTCAAGTGAATCTACTAAACAGATCACAACTGAGTGGACTGCAATCAGCAAAGCTCCACAAGGTGACAGAATGAATGACCCAGCAACACCAATAGAACAAGCTGCTGAGCTAATTATATGAAAACTGAACTGCCAGCTCAATTCTCAGCAAGCAAAGCACTAGTCCCCTGAAAAAGTAAGATCCTGCAGTTGCTAGAGAGATGATTCCCTCCATATCCTGTAGCCTTTGAATGAATGAATGAATGGCATAGACAGATAGGGTAGTGGCACTGACACCTTATGAGTCCTACTGAGAAGGATCTGAGAAGAACTATTCCCAAAGTCTTGTCCTCCATATTTGGCCTCCTGCAACGTGTGTTTCTTTTCCTTGGCTTGTTGGCTTTGCTTTGCTTTTAATGTTGGATGGATCGGAAGAAAGGCTTCCCTTTTAAGTGGGTTCAGAAATTGAGCATGCAATTTTGTCAAAATTGAGATCATCTCTAGCTTAATCTCTAAAGATAAGGTTTTCCCTCCACGTGTGAGCATAGGAGTCCACATGAAATATTGTAAGTGCATTCTTCACCAATACCTTTCCCTTGGAGATAACTTTGAAGTGCTACCCCATTTCTCCATTGTGCTTAGCCAATTGTCCACCTCATTGCAAAGAAAGGTACCCTTCTTGTCCTTAAGATCTTTGCCATCTATTGATGTGAATTTCCAGCCACATACACATATTTGACAGAAGGCACTTGTTTTCTATTCTCTTGGGTATGCTTCCTTGATGGGACAAGTTGGTATCATCCTTTCCCTTATAGCCCCTTAACTTTGATTCAATGAAGGATTCATGTGCTACATAGAAATCTTTAGCCCTAATGGATTTACAAGCACATGGTCAAAATTTTCTTCAAACAATAGTCGATTGGAATTCCACCCAATCTCTTCACATTTCTTGAGGGTTAGGATATATTACTAAAATTTTACCTTTGCCTTCATTTGTACCTCTCGTCCCTTGAACTTCTATGATTTGTCTATGTATTGATGAGAGCATTAACGATGTAGAACTTGTTCAAGTTGTTCTTAATGGCTTGTTGGATGATTATGCTAATCTTGTTCAAAGCTTTTTTATTCAGAAGACTTTACCAAGCATGGTGGATTTGCAAGAGATATTGGTGAATGAGGAGTTTAGGCTTCAATCAAGTGGAGGTGGAGCTACATCTCAAGTTGATGCAGAGGAGGCTATGTTCATCAAAGGCAAAGCAAGTGGTCAAAGGGTCAAGATCAAGTTGAGCCTTCATCTTTTGTTAAGAAGAAGAATGATAGGTCAAATTTGAAGTGCTTCTATTGTGGAATCAAAGGGCATTTTGCTAGTGATTGCTACAAGAAGAAGAGATATCAAGGTGACCTAACTATTGATGAAGATAATGTTGATGAACAAATCTCAAATGTTGCTTTTGTTATGTCATCTTGCTTGTTGGCTAATGATGGAGACATTGATCCTTGGTGGATTGATAGTGGAGCTACATCACACATGACATATCATGAGGAGTATTACTCATCCTTGATGGCATTTAAAGGTGACAAGAAGGTTATCTACACGGCCGATGATGGTGAGTGTGCAATCAAAGGGATTGGCACAATTCCTATTTCCGTTTCTACAAGTAGGAATGTGAATTTGGGAGATGTTTTGTTCATTCCTTCCATTACTCATAGCCTTCTTAGTGTAAGTCAATTGCTTGATAAGGGATTCAAGGTGGAGTTTGTTGGTGGTGCTTGTTTGATCAAGAAAGAAGATGAATTGATTGCAAAAGGGAAAAAGCAAGGTAAGTTGTTCAAACTTGATGCTTGTGTTGTTGCTAACCAAGTTGGATGTATGGCAAAAGAAGACATGTCAAATTAAGAGGTATGGCACAAGAGATTGGGGCATCTGAACTTCAAGTAATTGGACGTGATGGCAAATAGGCAAGTGGTTCTTGGTCTTCCCAAATCTTTGTCAAGAAATAGTCATGTTTGTGAACAATGTGCACTTTCTAAGTCACATAGGTTACCTACCTTACAAGAGATCTACATCAAGATCAAGTAAGCCTTTCCATCTTGTGCATTCGAATATTCATGGTTTATCTACATTGGCAATAGTGGGTACCAAGATGCAAATGGACATCACCAATGCATTCTTGAATGGTGATCTTGAGGAGGAACTGTACATGAAACAACCTAAGGGCTCATATGACAAGTCTAATCATGTTTGTTTTCTACAAAAGTGTTTGTATGGTCTTAAGCAAGCACCGAGAAGTTGGTATGCTAAGCTTAACACATTTCTACTCTCTCAAAACTTTTTTAGGAGTGAGTATGATCATTCACTTATTATAGTTTTGCTGGAAGTCATGTTACTATTCTTCTAATCTGTGTGGATGATATCATTTTGAGTGGAGGCAACAATCAAGATATTGATGATACCAAGATTGCACTCAAGGAGTTTGAGGTGCACAATCTTGGTCTTTAACACTATATCTTGGGAATAGAAGTATTTAGATCTTCTCAATCTACTTTCATTTGTCAAGAGAAGTATGCTAATTCTATTCTAAAAAGATTTCATATAGAGGCATACTGTTGTAAAGCTACCTTTACAAGCTTTACTTTCGGCGTCAGCATTGTCCCCGGCGCTAGCAGCACGATTGCTGCTCCCGGCGTCGCTCTGGCGCCATTGTGACCAGAATCTAGCTAGTACCAAGTTCCTATGGCTGAAAAACTTTGATCGGTTCTAGCGAAGTCCAAAGAGCTCGGATCAATGTGCAATCACCTCACACGATCTAGGCATGATTAAAGAAAACCTGGGGATCAATAAATTCTAGAGAGAGAATTTGACTTTATAGAGAGAGAAAACATGCTTTACCAGCTTGGGCAGAGCACTTGGTATGAGGGGAGGTGGCGAATCCCACCATAACTATAGGGGAATGCAAGTTGCGACTCGGACGAGCTCCAACCAAGTCTCAGCTTCCCTTGTTGGAATGTTGTCATGGTGTCCACCTTAGCATGCCAGCGCCCCGGAGACTAGGGTCAGTCACACACTTGAAATGTAACCTTCTCAGATTTATTAATAAAGTGAGATTTTTCTCAAACTGGGTTTCATTGTTCGGTAAAAGCGCCAGTTGTAAGGGCGCTTCAAATCTTTTTGATCTGGCACATAACTGAGGGTCGTATCCCGAGACGCCGGTGGTATGCCATCAAGGCCACTCAGTCTGGAATGCCAGTGGTATGTTGTCGGGTCCATTCGGTCTAGGAACTGGTTGTCCTCATATCTGTCGTGGCTTGTGCTTCTGAGTGTTCCTTGCATGAACGTGAATGGGTTAGGCTCTTGAAGAACGGGTCGACTGAGTTGGATGGCTTGCTTGGATGGAAGTTACTTGTTTATGGCTGTCCAGTGCAAGGGTGGCTCCCAGTGCTCATGACAAAGCTTTGAGTTGGTTAAGTCAGACGACCTGCTTGGAATGGATGTTACTCGTTTGTAACGAAGCTTCGAGTTAGTTAAGTCCACATCAGGACCTCCAATCTGGCATGGCGCTAGGTTGGTTATCAATGTTGGTTTCTGAACTTCAAGTTTGTTAAGTTTGATCATTGTTGGCAAGTTGGCTGCTTGTATGTCAAGTGAGTTTGGATGGCAAGAGTTGAAAGCTGGAAAGCTAAGTCTTGGATCCTGACTCCCTTTGGGATGCCTACGCTACATGTGGTATCAAAGCCGACTGGTCGGTTAGCTATGCGGATCTCACAGGGATGGCCATTGTTTGGGGTTCATCAGGACAACTGTTGTGCAAGGTGCTACCCATAGTGTAAGCATGGGTGCGGGGTGGTCGGCAGAACGGGGGACTTGATGAGTCAAGGTGTTGCCCTTGAGGTGTAAGTCCGGTCAGTTCCCGCAGTCCGAGCATGGCGCTGTCTACACGTAGGACAAATGAGATAGGGTGCTGTCATTAGGTTGGTGTAAGCATGGTCTATGCCTTGTGGGGCGACATATTTGAATTGTACAAGTTAAGATACAGAAATGCTACTCGAATTCGGGTGTAAAGCATAGGTGGTTAGCTGCCGGTGCGGGATAGCTGTCGAATTGTTTAGCTATAAGGGCTATCGATCAGAGTTGGTGGAGCGTGACTAAGGCAATGTGTTGCTTAATGGTGTAAGCATAGATAGTTGTATGGGTGTTCCCCGTGGGCTGATTCTGTGATCGATCTGTGTGGGCGTGGCTAGGAAAAGATCCTTTGGCAGGGCTATCTCAAAGAGGGACCTTGTCTTTGTTACCAGTTAGTAATCATACATGAGTGTCTTGCTTGTATGTATTCGTGGTGAGTCTTAGTACTCGTGCTTTGTCTGGTTTGCATGTTTGCTTGTGATATAAGGAGCTGATGGCTCGAGATGGATCCTTTCTTTTGAAGGATGATACCATCAAACAAAGAGAACTACAGAATCTGTGAGGCGGATTCGCAGTTCAAGTACTCGCCCGTGAACGACAATGAAATGACTTGATATTTGCAAAGGATGGATGGCTAGCCTATTTCTTGGGTTAGTTTTATTTGCAACAACACCCGCCAAACGCAACCAGGGAGTCAAAAGTTAAAAAGGGCAATTTCAAGAGAGATCTTCTATGGAACAGTTGGTATTGATTTGGGATGTGTTGGAAAGAGGTGTGTGAAAGATAGGTCGAATTCGAAAAGAAAAAAATTCGAATAAAAAGAATTTGAACGACAAGAAAAAAAAAATTATTGTGCGTAGCGGAATAAACTATCTTCCTTTATGCATGACTACGCCTATCAATTTCGAACAAAATAATAGTGATAGAAATCACGTTCGATCTTATAGTAACTAACTTTGAAATCATTAGTACTACAGTGATTACGGAGCCAAACATTAAGCATCAAAATATCAAACAAATAATTTGTCACAAAACACTAGACAAATAATTAGTCGCGAAATATCAGACATATAATTAGTCTTGAAGAATTAGATAAAAGCATACATTCGGAGATGAGGCTGAATGCAATAAGAAGATAGTATTGATTTGGTATGAAAGCAAAACAGATGTAAACACAACAAGTTGCGGATCGGAGCTGCATACTCTAAGTTATCTTTGAGCGGCTAAAATGTAAGTCTAAATTAAGTGCAACTACTGATAAGCAGTAAGCGCAATAGCAATCTCTAATCAACTCTAAAGAACTAAGCTAGAATGCTCAAGAGTGTACAAGCTTGCAGGCTTGAGAGAGAGAGAGCTCGATACTTGATCATCTTCTTGATCATAAGATGTTAAAATATGAATAGTTATTTTATACTAAGCAATTAGGTCATCAAAAGCGTCATCTAGTTGGCTGTGATGTGCTAGCATCCATCCAGTTAGGACTTCTCATAAACTACTCGTTGATGGATTAATGCAAGTTGCTGGCTTTGGTCGTAAACAGTCTGTCTGGAAAAATGAACGTAAACTATCAGTGTGAGCCGTTTCGAGTAGTTATGCAGACTGTGTAAAACCATGAAGAAAACTACAAGTCTGGATAAAAGTTGGGAGAAGATTAAAATGTCGATTAGTTGTAGATGTATCTCTATTGAGTAATGTAGATCAACTTTTGATTTTTGTCTTTGTAAATTTGAATACCAAGGCAATGATGAGCTTCGTCCAGATCAAAAATGAGTGGATAGCATTGTCTTAGCTTCTTTTATCAAATCAATATTGTTGTTGAAGAGCAATGTGTCATCCATGTACAAAGTGATAATGATAAAAGACTGATGCATTGTCTTGAAGTAAACATTCGAATATGAAGAGCTTGTTATGTAGCCATGATCAATAAGGAAAGTATTGATCCTTTGAAACCATGCTCGAACAGATTGCTTCAAGCCATAAAATGTCTTATAGAGTTTACACACATGATTGTGTTTACCTTCGATAATATTACTTTCAAGTTGCACCATGTAAATTTCTTTTTCGATAACTCCATTGAGATATGTTGTCTATACATCCATTTGATGTATTTCCAAATATACTACGACAACAAATGATAATAAAATTCGAATAGAAGAATGCTTGACTACTGCACTGAAAGTCTCAATGTAATCGACATTGTATATCTAAGAAAATCCTCTGGCGACAAGTCGAGCTTTCCTTCTGTCAATGCTTTCATGAAGTACATCAGCTGTTGTGGTGCTGGGACCTGGTGCTCCTGTCCTAATGCAGCGACTTTGAAAATCCATATGTAATCAACTACATTTCTGCTAGCAGGTAATTCGACAATCGTCCATGTCTGGTTTTTGAGAAGAGATGTATACTCTTTATCCATAGCTTCTTTCCAGAGATCAGAATTGGGTTGACTGAGTGCCTCTTCGATAGAAGTCGGCTCCTGAACAAGATAGGCTGCAGACTCGTCAATATACCTGATAGGTGGTCTACTAGTTCTTGATGATCTTCTGGGGAATAGAGGAAGTTGATCACTTTCATCATGGTATAGTTGCTGAACTGCAACATCATCATCTTCGAATTTATCATTGATATGTTGTTCGTTGAAAGTAGATGAACTTGGACCTTCGATAGGAATAGTTGACTGAGGGACTAGGAAGTTCAATGTGTCGGATGAAACCGAAGAGTCAGCTATATGGGCTTTGCCTTTTCCCTTGAGGTCAATAAATTGATCTTCGATGAAGATGACATCCCGGCTAACGAATATCTTCGACTCAATAGGATCGAACAACTTGTAGGCTTGAAGTAGTGTAGCTAATGAAAATACATTTGATGCTCTGGAAGTCGAGCTTCTTCCTGAGATCATGAGAAATCTGCGCATAAGCAGTACATCCAAAAACTTGTAAGTTTGATAAAGAAGGTTTGGTACCTGTCCAAACTTCGAATGATGTTTTGTCTGAGAGACCTTTAGTAGGACATCTGTTCTGAATATAGGTTGATGTTGAAACAGCTTTAGCCTAGAAGGACTTTGGAAGTGTCGCTTGTGATAACATGCACTTTACCGATTCGACTAAGGTTCTATTCTTTCTTTCAGCAAGACAAGTACTAGAATCAGAATAACAATGCACCAATCTATATAAGTATCCATGCCTCTTGCCGAGTGCAAGGATCTTATTACTCCTATCGATAATTCTACATTGGTTAGATTCAAACTCCACCCTATGACCTAAATCTGTTATTCTACTTACTGATAACAAATCCGTAGATAGTGTAAGAACATACAAGACTTTCGACAGTAGTTTGAATTGATCATGCTGGAACCTCAACCTTACAATATCATCACCTTCGATAGTGTGAGTGCTATCGTCACCAAGATGAATATACTTCTTTATGTTGTAAGGCATATATGATTGGAAAGCATATGTTGAGTAGTTCCGGAATCCAAAAACCACGAATCATTCGAATTCGCGTATTTGTCTTTGACCATAAGAGCGCCTTCGTCTATTTTGACTTCAAGAGCTGCTGGAACTGTATTTGCTTGTTGATCAAGTTGTTTGGTTGCATTTTTCGCTTTGAGAATTCGACAATCTTGGATCTCATGGTTATTGCTTTTGTAATACCTGCAAAACATCTTCTTCTTCGACAAATGTGGATTCAATGATTGTTCTTGACCTTGAGTCTGTTTCTGATTCGATGTAGACTATTTGGAGCTTTTATGCTTCTATCGTTTCGAGCCCTTGTTGACATTCGAAGCATGAGACGAAGAGGTAGACGAAGTGTCTTGACTTCTTCGATTATCTTCTTGCAGCAATATAGTAATAACTCTAGTAAGAGTTAAATTTGAGTGTGTCATGATGATCATTACTCAGTTCTCTCGACAAAGGCCATTTGCAACTGGCTAATATGATTATGAAGAGAATCATTATTCGACATCTTGAGTGTGAATAATTTTCTTTGAAGATGTAACTTAGTAGTTACGTCTCTCACATCATATAGTGAGCTCAGGATGTCCCAAACTTCTTTCGAAGTTATGGCTTCAGCTACGTGGCCAATCTAAGTATATGATATATTAAGGATAATAAGCACGAAAGCTTTACCGTCCTTTGACTTCCATTTTGAGTCGTCTGTGTCGTCTTCAGGCTTCACTTCGATACTTGTAACAACATCCCACAACTCGTTGGCGATTAGCAAGGTCTTCATCTTAAATTTTCATAAATGATAATTGGATCCATTCAGCTTGTCTGCGATAAGACCGTCTTTACTTTGAGAATCTATCTGGAACTTTAGATTGTCGATGATTTGATTGTCGTTAAGAGAAAGATACAGTGCTGTGGAAATCAATTCTCTGATACAGAAATGAATTGATTCGAATTGAAGAATAATTTGATATCACGAAAGATACCAAGCATAAGAGCTTATGCTTTGATAGTATTAGGCCTTGAAGAATCAATGCTCTGGTACCATGTTGGAAAGAGGTGTGTGAAATATAGGTTGAACTCGAAAAGAAAAGAATTCGAATGACAAGAAAATTTTTTTATCGTGCATAGCAGAATAAACTATCTTTCTCTTTCTTTATGCATGACTACGCCTATCAATTTCGAACAAAACAATAGTGATAGAAATCATGTTTGATCTTATAGTAACTAACTTTGAAATCATTAGTACTACAATGATTACGTAGCCAAACATTAAACATCGAAACATCAGACAAATAATTTGTCGCAAAACACTAGACAAATAATTAGTCGCGAAACATCAGACAAATCATTAGTCGCAAAGAATTACAAAAATGCATACATTCTGAGACAAGACTGAAAGCAATAAGAAGATAGTATTAATTCAGTATGGAAGCGAAACAGCTGTAAATGAGTACAACAAGTTGCGGATCGCATCCACGTACTCTAAGCTATCTCTGAACGGCTAAAATGTAAGTCTGAATTAAGCGCAACTATTGATAAGCAGTAAGCGCAATAGCAATCTCTAATCAACTCTAAAGAACTGAGCTAGAATGCTCAAGAGTGTACAAGCTCGCAGGCGAGAGAGAGAGAGAGAGAGAGAGAGAGAGAGAGAGAGAGAGAGAGAGAGAGAGAGAGAGAGAGAGAGAGCTAACTATTCGATACTTGATTCTCTTCTTGATCATCTTCTTGATCATAAATGTTGAAATATGAATAGCTATTTTATACTAAGCAATTAGGTCGTCAAAAGCATCATCTAGTTGGCTATGATGTGTTGGCATCCATCTAGTTAGGACTTCTCAAAAACTACTCGCTGGTGGATTAATACAAGTCGGTGGCTTTGGTCGTAAATAGTTTGTCTGTAGAAATGAACGTAAACTATCATTGTGAGCCGTTTCGAGTAGTTATGCAGACTGTGTAAAAACACACAAAAAAAAAAATTGCAGGTCTGGATAGAAGTTGGACGAAGATTAACATGTAGATTAGTTGATTAGTGGGAGAATAATCCAACACTTTCCCTTAATTTAAATCCATGAATGTCTTGACCTTTAAACTTAGTTCTGCACAAAACTTCTTGTGTGCATCCAAGCTTAATGCTTTAGTAAAAATATCCATTGTCATATCTTGCGTTTGACAATACTGCAATATGACCTCTTTGTTGAGAACTTTGCTTTTGACATAGTGATACTTAATTTCAATGTGCTTACTCCTAGAATGAAATCTAGGATTGGTTGACAAGGCAATGGCACTTTGATTATCACAAAATAATAATGTCGGAGCATATTTACTCAGACTGATATCTGAAAGTAATTTTCTCAACCAAATTGCTTCCTTAGTAGCTTGTGAGGTTGCGATATACTCTAATTCTGTAGAAGATAGAGCTATCCAAGATTGCTTGTGACTGTTCCAAGAAATTGGACTATTGTTGAGGAAGAATGTAAATCCAGAAGTAGATTTACGAGTGTCTATATCTCCTGCCCAACTTGCATCTATGTAACCATTGAGTAAATTGAGTTTGTCGTTGTCGACTGCTCCATAACAAATGCAAAAGTTCATTGTAGCTCGAAGATATCTCATGACTTTGATGAGAGCCTTCCAATGTGTTATACCAAGGTTGGTCATATACTGACTTAGGGAGTTGACTACAAAAGCTATGTCTGGTTTGGTACAGATCATTGCGTAAGTATGATAAAGATACTCGCACATCTGCTCCTTTTCTTCGATTGTTCAGGGACACTGGTCCTTCGGCAATTTGAGACCTGGTTCCATTGGTGAGAGAGCTAACTTGCAATTAACCAGATTATATCTGACTAACATATTGTAGATGTACATCTGTTGAGTAATGTAGATCAACTTTCGATTTCTGTCTCTGTAAATTTGAATACCAAGGTAGAAATGAGCTTCGTCCAGATCGGTCATGTCAAATTCAAAGGATAGCATTGTCTTAGCTTCTTTTATCAACTCAATACTATTGTCGAAGAGCAATGTGTCGTCCATGTACAAAGTGATAATGATAAAAGACTATTGCACTGTCTTGAAGTAAACATTCGAATCTGAAGAGCTTGGTGTGTAGCCGTGATCAATAAGAAAAGTATTGATCCAAGATTGAAACACACTCAAATGAAGTTCAGTAACTTCACAAACTAGATATCCAATCAAAATTAGGGTTTTGACAAAATCACAAAAAATTGAATATCTCAAATTCTACATGCAATTTCTAAAAACTTGATATATCATCTTGTAGCCTCCAATGAGACCTTCCTAATGGACCAAAAATAGGCTAATTCCAATAAACCAAGTGTGAAATCGGAATTGATCAAGTATATAACCCTATATTGAGATTTGACCTACAAAAGATCAATTCTACATATGCAAAAATGGAGATTTTTTTGAGTAGAAATCAATCTAGCATGCTCTAGCATTGGTAACTCCTTTAAATCCTTGCTAAAGATGGCTGATCCTTTCATAACTTGAAACACAATAGCTCTAATACCATGTGAAGGATTTCAGATCATTCAAGATCCAATCCATGTCCCTGATCTTTGGTTACAAAAAGAGCAAACCAACAATCCTGCCAATGTAGAAAAATCAGCATCTACATACAAAATGAGATGCAAACTCTAAAAGATACTAATCAAACATGAACCAAAACATAAAATATAGTTGCTATCCGTAAAATTACAGTACCCTGCTGTATTTCACACGTGTGAAACAGAAAATAGCAATAAATGATCATTCTACACATAGAATTGCAAGATAGCATTAAGATAGTGCACCAATGGATAGATGAACCCAAGAGAACTCATGTATAAGATGAAATGAGAGAGAGAAGAGAGAAGATGTGTCTCTCCACGAGTTACATCCCTTTATAGCAGGTCCAAACCCTATTTGGCCACCTGGCTTTTCCTCCAAAATGTAAACCCTACTTTTTTTTTGGTCTAGATTTAATGTATCCAAAGTTCAAATTTGAATCTCTATCAAACTCGACTACCAACTTTCCCACACTTTTAAAAAGTGTTTATTGAATGTATTTTAAACTAATATAACTTCAAAAAGTTTATCTCTAAGTCTTAAATAAGTTTTGGCCTCAATTGACAATTTACCAAAATATGGCTAAACTTGTTGAAATCTCTCACAACACAAAATCAATGTTGGAAGAACAGAATATCTTTTGTATTTTCTTTGCTTAGAGTGAGACGACAGTGTGGCACCAAGTAGTGGCCTGACGCTCCTCTTACACTTCTCTCTTCTTCTATCTCTCTCGTTATTGTGTTTTGATCTTTGTTTTGATACATCTATTCCACCAAAAGGGAATTAAAAGATAATTTTGCTAATCATTACAAGAATGGTTTACATTAAACTACTAGCTAGCTATCTGTAAACTCTCCTAATGTTCCTTATGGCTGATCGTGACACATGGTAATATATATTGGGCAAATTTGGTCTCTTTTCAATACTTTAGGCTAATATTAGTTGTGCACTTTAATTATGGGCAACAACCTTGTGAGGCTCCAATGACTTTGGATGATTGGCCTTCCGTCCTCCCTCACTTTAGCCACACCAGGCCTAGTGAACATACCTCCCTTGGTCACGGTAACTGATGTAAGATTCATATACCTTTCCTCTCAAGCAAAGTAGCTATCATGCTAGAAAGTGACTAATCAAGGACATTGTTTAGCATACAAAGAATATGGTATTCAACTGGCATGCTATTCAACAAGACCACCATGCTTCCTCGTCAAGATTTGTACCAACACCGACTAGATGTTTGATGATCTACTTCATTAAGTTGATGCGTGTAGCTAATTACATACTTTGATTTCACTTCAGAGCAAAAAAAATCACTACAGTAGTAAAACCTTGCCATTATTGGCTTGTGCACCAACCCAGATGGACAAATACACCTCAATAGATGTCTTTGACAAATATGTATGATGTATGTGAGAATTGGACAAGCAAAGCCCGATACAGACAGTTGCCCTCTTATCATTCATTTCCCACTTAAGTAGTTGGATTAAATTATGGTGATTCAGAGCCACTAACAATGCTCCAAAGGCCTTTACTAGTGAGTAATAGTGTCATTTTGACTTGCCATTTTATAAAGTTTTCACCTTCATACTTGTCATCGATAAAAATTTCATATTGAAAAAAAACTCGATTCCTAGGATTTATCTGAAAAATTTGTTTGCTTTTTTTTTAATTGCTAATTGAGAAGACTGATCATATCCTCTTGAAAGAACCATAAGTACAAAAAAAATTGAAAACTAGAGAAATTTCCGAGATGTCTAGGCTACTTGTAGGTGCAATACTATGTAAAAAAAAATTGGAGTTAAATTCTACAGCTCCATTTAGCACTTTGACGGGTTTAAAGGTACTACTAAAATGAAAAAATAGAACGACATTCTTGTAATGAATAAAGAATCAACACAACTCTTTGCCAAGTAACCTTTCTCACATAGAATTGAATTTGATTTTCTGACCTTCGTGGGGGCATTTTCCAGAAACATGTTGATTTTTTGACCTCTATGGCTGCAATTTTTAATAGCAAAATTGTGCTAAAATTTTACCTTTGTGGGCACATCTTTCAATAGCTCAAAGTCAATGATTTACATAATTGTTGGGTGCATTTTTGTTTAACTAGAAACGCGCTAAATTTGCAGTTTGACTCACTTTTTAGTTATAACCCTAACTCACATAAATTGCTTCTTTTCAAATGGCACAGTTTATTGCCACGATTTGTTGTCGATTCATTGTTATAAATCACTGATGCTTATTGCCCTACCTTGTTGATGAATGTACACATTCAAGCTCGTTTATTCTCCAATATTTTGCTAACAAATGATTACTAAAGTTCACTGATTTACAGTTTACTGCTGGCACAAATTTTGTTGCCTATAATGAAGCCCTAAATCACCAAACAATTGCTGATTAATTTTCAACTTAAGTAGAACAATTTTGTAGGTTGAAAGGGAGTGCTTTAAAGCATCAACAAAAGTTGCAATGTGGTCACATTTAGTGGAAAAAGTAGCTCATTAATCCTTGGTTAAGACATCATTTTAAATTCCAAAATTGAGTAGCAAGTTTTTTTATATCTAGCATTGATTCGTGATTTTTTGCATCTTATTAGCAATTCACGCATGTTGTTGTAAAATGTGCCCATAGAGGTGAACTAGCTATAATTTTAAGGTTTAAAAATGCTCATTTTAGGGATTTAGGTCAAGTCCCTCAAAGGCAACCAACAAATTGAAATTAGGGCTGCCTGAACTGCGCCCTAACTATTGCAAAAAGCTCGTAGCATACTGATAATGCGCCAGAGAGCTATCGTGATGTTTTGACATAGAAAAAAATGCACCCTCCTCTAACAAGAAATTTGTAGCAATATCTTCCACTAAACCTATAACATCTAAAGAATCACACATAATCTTTATAGCATTTTGATAGACTTCAAAATGAGATTCTTGCTTTCAATTTCTTGCTAAGAGATTGCTAGAATGATGACACATTGCCTACCATAGCTATGCTTCATATTTATGCTATGTACTTGACGAATGCAAGGATCATACAGACATTAGTCCTAACTGCTTTGATACCATTTGAAATATTCAAATAGATTCTAGCAATTCAGCATTGACTCACTATGATAGCATAGCATTGCAGAAAAACATTCACAAGACTAATTAAGAAAAACCTCAATAATCTAATATAAATGAATGGCAGAACAAAACAAAAACTAAGTAAAGTGAGGAAAAACTCTCTCCCTATATAGTTCCTAGTGATAAAAGCCAACGGACATTGGTAATAAAAACACAGTCATGGACAGAAGGCCAATTGCCAAAAACCAGAGCCCAACCATCACCAGGCTGTTGCCCATAACTGAAGTGCACAACTAAAATTAGCTTAAAGTACTAGAAAGGGATCAAATTTGCCCAATATATATATTACAATGTAATCAGGCATGTCAATAATAATTAATACTAGCGATGTCGCTGCATGCTACTACCATTCCTTGGATAAACTATGTATGCTCATGGACGAAGTTCAAATCTTCCACACCCTCCACTTTACACTTCAACTCCTGCAAGTATTCCAAGTTTGTCTCCCAACATTGTCAATAAAAAAACAACATAGCAACTATTCATATTTCTAACCATTTCCTATCACAATATTTAAGTGTTAGCCATTGTTCCCCCACCAAATATCAATTGGGTGATGGGGTCTATGTATTACCTTTCACCCCTTAGAGCATGACAATGTAGTCACCCTCACAACTAGGTTGGATTCATTCTCCCTAATCTCTCAACTAATGACAAACTCTCTCTTTCCAAGACTTCAATAAGGGTGCTTCGTATGTTTCATCTAGTTGTCCATCCATGTGTGTGCTTTATTCTACTATGATTCCACTGCCAATTTGACTTCTGCTGCAATGTGCACCTCAATATTCGATGTGTCCCTGACCATGTATTGCTTGTTATGGCATCCAATTTTCCCATATTGATTTGGATATTCAAGGAATCCATGTAATCATGTGTCTCCTTCTCGATACTAATACTAGGTTTTGCCTAGTTTGAGGGGCTAAAAAAACTCAGCCGCTTATTAAATATGTTAAATATGTATGATAAATTTGTTAAATTCAAGCCTAGATTGAATAAAGAACTTTTCAAGGTTGGAAGCATGTTCTCAATAAGTTGTGGAAGCTTGTTGCTTCAACGAGAGCATGCAATATATTGCAATTGGGTTGCAATGTAATGAGATATTTTAAGATCTTATACCATACAAATAGCATGTACAAGGTTCAATTTAGAGTACATGTAAGTGGAATTCATTCATATGCATGCTAGAGGGAAATAGCACCTTCTAACATTAATTAAGAAACAAAATCAACCCAAAAACATGGAAGTAGGAGCTGTTAAAGTAGGATCGAGATGACAGAATGAGCCCCTCAAAGAGGGTTAGGTTGAGAACGTATGTGGTTGGGTGGAGAGATGCCTCATGTAGAAGGCTAAGAGAACCCATTTAGGGCCGAAAAAGTGCCTTCGGGTGGGATTTCAAGGATTCTCACAAAATAATTTGAGCTGGAATCGAAAAATTTTACATGTGCTAAAGGTATGTCAACCCCTATGAGGGGTATGAGGCATACTTATGACTCAAAAAAGACTAGGATTGGATGTGATGTGCTTGAGGAATGTAAGTGAAGAGGACCCCCATTTATAAATATTATGTACACGAATGTAGTTGCATTGCATAGTGTAGCAGGTCAATCAACATGATTACTCAAAAGCACATAAACTTTTTAGAGATAAGAAGATGGTAGTGCATCATCGAGAATTGAGGCCGATTGATCCCAAACTAATTTGAAAGGGATGAAATGGGAATCTTGATCAAATGCAGACTCCATCCTTTTTCCACAAAGAGGTGGACATAAATTATGCAACAAATAGTCGAGCCAATGGCAAAGACTCTCTGCGAAGAAACCTTCAAAACAGAGGATGGCATGACCAAAAACTTGAGCACACGTTGGATTAAAGGCAACATGCTGCTACCAAACAAAAGCAACACATTTGGATGGTGGCTAGAACGTCGAAAAATTGAAGAAGTATGCCATTTGAGTAGGGTGGCTATCAACAAGAATCAAGGTTCATCTTAAAGTGATGCATTGATCCTATCTTACGAGACCATATGATGTAGATAGTCTAATCCCTTACAAATGAGTGTGAAATATAAGTAATTGAGTGGATTGTCGGTGGTTGTTGCCATCAAAATTTTCATTGGTGATGTTTTGAATTGGGCCCAAGTGGATGATGTGGGTTGTCAACAAGTTCACCTTTGGTGAATCCAAAAAATTGCACCTTATCCTTCTCCAAAATCAGTGAATAGTGGATTGGCTACAATTCTCGGTTTGTGATGTAGGGACCACCCTAACAAAGCAGGAAGATCTAAATAATTCTTTGAGTCTGAAGACAGGTTCAAGTGAGAGATTTACCGAGGATCAGTAGCAAAAAGGCCAAATGGAGCTACGAACCAAAACTAGCATATTGTCGGCATGTTGATCACTCTAACAACACAAAAATAGTAGAAAAGCTGATGATGGCTAAAATGGATGAATAGTAAGGAAAACTATAAATTTTGTCATTGAAGACAAAAACCTTGTAGGCAGGGTATCTAATAGCTCTTTCTAATAAGAGGTGATAGCGCTGTCTTGCATGAGTTTCAAAAGTATCAGGAAACTGAAGATCATCTCTGTGGAGGTCCATGGCTTATATTTCTTCAGTATATCAATGAGAAAACCAGCAATAATAAATAAAATTAAAGAGTCAAAGATGGATAGTTTCATGTTCCATCTCAGCTCTCTACACTTTAGTTTCTCCCACAGAGAAAGTAGGTTTCTTACCAACTAGTGGTTCCACCAAGTCCCATGTGCCATGCTTGGCAATTGACTCAATCTCTTCTTCCATGGCTTTGACCCAAATGTCATCATCCTTCTCTTCATCATAAGTCGAAGGCTCTTTGCTTGGAATGATGTTTGACAAGAGAGCATAGTTTGCTTCATACCTGTCAGGTTGTGCAAAGCCAAGCATTCTTCCTTTCCAAGAGAGTGCAGTTGCCTTTGTCACTTACCATCATCAATGATCTCAACAGAAATGAAAGCCATTCAAAGAGTGATGGACTCAGTTTGTATTCCTTGTGACGATCTCGTGTCTGACAAGTTTTTAGATGATCTTGATGACATCCCCGCATATCTGAAGGTTCTTTTTGTTGCAAATAGGTGTCCCAAAAAACATACGGGTCAGCACAAAAGCAATGTCCAACTTCTCACATTGTTCACACAAAGCATTCTGCTCATCTTCCATGCCACGAAAGTACACAGCTCAAATCAGGTATTTAGCCTGCTCCATCAGCCCAACCATCCAACCCAAATGTCCTTGCTTTGTGAATGCATTGCATCACATGTACGTGCCAACTACAGACCAGCTGCACCCCTGCATTTCCTTCGCAACTGCATCATTTATTTCTTTTCATATATTCGCCACCTCATCCCTCCATCCGGCTGCTGCATAAATATTTGATAGAAGCACATAAGGTGCAGCATTTTCTGGTTCCAACTTCACGGCACAACCAAAGGCATGTCTTCCTATTTCTACATGGCCATGGTTTTTAGCGGCACCAAGCAAAGTCATCCAAACAAGAAAATTGGGAGGAACTGACATTTTACTAATAAAGTTCTCAGCTTCAGCCAAGCACCCTGCACGACCCAGAAGATCAACCATACAGACATAGTGCTCAATAGTTGGTATGATACCATGATCTTTACACATCGAATCAAAGACCTGACAACCTTTATCTACAAGGCCAGAATGGCTGCATGCAGATAGAACACTACCATAGGTAACCTCATCGGCCTTTAAACCTTCCCTTTGCATTTGCTCCAAAAGTGTAAGAGACTCCTCACCAAGCCCTTGCTGTGCATATCCTGCAATCATCGCATTCCATGACACCACATCTCGTTCATGCATATTGTTAAACACCTGACGTGCATCCTCTATGCACCCAGATTTTGCATACATGTCTACAAGGGTGTTCCCTACAATCACATCCAACTCCAAGCCACTTTTAATGATGTCCAAGTGGAGCTGCTTGCCCTGTTCTAGGGCTGCAATGCTGGCACATGCTTTTAAGAGAACAACATATGTGACAATGTTGGGCTGCACAGCTTCTTGTTTCATTTGCTCATACAGATCAAGAGCCTCCTTGCCAAGACCTTGCTGTGCATATCCCGCAATTATTGCTGTCCATGACACCACGTTCAGTTCATGGATGTTGTTGAACACCCGACGTGCATCCTGTACGTGCCCACATTTTGCATACATGTCAACAAGGGTGTTGCCTAAAATAACATCCGACTCAAAGCCACTTTTGATGATTTCCAGATGAAGTTGCCTCCCCTGTTCCAGGGCTGCAATGCTGGCACATGCTTTTAGCAGGACAACATATGTGGCAATGTCAGGTTGCAAACCTTCCTGTTTCATTTGCTTATAGAAATTAAAAGCCTCCTTGCCAAGCCCTTGCTGTGCATATCCTGCAATCATCGCATTCCATGACACCACATCTCGTTCATGCATGCTGTTGAAGACCTGACGAGCATCCTCTATGCTCCCACATTTTGCATACATGCCAACAAGGGTGTTCCCTACAATCACACTCAACTCAAAGCCACTTTTAATGATGTCCAAATGGAGCTGCTTGCCCTGTTCCAGGGCTGCAATGCTCGCACACGCTTTTAGGAGAACAACATATGTGACAACGTCAGGCTGCACGTGTTTCTGTTTCATTTGCTCATACAGTTCAAGAGCCTCCTTGCCAAGACCTTGCTGTGCATATCCTGCAATTATTGCTGTCCATGACACCACGTTCCGTTCATGCATGTTGTTGAAGACCTGACGTGCATCCTCTATGCACCCACATTTTACATACATGTCAACAAGGGTGCTCCCTAGGATCACATCTGACTCAAAGCCACTTTTAATGATGTCCGAATGGAACTGCTTGCCCTGTTGCAAGGCTGGGATCATGGCGCATGCTTTTAGGACAACAGAAAATGTGACCTTGTTCGGTGGTATGCCTGTCTGTTGCATTTGCTGAAAAAGGTTGATAGCCTCCTCACCTTGTCCGTGATTGGCATATGCTGAGATAATAGTAGTCCATGAAAACACATTGTGTTCAGGCATTGAGTCGAATATTTGGAGTGCATCCAGCAGACTACCGCACTTAGCATACATGTTAACTAGCATGTTTCCTAGGAAAATGTTGGAATCAAGTCCCCTTTGGACTATGAGGGCATGCACTCGCTTGCCCTCCGCCAAAGCTCTTCTTCTGGCGCACCCCTTCAAAAGGCAAGCATAGGTGTCGATTGGAGCTTGAATATTTTGCTGAAGCATAACCTCCACCATATGCATTGCCTCTTCCAATCTTCCCTCCTGACAGACTTTTCTCACATTCACGCCATTGCCCAAGGAACCGGCCACCCTGCATCACGTCTTAAAAGGATTACAAAAGGATAAACGCGAAGAACTTTTTGAACAGGAAAATGAAAGAACGACAACAAAAAAGTGATGCGATACTCTCAGCCCAGAGCTCCACAGTCCACGCTAGGATTAGATGCATACCGTGACCTCAATCCACCACGAGATTGTATTTGACACAATGCCGTAGTGGCCACCATTGCTTTAACCCAGGGGGGGTTTAGCCAACCTTCAATCCAAAGACGCTCATGTGTACTCTTATGTTCAAAATCTGGGTTCTGAGGATTTTTCTACATAACAGGACACACAGAAATCAGCAGACACAATAGCATCAATTTAGGGACAATGACTACAGTTATCAACCAATCAGCCTCATATGGGCTCATATGCGTAGGTAGTACTATTGACAGTCTCTTCACTTGTGACAGTCAAAAGTCATTAGCCAAAGGATCTGAAGCCAGAAATAAACAGTCCAAAACCATCGTCTAGGCCTCGGTTTCGTTGATCTTCAAGAGACGTTGTTAAGATAGACGTATAGTCACACCTTAATAAATCTGTTGTCCCACCACTGCGATGGATCTGAGAAAAACTCCTGCCAAAGCTGCTCCACTCTGACTAATTTGCCTGCATGCATCATAGCATTCGTGAAATATGTATGATCAAGGAGTGTTGATGTGGCCAGTTTAAACTCTGCAAATTCACTTCCCTCACTCCGGCAATGCTGATGAAGAAAGAAAAACGCCACGCAATGACCAGAAAAGAACAATACCAGAGGTTTCTGGAATTGAAAAATCGAATTGCCCCTGTTCTTGACCTTGTACCATGGCAGCTATCCTGTCATGCACCCACGGAGGATTGAAACTGTTATCAACCCATAGTGTCTTCTCTGCACTCCTATGCTTGAAGTTCGGAAATCTTGGTTTTTTCTGAGAAAAAAATACCAGCATCAGCCATAGCTAGCTTCAAGCAATATACTAAATTGTTCACAATTACTGGTATGGAGGAGACTGTATCAGTAAAGCTCCACAAGGTACAATAATGAATGATCCAACAACGACAATAGAACAAGCTTCTGGACTAACAGCTCAATTCTAAGCAAGGAAAGCACTAGTCTCCTGAAAAAGCAAGATCCTGCAGTGGCATCTTGAGCAAAAATTTCCTCCCTCACATCCTAATAGGGTTTGAGAATGAATGAAAGGCATAAATATACAGGATAAGTGGTAATTTGACCTTGTCAGTGCTCCTACTGTCCCACCAGTGCAAAGGATGTGAGAAGAAATCCTCCCAAAGTTGTTTTGTCCCCCCTTGGGAACGCTGATGAAGATGATGGTGATTTGGGTTCCAGGCTGCTGTTGCTGCTGCCATGTCTGCTTGCTTTACTTTGCTTGGCTTGGCTCTGATGTGAGACTGAAGTCTCAGTCATGGAGCATCCATCCATGGTGGTTCATGGATGATGATCATCACGAAAACCCAAAAGAATGAGAGAGGATAAAATCGAAATGACATCAACAGATTAGAATGAGAATTGGGCACCGACTTATTAGCAAGTTACTATATACAATTGATCAGGATCAAAGAGCCTAGAATAGATCCCGTTTGGAATTGAAGAAAATTCAAAGAGAGGAGTAAAATGGAAACCTTTTTGCTTCTTCTTGTTGATAGTAGGATATCATGTTGTGATTTATTAGGGTGGTTTAGGATAAGAGGGAGTGGAAATGGACCACCGTGTTTCTTCTCTTTTTGCTTAGTCTGGTTGATACTAGCATATCATGTTGTGATCTTATTATTAGGATTAGAGGCAATTGGTTTTGTCTCGGCCTTTGACTTGCCACCCATTCTTTGAATTTTGGCAAGTGAGTGGACGGTCAACTACCTTTCAGACTTGGTTGGCAAGTGCGCAATGAAAGGTCGCAATTTAATTGGCGAGTTTGAAGCCCTGCGATTTGATTGGTTCATTTTGGCAACTCCACATGCTGGGCAATGTCCCCAGGCCTAAAAATTGCACTTGAGTTTTCCCTACATGGCATGGGTCCCATGCCACCTCATCTGCCACAACTCAAGCTAAGTATGAAGGTGTTGCGTCAGCGCCTCAAAGCGTGCTGGGACTTGAGCGGTTTTCTCCAAGACACGCGTAAGTCTAGCATTCATTCGACATGAACTCGTTGAAAAGCCAACTTAGAAGATGCAACAAGCCTAACCATTAAGACTTAGAAAAACAAGAATATCAACCAACCCGAAAAGCCAACTCATGGTAACAAAAGGCAAAGACAAGTCACTCATGAAATCTCAAGGCATAGTGGTTGCTAAACTGACCAAATGGCATAGCGGCGGGCCTCACGTCGATGACGTGGACTCTTAAGCACCAACAACGCAAAAAGGTTGTAGTAAGGGTCCTTCCACTTGGACCAGTCCCGGAGGCGAAACCAAAATGATAATCATCCCCAAAGATCGTCTTCCACACGTGTGAAACACCTTTTGGTAATGAATGAATGCATGTAGAATGGTCTTTTTGCCTTAGATCTTGTCATTGATCTTGGATTTCAATCAATAGGTGATCTATAGTGCATGAGCCAAGCTTAGGAAATCAATTTCATTCCCACATGTGTGAATTTTCTCACCAGATGGCATCGAAAGCGTTCATCTGTCAAGATTGTGAACGTTAATCGATTTTTTCAGGTCCCCAATGGGATTGGCAAATTGGTTGCCATAGGGGTCACATTTTCTTCACATTGAATGCCTAATTCTTCTGCCAAACTTTCTGACATGTAGTTGTGTGATGCTCCTAGATCTACCATGAAGTGGGTGATCTTACATTGAATGTAGTCTTTCAGGTACAACAACTTCGATCCTCTTGCAGGAGTCACCATTGTGAAAATTGTCAACATTTCCTTGACTAGTTTTAGGCCAAATTTGGTAATTTTGGCACATAGTTTTGGGATCTGACCTTTCACACATGTGGAACAGGACTAGATATTTTTGTTTTAGTATATATTTCATATTGAAGAAGTTTCAAACTTCAAGACCTTCGAAATGACACCAAAATCATGTCATTTGGACATATAGGCCAAAATTGGCTATTTTAGGCTAGTGGTGTCCTAAAATTGGGTCCTAAGTTCTAGAGAGAGTCAAGAGAGTCATCTCTCTCACCTATATTAGGCTGAATTTTGTGGAGAAACAGGTTGAAGAAACTTATGTACGGTTTCATTAAGATGAATAGATCATTGTCAATGTTTCTTCCTCCATTGTGAGCATTGTTGTGTGTATTGTCTTCAAGCCCTTGTGTATGATCCTAGGTGCTTTCCAAAAGTGGTAGGCTGCTATTGTAGAGCTGGTAGGGCTGGTATACTGCTGTTTTTGGCCGCCCATAGTACCTTTGAATAGTTTCTTGAGTTCTTAGAATGCTTGATCAAGTTCTTGTGCATCAAAGGTAGCATTAGGATGCTTTGCCATTTCTAGCTTTTGTAACTTGTTGTGCAAAGATCTTAGCCAAAATATTTACGATCTTAGATCCATTCAAGGTCCACTTTTTTCACATGGTATCAAAGCTTGCTGGTTGTTATTTTTAGTAAGTTTTCCATTTATGGTGATATTTGGATGTTTGATCAAGTTCTAGCATGATTATGCATTGCATTGTTGATCAAATCTTACTAACCTTGGTCTGTTGAGTTGAACTTGTGGATCAAAAGCATATTTCAGGTCTAGCTGGAAAGTTTGAGAGCTTAAGCAAGAGTGTGTTCAAGCTGGTTTGAGTTTATAATCCATTCTTAGTGTGTGCAAAGTGTTGCATGTGTCTCAATCTTCCTTTCTATGCTTGGAAACCAACCAGGTTCAAGATAGAAGTGTTTTAGGGTCCTAGATCTTTTGAGATCTCCTTATCCATCATTTGTTGAGAGAAAAGTGAGTGCTAGGTGCATTAGGACAAAACCTAAAAGTTAAAGAATCATTATATTCATGGCTTCCAATGGTGGGATCATGTTATAAACTAATGGTAGGTTGAGCTCATCAAACTACTCTACTTGGAAAGTGAGGATGGAGTCCTTACTTGAGTTGAATGAACTCATGGACGTAGTTGCAGGAATTGAATAGAGACCCCTCACACCTCAAGAGCAACTAAGGTTTGATAAAAAGATTACAAAGGCTTTTCATATCATTAAAATGAATGTAACCAATGAACTTCTCAAGGAAGTTGGTAAGAGTCAAAGTGCAAGTGAGGCATAGAATGCCTTGAAGAAGCTCTTTGAATCAAAGTCCACATCTAGGGTATTGACCCTAAGGAGGCAAATATTTTCTAGTAGGCAAAGAGAGGGTGAAAGTGCTCATGCATTTGTCTTGAGGGTTAAGTCCTTGAGTGATGATCTAGCATGCATTGATGAAAGCATACAAGATGGTGAAATAGTCCAGGTTATGTTGAATGGTTTGCTAGATGAACATGCTAACCTTGTGCAAAGTATTGCCATTCAAAGAGTCTTGCCAAAGTGTGGTTGACTTGCAAGAAATCTTATTGGCTGAAGAACATAGGTTGCAATCAAAGCTTGATGGTGCATCCTTGCAAGGTGGAGGTGAAGAGGCTTTCTTCACAAAAGGCAAAGCCAAAGGCATAGGTAAAGGCAAAGGGAAATGGTCCAAAGGTGGTAACTCGGATCATGATGATCACTCTTCCTCCTCCTACTTCTTTTAGGAAGAAAGATAAGTCAAAATTCAAGTGCTTTTATTTTTGGGATAAAAGGTCATTTTTCTAATGAATGTCGTAAGAAGAAAAGAGGGCAAAGTGAGAGCCAAGGAAATCTAGCAATAGATGAAGAAGAGGATAGCATTTCTGAATCTCTTGTTATGACTTCAAGTTTGCTTGCAAATATAGATGGGAATGATCCTTGGGAAGAGAGCAACATCATCTATATTGCAAATGATGGTCAATGTGACATCAAAGGCATAGGCACAATACCTATTTCTCTTTCAACAAATAGGAAAGCTAATCTTGAAAATGTATTGTACATTCCTTCAATCACTAAGAACTTGCTTAGTGTTAGTGACAAGGGGCTTGATGTTGAGTTCATTGGAAATGCTTGTTTGGTAAGTAAATGTGAAAAATGCAAAAAACCCAACAAAACCTTCTACGCTAAGTTTTGCACATCACGAATCTACAGCTAACTTTTGATTGCCAAGAAAATATGGTCCATTCATCAGAACAACAATATATACATAAACAATACTATCATTCATGCATACACAACAAAAAACTGAATAGAAAGATCTATTGCTGTATAAATCTCTTTTGGATAAGAGTTTACAGTCCGCCGCTTATCAGCGTACTAGTTTCTATTTTTTATTCTATAGTTGTATCAACTTCTCTTCTATCTCACTCTCTCCTTCTCTCTCTTTTATTCTTTGCGCCACGTTTGCACACACTTATATTCTATGTTTACATCTTCTTCTAAGCTTTTCTTGTAAAACTAATAGCCACGTTTTAGCACCTGATTAGTTATGGTTATCTGATTTTATGGTACTTGTGAATTACACTTGCGGTCGCCTTTGTGAGATCTGATTCGTCCCACATGGAGGTGTCCAGGGATGAAGGAAAGTGAAGTTCATTTTCCAACACACCGTCTTAAACTGAAGATTCCTTCAGTCGCTCCCATCTTTCTCCTGTGTTTTCCAAACAGTTGTCTTGCAAGGGGCTTGGTCAGAATATCTGCTGTCATTTTGGCGGTCTTCACATACTCAATCTGAATTTCCTGTTTCTGCACAAGATCTCTCATATGATGGTATTTGAGTGGAATGTGCTTTGTCTTGGAATGGAAGACAGGCTCTTGAGTCATGGAGATTGCGCTGGTATTATCCATATACATGACAGTAGATTCTACTTGTTGCTCTCCTAACTCATTCAACAGTTGTCTCAGCCACACGATCTCGTTTGCATTCTTTGAAGCAGCTACATATTCTGCTTCGCATGAGGATTGTGCGACAAGAGTCTAATTTTTGCAAACCCAGCTTACTGGCCCTCCACATATCATGAAACATCCGCCCGTGATCCTTCAAGCTTGCCCAAGTGGCGTCACTATATGTCTTCAAAGTGAATTCATCTGGCTTGGAATAGACAATGCCAAAATTCATGGTCTGCTTGAGATATCGTAAGATTCTCTTAGCTAGCTCCCAATGGTACTTTCCTGGATTGTTAGAGAATTGTGCTAAAGCATAAACAGGACAGGCCAAATCTGGTCGAGTGCATATAGTCATGTACATTAGAGCTCTGATCAGATTTTGAAAAGGTATATTACTCATTTCGAATTCTTCCTGCTTAGTCCTTGGACAATCTTCTTTAGAAAGTTTTACTCCAAATGCCATAGGAGTTTCCTTTCCTTTGCATTCTAACATTGAATAGTCTGCTAGAATATTACAAACATAACTACCTTGGGAAATTTTTTATAGTTCCTATTGTTTTATTCCTAGCGAATTCTTTTCCTAAGAATTTTTTAGCCTCGCCAAGGTCTGTTATTTCGAATTTTCGTTCTATAAGATCCTTGGTTTCTTTTATCATTTCTAAATCATTACCGAACATTAGTGTGTCATCAACAAATATAACTAAGATTAAGGAACTATCACCTTCAGTCTTAATAAAGACATCATTTTCTGAAACTAATCTTCTAAAACCAATAGAGATTAAAAATTCAGCCATTCTCTTATGCCAAGCTCTTGCGGCTTGCTTTAACCCATAAATGCATGGTTGTGGCTCTCTGGATAATGGGACAACTGAGTCCTCATTATGAACTGTCATGCCTACCTCTTCCAACTCATCTGGCAAAATTGAGAGAGATTTGATACACATTCTAATAAATTCGATTAATTTATTATCTAATTTGGTTGTACCACTACACTAAACAGATCTAACACCCAATCAACAAGGTGTGAAAAAATGTCAATCAAATTATTTATTAATTGTTGTGGCTTTTGATATGGACAAGCCACCAAACCACTCATCGATTTTTTCAATTTTTTTGTTACAGCAAGATAGTCAAAAAGATTGCCAAAACTTGTTTGGTCAACTATGTTGTAATATAGCATGGAGCGCTAGTTAGAAATCAGAGTTAATTTGATATACATTGTACTTAAGCTCTAAAGGTGATGATGTAATTAGTGTACAGTTTATTTGGTTTACTATATATGGTGGTGTTCGGGACGTGACCCATTAGGATATATTGATCGGGCACTGATCCCGTAGACGGCTACTTGGGTTAGCCGGGTAGCCACACGTAGGAAGAAATTAGCCTGTACAGTGATTTTGAGTTCATAATGCTATACTCAGGGGCATGTCAAGGGTTTGTCTGTATATGTGGCCATATTGGGCCTAACTCTAGTTTGGCAGGTGGTAGGCCAGTTTAGTGACACCTGTTGAGCCCATGCAGTTTGGGGCTTTGCTATATGTACAATGTTTCTTCATAATAAACTTAACTTTTGTTGTGCCATCTTTGAGAGCTTGATGAGGAGTGGCTATGGTGATTGTGTGATGTAATTTGTATACTACACTAGATTCTATCGGAATTTCAACTTGGCATCAGAGCGGCAGGGTGATGCGGGTATGCACGATCTGGTGGAGCTATGGGATAGCGTCTTTCACCAAGAAAAATAGCACTCAAAGCAACTCAGGAGAGCTCCATACGGGGTATAGGCAGTCCGGATGGTTGGAGACAGCAAAGTTCCTTTGATCGGAGCTTCGGGGAAGATCAGAACGATCGTCGTAGGTGGATTCCAAGGAGAATTCACAGAAAATCTTGTAGTTTCGATGGTTTCGAGGAAATCATCGGTGGTGGCTTAGTTATTCACTGTCTGGACAACCGTTTGGTACAACGGGGCTTGCAAGGAATTTGCAAAGAGCAGTGACAGAGAGCCATAGCAATTTACAGGGTCAGATTTGGTCGAAAACGGAGAAAATTTGGAAAATTTCCAGTTTTGTGGGGTGTTGACGGATTTCTGGGAAAATCAGCTTGCTTGCAGTCGATACTGCACCAATTATCAAACTGTAAATTGCATCAGATGCCTTGAGATAGGGCGACCTCAGTGGGGAAGGAAGCTGCAAGAAGAACCACTAGAAAGTGTGGTGAAATGCCCAAGAAATCTCTCTCACACAGGGCTAGGGTTTACAGGTGAAAAATTAGTGTTCTTTAGCCGTGGTTGGCATATTTCAGACCTATAAAGGGCTGATAGTGCTGCCAAGACGATCTCCAGTGGCCGTGGAGAGGCAAGGGAACAGGATCAGATCCAAGGAGGGCGGCCAAAACCCTAGCTATGGTGATGGTGAAGAAAAAAAGCAAAGAGAGAGAGGAGGAGCTCGGACAAGAACTCGCGCGCGGTGAGACGGGCCAGGCGCGTAGCGCTTCGGAGGGTCCAGCGACTGCAGGAGGTGGATTCAGTGCACAGGATCAAGAAAAACCGTTGGATCAAACATGAGGCAGGTTGACGGTGGAGATTGGCCATGAGAAATCAATCGTGGGCTGTCGAATCAATGCCAAGCCATGGGATGGGCTTGATGTAGGTTGAAGGGGTCCGAAGGGCCATTGGGCCTTCAACTTCTTTAAAACTCTTCATTCTGAAATGGAGATTGGACCCGAAGGGCATGAAAATGCATTTCTTCATTGAAAAACTTTTGAATGAAGTTCCAGTTCATTTTTGCAAGGGCAATCTTTGGAGAGGGCTATCTTTGGCTAGAAGGCACCTTTTTTGGCCATCCTTGGGCCAAAATGACTCCTGAAACCGGCTGCTCAAAGCCAGTGGACAGAGCGACGTCACAGAGCAAGGAGAAAGGCGTTTTGGGGGGTTTTCATTACCATTCTATCGAGCGGAGTGCGGGTGACCTAGTGATGGGCTACATTCGTCATTTGGGTACCGTAAAGCCAAATTTGGGGCAATTTTTGGCTGGTGAAACCTGCTACAGGGCCGTACAATGAGGCATTATCGCTTTGGAATCATTATTACTTACTCCTGACAGGATAACAGGGTGTTTAGAAGTGGTAAATGCAGTTGGGAGCGAATGGTAGCGGAATTGTGTGGACAAAGCTAGTATTGGCGACAGAAGTGCAGTTTGGCAGCGTGACTACTCATCATTGACGACAATTTTGAGAGGGCAAGCAATCACAGGTGAGAGGTAGGCATGGTATGCCGATTACAGGTGAAAAATTCTTGTGATCAGGTTCAACTTTTGGGGTTCGAACCAACCAACATCAAGTGGCGTTTTGGGGGAACGCTCTCACAAGTATGATTGGCAGTGGCATTGTCGAGTCAGGTGATAGCTGCATTGACACACGCATCTGTAGCTTGTAAATTTCTCGTTCGGAGGGAAATATGTGCTAGCTTGGAGGTACACACATTTTGGCGGTCACAGGTGATGGAAGTGCGAGGTGGTGCTAGTTGGAAGCCATTGGGCAAGATAGCGGACTTGCATTGGACGAGCTGTGTGTGGGACACACAAAGGATGAAAAACGGGTCAATAATCACACTTTGAATGCTCTTGGTGAGTGGTGAGTGTGATGATTTTGCAGTTTTGCAGTCAGTAAGTCAATTTTGATCAAGCCATTGTAGTTGTGGAGCAGTGTATCAGGTTTGTCATCGAGGAGATACACTTGAACTGCCAGTTTGGATAAGTCAAGTCAATTTGCCATATCAATATTGCATCAGGGATGCAGATTTTAGTGATGACAGGGTGTAGATCGTTTGGTTTGGGCCATGGAAGATCTCCAGGGTCAGTTGGAGGGATATTGGCATGCACAGTCATGTGAGGGACTTGATGGTGCCTTTGGAGTTCACATCTCAATGTATTCTCAGGGAGTGGTTTGGAACCAGCTTGGAGCTAGCTTGGGAGAATATAGGTGGGCACTACAGGGTAGATGCTCAGATCTTTGTGATCAGGGATGGCATTGGAATACTGGTAGGGATAGCATTGTAGGAGGACATGGGATGATCATCAGGGGGCAGCTATTTCATATTGGACTTGAGTCATTAGCATGGACAGGACTTACAGGTGGGATTCATGATGGAATCAGGAAGCTGCAAACGCAAATGGGCAAAGCGTGAAGCTTTGGGATCCAGCTCTAGGTTGGAGAGCTGATGGAGATCGCACAAGGTGTGATCAGAGAGCAAACACTATGATGGGTGTTTTGCTAGCGATCTATTGCAGGGGACATTGATGGCGAGGACTTCATGGTGTGCTCATTTGGGAGTACAGGTTGGCATTACAGCAGGGGGCCAGTTTTGGACATTGGCATCAATGGGGAGGCATCTACCATCACAGGCGTGGATAAGCTACCTATAGCTTTCATGCAGTTGGCTGTATTTGCATGAGTCTAGGCTTGGCACAAGTGTTGGAATTTCCATGGTGCAGATTCCCAGGTGGCATATCATATCTCTAAAAAAAATAAAAAATGCGCTAAGAGCTTCATTCTTTAAGTTAAACGAATAAAGCTTCGTGCATTCATCAAGATCTTTCCAATTTACCCCTATGACAAAGGCTTCTTATGCTTTCATAAACAAGTTATGGTTGAAAATTAAATGTTGATGGTTAATATCAATTAATGAAATGTGTTTTAACTACTAGACCACACACACACACACACACACACACACACACACACACAAACATAGAAGTATTCTCGTATCTTTGAAATTTTTTTCCCATGTCAACTAGAGAGAGCTGCTTGTTGAAAGAACACTCACAATATGCTCAATTGAGCTAATTCCTTACATATTTTTTCATTCTAAAATTTTCATATTAGTTGCTTGGGCTTCATGCTTTGAGAGACAATGCTAGATTTTTTCTTGGACTTTGAAGCCCCATTGAATAGGCTGGTCTTTAATCTCAATTTTTTCTTATTTATCAAATATTTTGTTAAGAAGAAATTTAAAAACAATGAAAAACATATAAGAATTAAAAAAAATTTGTAAAACTAAATCTTTCAAAAAGAGAAAAATTGTGTAATGCTTAGAGATTAAAATATCTGACTACTTTGAAATGTTAGTTGAAAAAAATGTCATATTTTGTTAATGTTTGCATGAAATTCTTTGAATCGAAAGGTAGGCCCGCTCTAATTCTTCGGATGACTGTCATTTTCATTCTACAGTCTTGGTCAATGTGTGGTGCCAAGCGAGGAGCTTTGCCTCATCGATAATCAATCCAGCAAAGGCAACGACCGAAACAAGATGAAACAAGGATATGTGGAAATATTCTTTTGAAAGCTCTTATCAAGTTTGTAAGCTATGAATACCACTGAGGACAAAAAAATTCTGCTCGGTTTTGACAGGCCTATATAGTAGTTGTGACATGAAGGTTTTGGAGTGGAATTAAATTTCTAACTTAATGCCCTTACCTATTTTTCATGGATCTTAATCATTTCTTCTGAAGGGGATTTTAATCTAACATTTTTTGGTAGTATAAAAAGAGATGACGGAGATTTATAAGTGATCTTATATAGATCTACGATTATAACTGATTGCTATCAAGCTCATAGCAAATTTAACATTCAAATCTTACATAAATCATGCAATGAAAAAATTGACAATTATAGATCAAGCACATGCACATGATAGTTGTAGGCCTATTGATAGAAATCACATTACAAACACTAGATCTCTCTCTTGATAAGACAATCGAGAATGGTATAGATATAGAGAGAGAGAGTAAAATTTCAATGCAAGAGAATGGTCTCAATAAATTGGGTGAAGTTCCAATTGCCTTCAACTAGAAATTCTTTTTCATTGTATGCATGACAAACTATTTTATAGGTTTAGTAGCCCACTAAGCCTGAAATTTCTTGTGTAGTGTACGAATCTAGCATTGCATTAATTCATTGTTAGGGAGGTGACTAAGCAAAATAATGACACCTTTTCTTCTCAAATACTAGTGTACAAGCACCTTGATGCTTTTTTATATTATCAACTCATGGGATCACACGAAGGTGTCTAAGCAAAAGAATGACACATGTTCTTGTCAATAACAAGTGTAGATCCCTTGATGCTTTTTGGTATTATCAACTTACATGGTCATAGAGAATTGAACCCAGGTGGGCGAGCCCATGAGCTCAAGCATTATATACCAACTCACCACTTGTGGGAAGATAGAAGCACCTTAATGCATCTTAGTTTCCAAGGGGGACTCGATGAGCTTGGGACCAAAGAAACTTTGGATACCAAGCCACCCACCTGAGCCAACCTCATTGGATTATGCACCTTAATGCATCTTGGTTTCAAGAAGGGCATGAACTTGGGACCAAAGAAACTTTGGATGCCATGCTAACCAACTCAGCCAACATTGTTGGATGAAGCACCTTAATGCATCTTGGTTAAGCCAACCCGTTGGATGATCAAGCACCTTAATGCTTCTTGATCAAGGGGAGGCTTGAACCTAGACACATAAACTTTGGATGTCAAGGTAACCAACTACGGGTCAACCACCTTAATGAAGAGATAAAAAACAAATGCATTTGGTTCAATATTTGTTCGTGGTAAAAGGTTTGAGGAGCTCACATCAATAGATGGCAAAGATCTTAAAGACAAAATCACACTTGAGAAATTCAAGGGTGATGCCGTTTTCATTAAGTGAGCTAGATGAGTGAGTGCTTTTAAGTCACAGCAAAGGAGAGACATTGGTAAGGATGCAAATTGTATTGTTGCATTTGGGAGGCTATAATCACAAGTGGTGGAAAAACTTATCTCTAGAGATGAAGGCTTGAACTAGTTTAAGGATCACTCGATTGATACACCATCAATTGGGTTCTTCTCCAATTGATCCATATGAATCAGAATTAGCTGCTTCTCTCGTATCCAAGCAACAAGAAAACGCTGGGGAGATATGGCAGCAACAGCATCATCATCAGGACGCAGAGGCGTTTGTTCTACCCCAAATCGCCATTATCAAGGAACCCACTTCTTATTATTCTCTCCTCATCTTTCTGCCGCTGCTGCTCCATCAATTGGGTTCTTCTCCAATTGATCCATATGAATCAGAATTAGCTGCTTCTCTCTAGTATCCAAGCAAAAAGAAACGCTGGGGAGATATGGCAGCAGCATCATCATCATCAGGAGGCAGAGGCGTTTGTTCTAGCCCAAATCACCATCATGAAGGAACCCACTTCTTATTATTCTCTCCTCATCTTTCTGCAGCTGCTGGTCCTCAATCTGTCTGTCTCTCTCGTGCAGGAGGCCAAGAGGCATGGAGGGCAAAACAGCTTTGGGAGAAATTCTTCTCACATCCTTCGCACTCGGGAGACAATCGGAGCACTAACAAGGTCAAATTATCACTTCCCTATCCACCTTTCATTCATTCATTCATTCAGACCTTATAGGATATGAGGGAGGAAATTTCCTGTCCAGCTGCCACAACACGACCTTACTTTTTCAGGGAACTAGTGCTTTGCTTGCTTAGAATTGAGCTGTCAGTGCAGTTTTTATATAAATAACTCAGGAGCTTGTTTTTTTTGACATTGTTGGATCATTCATTCTAGTACCTTGTGGAGCTTTATTGGTTGAAGCTAGCTATGGCTAACGCTGGTATTTTTTTTCAGAAAAATACAAGATTTCTGGATTTCAAACACAGGAGTACTGCAGCGAAGGCTAACAAGTTTGATCTTCCCTGGGTACATGCCAGGCTAGCTGTCATAGTACAAGCTCAAGAACAAGGGCAATACGGTTTCTCAACACCTGAAACCTCTGGTGTGCGTCTTTTTCTTTCTCGATGAATGACAGTTCTCTTTCTTCATCAGCATTGCAGAGAGGTGAGTGAGTTTGCAGATATGTTTAAACTGGCCACATCAAAATTCTTCAATCATATTTTGCCAATGATGTGATGCATGCAGGCAAAGCAGTTAGAGTCGAACAGCTATGGCGGGAGTTTTTCTCAGATCCATCGCAGTGGTGGAACAACAGATTCATTAAGGTGTGGCTATCCATCTATGTTAACAACGTCCCTGGAAGATAACTTGTAACCTCAGGCCCAGAGAATTTCTTTGGAATGTTTACTTTTGGCTTCAGTTTCTTTTGACTGTTGCCCAGCAGAGACCTTTAAATGTACTAGCAATTTGTATATGACGCTGATTGATTATTGTGCTCATTTACCCTAAGTTGATGTTATTATGTGTGCTGATCAGTGTGTACTGTTATGTAGAAAAATCCAGAGTACCCGGACTTTGAACGTAAGAGTACACATGAGGCTCTATGGATTGAAGATTGGCTGAACCCTCCCTGGGTTAAAGCAAAGTTGGCCACTATGGTATTAGGTCAAATACAATCTGGTGGTGGATTGAGATCACAGTATGGTTTGAATCCTGGTGTGAACTGTGGAGCTGTAGGCTGAGAGTACAGCTTCTTTACTTTGTTATTTGTCTTTCAATATCTCTAGTGTGAAATTGTTTTTGCACTTCTTTCTTCGTAAACATCATATGAATCATGATGCAGGGTAGTTGATTCCCTGGGCAATGGTGAGAATGTGAGCAAGTTCTGTCAAGAGGGACGATTAAAAGAGGCACTATTTTTGCTGGAGCTTATGGTTCAACAAAATATTCAAGCTCCAATCAACACCTATGCTTGCCTTTTGAAGGGGTGCACCAGGAGGAAAGCCCTGGCAGAGGGCAAGCGAGTGCATGCCCTCGTAGTCCAAAGCAGGCTTCATTCCAACATTTTTCTAGGAAACACCCTTGTTAACATGTATGCCAAGTGCGGTAGTGTGTTGGATGCACGCCAAGTATTCGACTCAATGCCTGAACACAATGTGTTTTCATGGACCATTATCATCTCAGCATATGCTAATCATGGACAAGGTGAGGAGGCTATCAATCTTTTTAAGCAAATGCAACAGACAGGCATACCACCGAACAAGGTCACATTTGTGGTTGTTCTAAAAGCTTGTGCCAGGATCCCAGCCCTGGAACAGGGGAAATGCTTCCATGCAGACATCATTAAAAGTGGCTTTGAGTCAGATGTGATTGTAGGGAGTGGCCTTGTCGACATGTATGCAAAATGGGGGTGCATAGAGGATGCACGTCAGGTCTTCAACAACATGCATGAACGGAATGTGGTGTCATGGAATGTGATGATTGCAGGCTATGCACAGCAAGGTCTTGGAAAGGAGGCTCTGAATCTGTATGAGCAAATGAAACAGGCAGGTGTGCAGCCCACCATTGTCACATATGTTGTTCTCCTGAAAGCATGTGCCAGCATTGCAGCCCTGGAACAGGGCAAGCAGCTCCATTTGGACATCATTCAAAGTGGCTTTGAGTTGAATGTAATTGTAGGGAGCACCCTTGTTGACATGTATGCAAAATGTGGGCGCATTGAGGATGCACATCAGGTGTTCAGCAACATGCATGAACAGGACGTGGTGTCATGGACAGCAATAATCACAGGATATGCACAACAAGGTCTTGGCAAGGAGGCTCTTGATCTGTATAAGCAAATGAAACAGGAAGGAGTGCAGCCTGACACTGTGACATATCTTGTTCTCCTGAAAGCATGTGCCAGCATCCCATCCTTGGAACAGGGCAAGCAGCTCCATTTGGACATCATTAAAAGTGGCTTTGAGTCGGATGTGATTGTAGGGAGTACCCTTGTTGACATGTATGCAAAATGTGGGCACATAGAGGATGCACGTCAGGTGTTCAACAACATGAATGAACGAGACGTGGTGTCATGGAATGTGATGATTGCTGGATATACTCAGCAAGGACTTGGCAAGGAGGCTCTCACACTTTTGGAGCAAATGCGAAGGGAAGGTAGAAGACCTGATGAGGTGACTTATGTTAATGTTCTATCTGCATGCAGCCATTCGGGTCTAGTAGTTGAAGGTCGTCACCTCTTTGATTCCATGTGTAAAGATCATGGTGTCATACCAAATTTTGATCACTATGTCTGTATGGTCGATCTTCTGGGCCGTGCAGGGTGCCTGGCAGATGCCGAGGACTTTATTAGCAAAATGCCAATCCAGCCTAATGCTTTGGTTTGGATGACTTTGCTCAGTGCCGCTAGAAGCCATGGCCATGTGGAAATAGGAAGGCGTGCCTTCGACTGTGTTGTGAAGTTGGAGCCAGAAAATGCTGCACCTTACGTGCTTCTCTCAAACATCTATGCAGCAGCTGGAAGGAGGCACGAGGTAGCAAAGATAAGAAAAGAAATGAATGATGCAGGTGTGAACGAAATGCCTGAGTGCAGCTGGATTGAAGCTGGCAACCCAAGTGCAGGCCTTTAGTTATTGATCCAACTGACATACAAAGGAAGGAGATTTGGGATTTTGAGCTTTGTGCTGCATGATGTGGAAGATGAGAAGAAGGAAAATGCCTTTTGTGAACTCAGCGAGAAGTTAGCCATTGCTTTTGCGCTCATCAGGATGCCCCCTGGGACACCTATCCACATGTACGCTTGAGTCCATCACTTTAGCTTGAAAGATTATTGGCGATGCTAGGTAAAAGGGCTTTTTTTGCAAGACAAAGTAGAAGACAATTGCACAGGCCCTTGGAAAGGAACAACGTTTGGTTTTGGAGTTTTTTGGCCACCTTGGCCGTCACATTAGTGTAGTCCAATTTCTGTTTAGTCTTAGTCTAACTTGATTTGATGACCCAGAGTTTGTCTACTCTCTCTGTGGAAGAAGAAAAGTGTATAGAATTGAAATACAACACACCCCATATTGGCTTCTTTGACAAGGTAATTTTTTGTACCCAAGTTAAAAAAACGACAATCTCAGAAGGCTTCTAGAATGGTATTCATGGTAATTTCAGTGGTATACTGAAGAGAATCCAAGTCCTGGACCTCCTCCACTGAAATGTTCCTGATATATTCAAAACACATGCAAGCTATGATGTGATTTAAATTTGTATTTTACTATCAGCTGGTAAGCTTTTTGCATTCTCTACACACATGACAACAATTACTGTATGCACCATAAAAAGTAAGAATAGGAGGGATGCTAGCTTAAAACGTTAGAAGGCTTCAAATAGTTTCTGGACAGGATCTAGAAAGAATGCAAATTCCTATTCTTTTCTTACCAAATACTTTCCCAATCTCTTTTCTTGAGAGCAAAGTGACCTTTCTTCAAGGACAAAAACTGGCGCCTCTTTTCCCTTGAAGAAGAATCTTTCCAACACCTTTTTTTTATGGTTGTGCCCTACTGTTATGGACACATGTTTCTCTATAAACAGTAATAAGTAGTTGTTGGACCTGAAAAGGGATGCAGTACAGAAGGGGAGAATAATAAGAGGAGATTGCTTTGTGAATGCTACTTGTGGCTTTTATATTTCATTTGGATGCCGATATTTGTAATTTTCTTCACAGCATGATATGTTTGACCTTTTTCATAGGGTTGTTTGCTAGACAGTATAATCGTAGCTTTATTGCTCAGATTGAATTTTATCAGCTTCCAAAGATATTGTCACATTAAATCCTTCAAAGATTCAGTTATGCCTACACTCATTGATGCTTATGAGGTACAAATACTTTTAGGCCTTGCTACTCAGCTAAACAAGCATGTACCCCATTTTGCTCCTATAGTGCATCATGAACATGCTTTACTACATTGGAGTGTTTCCTTCACACAAATAAGCCTTTCATTGTCTTAAACAATTATTTGCATACTTTGTAATACTAGAGTTTTATAGAAATTTGCATGGAGCTTATGCCAATTATGTGGGTGTTGGTGCTATTCATCGAGAAATGTACAAAACTGTCACAATATTCTTGTATTGCACATCCACATTCAAAATATCAAATTTTTTCAATACCTCTACTTGCTTGATACATCATAACTTCAAAATCAATGGCTCATACTTCTCAATTGCGAAGTATCTATACAAGAAACGTGTTTGTCGGATTTGCTTAAATTCTTGCTAGTTAGTAAGATATAGATTTTTTATATTATATGAGCACTTTTGTTGATTTTCCTACGGCTCTAATTTCAGTTGTCTTTATGATCATTCAATATCAATCTGCAAAAGTTATGGTGCTACTAATTCTTTATCTTAATTTTCAACCCTTATAGATGATCAATCAAGCATTCAGCTGACAAACACCAAGGAGCGCAGTTCACTATTTCGCTCAGTGTGATGTGTAGGGAAACACATGGTAGCACTTAGGTGCATGCTAAGCTCATGTATATAAAAATATCAGAGACAAAATTCTTCTTGGAACATGGCTAAGGATGATAGCAGCCTATAATTCTCCTACATTCCCTGGATCGCCCTCCATGCGTGTATGAATGTCATTATAAAATATATTCATAAGAGCTTCTCTTGGTGCCCGTTTTTCATAATAATAAACCTTGTTCTCTCTTGAGTTTGTACTGAATGTATTAAGAAAAAAGCACAGTTTTGCCATCAGGAACATCTGATTGACTAGAAGCCAAAAAAACAAAACAATTACATTTCATACGGATTGCAATTCTTATTGAATCCTGGAGGTGTACCCTCGAAAAGCTGGTACGAAAATTGAGATTTGCTAAATAGTTATCTGCACTGCATGGAGTTTGTGCCTCAATTCTTCCATCCAGCGGAAAATATCGAGAGCGCCGAGCACTAAAACCAATGCTTTCTTAAAGTATTGCAGAAAATGCTTAACCCCGTTCACCACCACCGAAAAGATATCCAAGAGAAGAACCTCCCCCTGGAGCAGCATGTACTTTTGTCGATGGACGATCCTGCATAAACGCACAAACACTGAGCATAATAACCTAGGTACCTTTCTTAGATGCAGATGCAGATTAATTTCCGTGTCCAGCGAGCCAGACTTACATATTGATCAATGCTAACTGTGAAACAGCTTATTGTTTACTGAAACAAGGGGGTTGATCAGATACGCATATTAGCAAAGCTGAATTTGAAAGACCTTATGATGCTGTGAAATAAGGGATATTTATCACAAAATATCAGAAGAAGGGAAGTGAGCTGTAGCTAGGACTTTACCTTGACAAGGAGCAAGAATAATGGAGAAATAGGTAGCTCAACATCCAAAGATATGCAGATAAAACACAAAGAATCCTAAAGCGCAAGCTTAAAAGGGTCTCACCGTGATAAAATTGCCGGTATTTTGACCTTCGGCACGATGATAGTTATTGTTGCTCCTTCCAAGGCTTGGAGCACCGGTTTCTGATGACGCGCCACTATCTTCTGGCTTAATCACAGCAGTGGCTGAACCAGGAGCATTATTGTTCCGTGAAAGACCTGCAGCAGCAGGCTGGTTCTGCAGAGGCTGAACCTCATGCTGCACTGGAGCAGCTCTGGGGACCTCAGCTGGTTTGGGCTGCTCGTTTGACCCAAACAGATAACCCAAGGAGCTAGATCCTCCACCACTGCTAACTCCTCTACCCATCTTTGCTTCAAGATAATTAATCAGTATGAAGATCCAGTCAGCAAAGCTGCTATAATCAGTCTATCACCAGCTGCAGTGGATCCTCTACAACAGATACATGAATGAAATGCAGCTTCAAGCAAAAGGAAATTGAGTCGAGTCTTAACTGATCTCTCAAGGTGCAGATGATGAAAGATGATAACAGCAAAGGACGAGAGATGGGTTGTAACCATCCGAGATGAAAGATGCGAGCATCTGATGATGGCATTGCCGAATGGGGAATAAACCCAGTATGTGAAAACAAAAGGAAGAAAACACGAGGTAAGTTGGAGTTTTTGTCAAAGGGTAGATATTTATGGAATATAATTGGGAGTGGGTGGTGAGAGCAGGCCTTCATATACAATTTTCCATCCTATAAACTGGATTCTAAAAATGATTTTAGACATTCCTTATAAATTAGGTAGAATTGTGAAGTGGCCTCTAACCGAGAGCCACTCCTATGGGAAGTTGTCGGCCATGTGTCACCCTCCTACGTACAAGGTATCTGTTGCGAGGTGGACAAATATGGGAAATAGTCTTCCGTATGTGGAATCCTGGTAGGAGTGTTGACACATGGCCAGAGGTTTCCCCTTATGAGGCTCCACAAATAGCCGACTATTTCTTCCACCCCTTGATGCAGATACCATATTGATTCACTTCAATTTTGGGTTGCAAGTGTCAGGCTAAGTGCATATAGCGAGAGATTGTTGTAAAAATTACAGCAAATAAGGATCCTGAAACACTTGAAATGATGAGGAAAACAATAGATTATGATTTCATAAGATTAGCACAAGTTGAACCATCAAAATCCATCAAAAACCTATGCTTGAACCTCACTAAATGGCCCAAATCCTTGAAGAAGGCTTCACACGTGTGAAAGTACGGCCTCCCACAGTCTGAGTACTGTACACCAGACCTACATTCAATCCTATAATCATTAGTAATCACAAGTACTCAAACAATTATGAACATAGAGAGCAATTGCACCATTATGAGAGAAAAAACATGAAATTGCTTGATTGATTTTGGTGAGATATCATCACCTATATATACATGATCCATCACGGTTTTGGGCAGGTATGAGTAGCCCTAAACCTATCCCTAATGCTAATTTTGGTGGATCTTTCATCCCTACCAAGTTAGGGTTGGAATCTTGGATATCCCTCAACAATGCAAAAATTACCAAAAATAGCTCCTATTTTTTCTCCCTTGTATCTAAGCATAATTTGGACTCATTCCAAAGGTTCTAACACTTAGGTCTACTTGAGAACATCCTTATGAATGGAATCCTATGCTATTTGGCACGTGTGACAAGCCACATCATGACCATCTAACTATTTACAAGTCATATGACCAAAACTAGTCAAGCTAGAATTGTGAATTTTTAACACTCCTCCTCACTATCTAGCTTGGTTCAATCATTGCTTTACTAATCACTCCAAGTGATGATCTGAACTTCATAAAAGGTGTCTTTTGAAGTGGTTTAGTAAGTAGATCAGCTACACATTCATTGCTTGGAACATGCTCCAAAGCAATCTCCTTGGCTTGCACCATTTCTCTCACAAAGTGATGGCATATCTCAATGTGCTTAGATCTTGCATGGAAGATTGGGTTAGATGCAAGGTGTTGGGCTGATATATTGTCATTGTAGATGATTGGTGCCTCCTCTGAATCCATGATCTTTAGTTCCACCAATAATCTCTTGATCCAAAGTACCTCCTTTGTAGTGGTTGTCAAAGCTTTGTACTCGGCCTCGGTTGAAGATAGAGATATAGTTTCTTGCTTTTTTGAAAGCCATGAAACCACACCTTCTCCTATGAAAGTTGAATAGGCACTTGTTGATTTCCTATCCCTCTTGTCCCCTGCAAAATCTGAATCACTAAATGCATGAAGGTTAATCACATCTCCTCTATATACAATCCCAAAATCCAATGTACCCGAGATGTATCTTAGAATCCTCTTAGCCTTTTTCCAATGGATATTCAATGGCTTTTGCATGGATTGGCTCAACCTACATACACTAAAGCTAAGATCTGGTCTAGTTATAGTGATCCACATTAAGGAACCTATAAGTTGCCTAAACAAAGTGATGTCCATGAAGGATCTTTCATCATCTTCATTTGGCACTTTTACATCTTGCTCCATTGGTGTGTCAACACTTTTGCATACTTCCATCTTAAACTTCTTCAAAAGACTTTGAGCATAGTTTACTTGACTTATAAAGATAAAATTAGACCCTCTAAGTACTTCTATGCCTAAGATGAAGTGAAGACACCCTAGATCTACCATCTTGAACTCTAAGGATAGATCTATCTTGATTTTTTCAATACCATCAACACTATTTCCACTAATGATGATGTCATCTACATAAATGAGTAAAAGTACAATACCAACATCATCAAACTTAATGTAAAGAGTGGGATCATATTCACTTTGAACAAAAGAAAGTGAAATAAGATAGCAATGTAGTCTTGAATTCCAAGATCTCGAGGCTTGCTTCAAGCCATAGATGCTTCTTTGGAGATGGCATACTTTGTTCTCCATTCCATGCTTGATGAACCCTTGTGGCTGCTCCATATAGATATCCTCTTCCAAAAAACCATTCAAGAAAGCATTAGAGACATCCATTTGACATAGAATCCATCCAAAATGTGATGCAAGTGCAATGATTAGTCTTATTGTGACCATCTTGGCCACGGGTGCAAAAGTTTCCTCATAGTCTATCCCTCTCTCTTGAGCATAACCTTTTGCAACTAATCTTGCTTTATGTTTATTAACACTCCCATTTGCATTCAACTTAAGCTTTAAGACCCACTTGCATCCTATTACATTCCTTTGAGGTCTCTCAACAAGCAACCAAGTTTCATTCTCAATCAAGGCATCATACTCATCCAACATAGCTTTATACCATTCTTTGGAGTTCAATGCATCTTCAACATTAGACGGTTCTTCAAAACTAGATAAAGCATAAGAAGTGGATGAGATACCCTCAACTTGCTGTCCTTTGCCTTGATATGTGAGCCTTGATGGCTCCACTTTTGCCCTTGAAGATCTCCTTGGTGTGATAGGTGGGTTTGGTGCTTGCTCCTCCATGAGCTCCTCCTCAAAACCAAGATCTTGCTCCTCGGCCATCTTCTTCTTGATTGTTGGAGCACTTGAGCCTTCTTCAAGCATATGCATACGATGTTCATCAAAGATGACATCCCTTGAAACAACAAATTTGTTCAAGGATGGGAGATAGACTTTGTAGCCCTTGCTTGAGCTTGCATATCCAAGCATGATCCCTCTTGTGGAAGATGGATCCTCCTTGGTTCTTGTTTCCAATGGCACATGCACATAACATATACACCCAAAAACTTTCAAGTGATTAAGATTGGGTTTCTTTCCATACAACATCTCATAAGGAGTTTTGCCTTCAATTGCTTTGCAAGACACCCTATTCATCAAGTAGTTTGCACATACAAGAGACTCACCCCAAAAGGATTTGGGCAAACAAGCATCTAATCTTAAAGCCTTAAAACATTCACATAATGTTTTATTCCTTCTTTCAGAACTCCATTTTGTTGAGGAGTGTAAGGACAAGAAGTCTCTTTCTTGATCCCTTCCTCCTCACAAAAGGCCTTGAACTCATTGGAGATGAATTCTCCACCATTGTCACTTCTAAGAATCTTGATGCTATGATTATGATGCTTTTCCACAAACAACTTGAACTTTACAAAAGTATCAAATACTTGAGACTTGAAGGAAAGTAAGAACACCCAACAATATCTTGAGTAGTCATCAATGAAGGTTAAAAACATGGATGAACCTCCATTAGATTTGGTGCTAGCAATGTGCACATCCGAGTGTATGAGTTCAAGAGGATGAGATGAATTTGTGATGGAGTTAGAAAACACCTTCTTATGTGCCTTGGATAAGGCACAAGCTTCACAAACCTTGTCTTCCTTCCCAATAGACCTTGGTAGGCCTAAAGCATACTCCTCCTTGATCATAGCCTCCATGGAACCCGAGTTGACATGTCCAAGTCTTTTGTGCCATAAAGTAAAGGTAGATATCTTGCTCTTCTCGGCCAACATGACAACATTAGTATCCACAAATGCATCCAGCTTATATAGTTTGCCAAGTCTAGTGCCCTTAGCCACTATCTTACCCTTCTTCTTGATGAAACATTCATTTGAAGCAAAGTCAACATTGAAACCATTGTCTACCATTTGGCCAACACTTAGTAGATTCTTTGTTATTGTAGGAATGTACAAAACACCTTCTATGTTGATCTTTTTGGAAGATCCTAAGCAAAGGGGAATGCTACCAACTCCTTCAATCTTACAAGCTTCATCATTTGCTGTATAGATAGACTTTATAGGTCCATCATAAGATAAGAGAGAAGAGAAAAACTCCCTTTTATTAGTCATGTGTGAACTAGCACCCGAGTCAATCCACCAAGGATCTTCTCCTTTGAAGCTTGTTGAAGAAAATATGGACATCATGAGAGAGTCCTCATGTGAACTCTCCTCCTCCTCCTCTTTGCTCATGTTGGCTTGGCTTTGATCTTGCTTCCTCTTGAAGCATTCCGAGGCATAATGCCCCATCTTGCTACAATAGTAGCACTTCACCTTTGATTTGTCCTTCTTGACTTTGGTGGTTGATGGAGATGCCTTTGGGGGTCCTTCTTGATCCTCAATCTTTGTAGACTTCTTGAATGTTGATCCTTTGCCTTTGGACTTGCCTTTGCCTTTGGTGAAGAGAGCTTGGTCATCTCCACCTTGGATGGAAAGCCTATCCATCCTCTCTTGCATTTGGCTCCTTCTTGATTCCTCGGCCATGAGTGTGCCTTGGAGTTCTTCAAGTATGGGTAGCTTACCCATAATTGCATATCCCTGAACCAAATTGTCAAATTCAAAGCTTAGTCCATTCAATATGAGTTGAACAAGCTCTTCATCCTTGATAGGGTCACCTATAAAGGCTAGCTCTTTGTTCAATTCCTTTACTCTTAGGACAAAAGTATGTGCACTCTCTCCTTTCTTTTGATAGCTTCTATAGATTTGATTCTTCAAAGCTAACATTCTAGTTTGGTTCTTGGATTCATAGACCTTTTGCAAAGTCTCCCAAGCATCTTGAGCTGAAGTGCAATCTCCTACCTCTCTTAAGAGTTCATTTGCAACATTCATTTTTATGCAATGTAGTGCAACATTGCACCTCTTGATGTATTTGGCTTTTTCTTGAGGATGAATAGGTTCACCCTCCTTACCATTTACAATTTCCATCAGATCTTGCATGATCATGATAGATTCCATTCTAACTTTCCATATGGAATAGTTAGTTTTGTTGAGCCTTTCATTAGTATCCAAAAGATATGCATTTATAGATGCCATCTAGTCTCCTAATCAAGGACTTGACACAAATGAAGGTTACTTCTATTGATTTGATTGAAGGTCTACCTTATCCCACTTCTTAGGGACCTGAAAAGATCAGTAATAGACTTCCTATAAAGATCTAAGAATGATCTCTAACAAAATCAAATCATAGAATACTAGAAACAATGCACTTGCTTGATTGAAGTAGACAATACTAGTAGAATTGCCCCTCTTTCTATAAAGAACATTAAAGCTTCCAAATGATCTGATCAAGAGTGAGTTTCAGAAACCTAATATACTTCCAAAATCACTTGTAAAAGATCTAAATGGAACTTAATGAGGATGCAACACAATCTACTATCCAATCACAAGCAAAAAATGATCAAAATTACTGAAAAATTGATCTAATTTGGTGCATAAGTCAAGCAATGGTTGGACTGAACCTAAATCACTTTAGGAGGTGCCTACTACACCTTAGAACAGCCTTGAAGAGTCCCCAAAACTTTGATCTTCCCTCTCCTTGAATGCTAGAAAGCCTTCTCTATGAAATCACCTCCAAAACTCGCTTAGAAATCAATGCTTGGAGCAAGCAAAACTTGCTATCTTGGTAATGTGAATTGAATTCAACTTTGCCTCTGGTTTTAGACACCTAAACACCTGAAAATGAAGTCACACAACACCAATCTCCAATGTATTTGACTCACTTTGAGTTCTAGAATCAATACTAGATGCTAAGATCCAATCTACACAAGATTTAGATCAAAAATTGTGATCAAATTGAATGAAAACCAAGGATTTAGCTCATTTCAGCCTTTAGGCTCTGATACCATGTAAAAATTACAGCAAATAAGGATCCTGAAACACTTGAAATGATGAGGAAAACAATAGATTATGATTTCATAAGATTAGCACAAGTTGAACCATCAAAATCCATCAAAAACCTATGCTTGAACCTCACTAAATGGCCCAAATCCTTGAAGAAGGCTTCACACGTGTGAAAGTACGGCCTCCCACAGTCTGAGTACTGTACACCAGACCTACATTCAATCCTATAATCATTAGTAATCACAAGTACTCAAACAATTATGAACATAGAGAGCAATTGCACCATTATGAGAGAAAAAACATGAAATTGCTTGATTGATTTTGGTGAGATATCATCACCTATATATACATGATCCATCACGGTTTTGGGCAGGTATGAGTAGCCCTAAACCTATCCCTAATGCTAATTTTGGTGGATCTTTCATCCCTACCAAGTTAGGGTTGGAATCTTGGATATCCCTCAACAATGCAAAAATTACCAAAAATAGCTCCTATTTTTTCTCCCTTGTATCTAAGCATAATTTGGACTCATTCCAAAGGTTCTAACACTTAGGTCTACTTGAGAACATCCTTATGAATGGAATCCTATGCTATTTGGCACGTGTGACAAGCCACATCATGACCATCTAACTATTTACAAGTCATATGACCAAAACTAGTCAAGCTAGAATTGTGAATTTTTAACAATTGTGTGCAACCGTATATTTATACGGTTGATAGTAGCTACATGTGGTAGTCTCCATGTGGTAGCAAATTAGCGGTCGACATCCAAGATTCATGGCCTTTGCATCTATGTAAAATTGTTTGTTTGCTTGGCTCAAACCCATGGCACCTTTGTGCTCTACATTTATGCTTGATCAATTGCTTAATGTACAATGTATGTACAATTTATTGAATAGTTAGCTCTCTCTCTCTCTCTCTCTCTCTCTCTCTCTCTCTCTCTCTCTCTCTCTCTCTCTCTCTCTCTCTCTCTCTCTCTCTCTCTCTCTCTCTCTCTCTCTCTCTCTCTCTCTCTCTCTCTCTCTCTCTCTCTCTCTCAAGCGTGCGAGCTTGAACACTCCTGAGCATTACTCACTTTTTAGAGTTGTTTAGAGATTGCTACTGCGCTTACTGCTTATCAGCATTGCGCTTAATTCAGACTCTCATTTTAGCCGCTCACAAATAGCTTAGAATACGCGGCTTCGATTTGCAACTTATTGTACTCACAGTAAAGTAAACTTGAACAACACTTTCTTGCTATTCCTTTGACCTTACTTGAGTTTTCAAACACCTGCAAAAACATATCCATAACATCTTTGCCAAATAACCTTCCTTGCTCTTGACTAGCTCCAAATTGCCACCTTTCCTTTTGTGTTGTTGAAGCCCTTTGAGATTAACCTCTTGATTTTCCTTTTGACCATCAAAGTCATTGAACAAACTTTGTTAGCAGGCACATGGAATTCTTCGTGTAATCTGGGGAACGAAGTATGGGTGTAGTAGTAAGTGTTGTTTTCAACTCCTAAAAAGCTTTTATACGTTCCTCGGTTCATCTAGGATCTACCACAACTAAATAAACGAGTCTCACCTTACCGGCGTAGTCGATTATGAAGATGCAGTAATAGTTACTGTGGCCTAGGAAGACGTAAACTTCCTTCACTGTTGTGGGTAGAGGCATCTCAACTATAACCTTGATCTTTGAAGGATCTGTAGAAATACCATCCTTTGAAATGATGCGTCCAAGGAAAACTCCATGGGTTACCCAGATTTGACATTTCTCAGGGTTTAATGAGATTCCAAACCTATGACAGTGAATGAATATCTTCTCAAGGGCTTCAAGGTGCTTGTCTACAGAAGAATGTACACCCAAATCATCGAGATAAATCTTGACAATTTGATGTAACAAATCTTGAAACGCCATTTGCATGACGCGTTGGAACGTGAAAGGGGCATTGCATAAGCTAAAAGGCATGACATTATAAGCATAAATGTCGTTTTTCGTGGCAAACGCGGTTTTGTATCTATATTATGGAGCAATTTGGACCAAAAAAAAGCCACTAAACCTATCTAAGAAGCTGAAAGCTTCAGCTCCTACCATTTCCTCAAGGATCTGCGTAGTTAAAGGTAAGGAAAAATGGTCTTTCTTTGTAATCGCGTTAAGGTTTTTGAGATCAACGCAGATACGAAGCTTGTCGTTTTTCTTGGGTACTACCACAATTGGCGATACCCAATCAATATGTTGGACTTCGTAGATGAAGCCAACATCCAGCAATTTATTAATATCTTCATCGATCTGCTCGCGATAAAGAGGGCTACATCTGTAGGGCTTAGCCCGAATAGGCTTAGCGTTGTCTTCTAATGGTATAGTACAAACCGCTACTTCAGGAGGGACCCCCTTCATTTCAGTATAATTTCAAGCAAATACATTTTTGTGTTTGCGGAGTAAAGTTTCCAGATCAAGAAGTTGACTTGGCGTTAGGTGGGTGCCGACATGAACTATACGATCCACGTCCTCATCAAGATCTTTAAGATTTAGTTCTACGGTCTTGGCTGGTCCTTCAAATGATTGGGAAACTTGTGTAGGTTCCCTTTGTGGTTCTGGTAACTGGATGACTACATCATCAAGTGTGAAGTCCTTGAACTTGCTTTGTAGATCAAATTGAGGTTCCACAAAATTCTCTGGAACTTTGGAAATTATCTGCGTGGATGTGCTATCCGATGTGGAAGCTTGATCGAAGGGTTTGTCTTTGGATGTTCAGACAACAGCTTGATTGGTCGCTTAAGCTTCTCGCGCATCTGTTTTTGTCTCTCAGTTAGTTTTGTGTCGATGACTTTGTTTTTTTGTAACCGAGGTTTTCTTGTTTGTTGAGGAGGTGGTGTGGTTGCCTCTTGAATCAATTCTTCGTCTATTCTATCCCAAACTTCATCTGGATACATGTCCCATTTGTAGACCTTGGGTAGTTTGGGCTGATAGGCCACTGTGTCAGGTTCTTTGGATGTTAGCTGCACATGAGCCAGAGGCCCTGGCGACTTAATTTCCTTGGGAATGGATTTTGGGGGATAACGATTTTGATCTAGATATAGAAGCACATGTTCGTCAATCATTTCGTCATCATCCATCGAAAGAATACCGTCTTCCAAAACATGGGCGGCAAAGATACTATGTTCTCCTGGGCACCAAGCTATTGGAATTGGGTCTATCATCATTAGTGGGATGATAGGCGTCTTGATGTCCATAGAAGATGGTAGAATATATGCTTCTTCTGCGACGATTTCTATTCGACATCTGTTGGAATCAACACAATCCACAATGGCTAGTGCTTGACCCCAATTTATAATATCAGTTGATCTTGTATAGTGTCCTTTCGGTTGGATTGGAACACTATTAGATTTGCCATATGTTGTAGATGACCAACCATCATAAACCTTGGCAGGCTTTTACGTGGCCAGACGAATCAACAATGATTTGTTTTTCATTGTTGCCGAAGGTTATTTTGCTACGCTTCCAATTTTGGACAACGCTTGCCATTTGTAGCCAGGGTGTGCCAAGAAGGAGTTTATACGTATTTGCATCATCTGGTAGATTGAGAATGACACAATCGATGTTAAATTTGACTCTTGCAATACGTACTAAGATATTCAGTAAGTGACCTACATATTGACACCTGATCCACTATCAAGGATAGCGGATACTGCTGGATAATCTTTATAGGACATAGATAAGGTGCTGCTAGTCCCCTTAGCAACACCGATATTCATCAGATTCTTGGGAATATGAAGAATTTTTGGAATCTCATCTGGTTTTCGTTGTTCATCTGGAATTGTGGACATCTAAAAACTGATATGGATATAATGTTGGAGACTAGTGAAAGATTTCATGGTGCTATGGAAGGGCATTGTGATTTGAGCCTGCAGAAGTTCGAAGGATACTTTGAGTCCCTGTAGGGGTTGCTCTTTTTCGAGGATCGGAGCATCTTAAAATTCGTTGTATTACCTTTGTTCCACTGGTGGGGGGGGCTTTTGGTAAAGTGGAAGCTATAAAGGAGCTTTCCGTATGGTCCGCTGGTTTTTCTAGGTTCTGTTGTGGTTGTTGGTTTTAACACTGAGCTCTAGTAAGGACTCTAATAGGTTCAGATGAGATATGTCGTGCTGGGAGGATCTTGTTAGGTTGCTTTGGGCAATCTTTGAAACTGTGGTTTCGAACACAGTCTAGACATTCAACATGGTATTGGTTTTTCATGACCATGAAGTGTCCGGTTTTGTCACAGATGAAACATCTGTTGCTCATTGATCCCATGGCAATTGCATAACCATCTTGGATGGCTAGTTGTCCTGGATGTTCTTGGTTTGTGGTATAATCATCCTGTTTGCACGAGCATGAGGTATCTTCAGGATAGTGCTGTGAACTACTAGAAGTAGGTGTGGAATCCTGATGGTAGGTGTGATCGTAGGAGTGATTGACAAGATGTGTTGGTGCATGTTCTCTATGGTGTCGATGTTTTTGTGCTCCTACATCAGGTTGTCACCTTAGAGGTGGACCTAAGAGTGCCAGTTGAGGTTGAGGTTCATGCTTGGGTTGTCGTGGCAACTCTTGCATATGAATCTGTGGATTGTTTCATGGAGGATATTGCTGAGATGGGGTCGGAATTGCCATCGTACTTAGGAAGCTCTAGCTTTGGTGTTCGTTTTTTAGTACGTGGACCATGGTTGGCAAAAGCCCTGTTTAAGTGAACTCATGTGTGTGAGAATTCAGCAGCATGAAATTGCAGTCGGTCATAGGCAACTTCAGTTCTCATAGATCCCATCTCTCAAATGGGTTGGTGGATGGCTCATGAACTTGTGACTTCATTCGAGAGTACCTATTGTATCTAGCTTGTTCTGTGGAGGGAGATACCATCTCTGGTGGATAATCCTTTGTGGAATTCGGATCGTAAGGACGATCCATATTGAAAGCCTAGAGTACCTTAGGATTGGGTATTTATGTTTCTTGGACCTTGTTTGTTTTTTTTTTTAAATACTCTGGATTTAAAATATATCAAGGTATTTTAATTAGAGTATAGTGATTTGTATATATCCAAATGGCACAATTTCCAAGGTAGTGGTAGTGCGAAAGGACTTAGCTGATAGTTATGGCAATTGTAGTAGAATCTAGTCAAAAATAGAGTTGACTTTCAAATTGACTCGGCTCAGTTGAGACTGCAATGTAATGAAAAATGTGCTTGGTTGAGGTGACACTACAAAGAGTCGGTAGAGATCCGAGGTATGGTGTCGGTCGAGATCTGACATAAATATTCGGTTGAGATCTGAGGTTGAGGCTCGGTCAAGATCTGATAGAATCTAGTCAAAAATAGAGTTGACTTTCAAATTGACTCGGCTCAATTGAGACTGCAATGTAATGAAAAATGTGCTCGATTGAGGTGACACTACAAAGAGTCGATAGAGATCTGAGGTATGGTGTCAGTCGAGATCTGACATAAATATTTGGTTGAGATCTGAGGTTGAGGCTCGGTCGAGATCTGACAGAATTGAGTCAGTTGAAACCTGAATGAGATTTTCGGTCAAGATCTGAACGGAGGGACTCTTTTGATATTTGAATAAAAGGGCTCGGTTGAGATCTGAACTGGCCACTCGATCGAGACCTGCTGACAGAAATGAGTCGGTTGAGATCTGAACTTGAGGCTCAGTTGAGATCTGATATAAATGAGTCGGTTGAGATTTGAACTTGAGGCTCGGCTGAGATCTGACGGAAATGAGTTGGTTGAGATCTAAATGAGATTCTTGGCCGAGATCTTAACGGAGGGACTCGGTCGAGATCTGAAGAAAAAGACTCGGTTGAGATCTGAATTGGCCGCTCGGTTGAGACTTGATGAAAATGAGTCGGTTGAGATCTGAACTTGAGGCTCAGTTGAGATCTGCTAGCAAAAATGAGTCGATTGAGATCTGATCATGAGGCTCAGTCAAGACCGTAACGAAGAGACTCGGTCGAGATTCGAACAGAGTACTCAGTCAAAAATTGAGTTATGGCTTCGGCCGAGATGTTAACAAAAAGACTCGGTTGAGTTTTGAACTTTCGCGTCGGTCGAGATGTTAACGATAGACTCGGTTGAGAATGGAACTCTAGACTTGGTCAAGATAAGTCAAGACTCACTCAAGAGTGTACGTGGAATATCCCATTGACTCGGCTCGGTCCAGATTTAAGTCGTGGGACTCGGCCAGGTGGGGAACGTGAAGTCTCGGTCAAGAACGGAGCCATACACTAGGTCGAGCCCAGAGTGATGGAGTCGGTCAAGATGGTGAGCGTGAGACTTCAAGAACTTGTTTGCAAACACAAATAGTTTGGTTTTGGGAATGTGTGTGTCTGTGTATTGGTGGAAATGGCACCAAATGTTCACATATTCCTACTAAGAATCTGTGAACATGATTCTTTTGGTCTTCTTGATTTTCTTGTCTCTGAAAATTGGGTGTTTCTGCTTGTTCCAGTTAATTGGCTCGTTAAGTGATATCCTCTTGGATTAAGCCGGTTCAAGCAGAAGGATTTCTCTTCATTTAGACACATCTCCCAGCCTGCCAGTGGGATGATTAGGATTCATTCACTCCAGATACATGCACACAAATTCACATGCAACTGAAAACCATTCACCAAAAGATCTCGTGCACTACAGGTGAATAACCAAACGGTTCTTGCAACCATCTACTAAAACGTTAGAAAACAAACAAGATGCTCACAAAGTTGGACAAGAAACAAGAAACTAAATATCTATTAGCATAATAACAATCCAGAGATCAAGAAACACTTGTTTTTGGATCTCAAGGCATTGACCCTAAATAGGGTGGATCAAGTGGATCATTAGGTTAGATGTTAGGATTAGGTTATGATGAATACATAGAAGCCCTAATATGCTCAAATTCGAGCCCTACATGTATAAATATGTGATGGGATTTCCATCTAATTATGAGCAAAATCGAGATTTTCCTTCTTGACTAGTTTGAGTCTATGATTTGATTGACGAATGCTATTGGCATATGATTTTTTGTGATGATTGAATGAGTTTGGAGTTGCAGGTTCAGTACACAGGCAGCTGCAGGCCGTACTTTCACACGTGTGAAGAGTGTTGCGAAACGGTTTCGTTTTGTTGTCACAAACAATTTTGTTTCTTTGAATTCTCTTTCGCGCGGAAGCTTCACAGGAACCTAGACACGCGACTACACATCATAGAACAGATTCCATTCTAGCAATAAAGACAACGTAAGACAAGGAGATGCATGAAAATAGAGCAATCAATTTTTAGTTTGATTTTTAGAGCGAGATCATCAGTGTCTCGCTCGTTGGCGGCCTGACGCTCAGCTCTTTCATTGTGTTCTGCTCGTTGGCAGACTTTCATGCACAGCTCTTTTGTTTTCAGTGTTTTTCTTTTTCTTGCTCTAGACTCACACACTCTCTGTATATTTTTGTATCTTACAGTATTTATTATGATCCAGAAGAATAGTTTTTATCTCCACTGTGTGGAGTTTACAAGATAGCTAACCAGAGAATTACAAGAGTAGTTAACACTAATCAACTAATTAGTTCTCTCCGTCGTTGCTACCCGTTTCAACTGGGCGTGAAGTTTGAGACTCCAAGTTTGTTGAGCTGCCAGCTGGCAACGTGAAAGATCCCCTTTCGTTTCTTTCGTTTCCTTTCATGTCTTTCGTTTTTTTTTTCGTTTTGCGTGGCTTTGCGTTTTGCGGTCCTGAAGGCATGTTTACGATTCGCAAATCGTTCATCCTTCATTTGTCCTGGAAGCTCGTTGACTTTCGCGAATTACTTGATCTTCGCAAATTGTTTGACCTTCGAGTCAAGGCACAATGACTTTCGCGATGCGGCAAAGTTGCAGGAGTTCACCATTTCTGACACTCCCTCTTGAACCTTGCAGCTTTGCACGTTTAATCTAGTTGTCTTTCTTTGCTTAGCAAAGAGTGGCTTGTCGAGCGGCTTTGTGAGCAAATTTGCAATTATGTCTTTTGATTTTATGTACTGGACCTGGAGCTCTCCTTTCGAAATTAAATCTCAAATGTGATGGTACTTCAGAGGTATGTGTTTTGTCTTTGAATGGAAGACATGATCTTGGGACATATAAATGGCACTCTGAGAGTCCATCATCATCGTGCATGGCCCTTCTTGTAGTATCCTGATTGCTTCCAACATCATCTGCAGCCACACTACCTCGTAATTGCAGCTCCGCACGCTATGGTACATCCTCCAATTATGGACTTGCTGTCATCTTTGCACCTCGCCTAGCTTGCATCACTATAGTGGTGTAGCTCGAATCCTTTTCTTTCATTTTCAGCTCTGTAGGTTAATCCCATTTTCTGGGTACCCTTCATTCACATGATAGATTGAATGCTTCTAACTATTCAATTTGGAAGCTAAGAATGGAATCAATCCTTATTTTACAAGATCTAATGGATATAGTGAGTGGTGAAGAGGATGAGCCCATTCACCCTCAAGAAGCTGCAAAATACAAAAGGAGGTGCAAGGTTGCTCTCTGTTGTATAAAAATGAATGTAGCTAATGAGCTTTTTAAGGAGGTAGGTGCTTGCACCTTGGCTCAAGAAGCATGGGAAACTCTTCAAAAGATATATGAATCCAAGAATACTTCAAGGTTGCTATCCTTGAAGAATCAAATCTTTCAATGTTTTCAAGCTAAAGGAGAGAGTGGACATTCATATGTGTTGAGAGTTAAGGACTTAAACAAGGATCTTGCTTACATAGGAGATTCCATTAAAGAAAGTGAACTTGTTCAACTAATCTTGAATGGTTTGAGTGTGGATTTTTCTAACCTAGTGCAAGGCTATGCAATTATGGGCAAGTTGCCCTCACTTGAAGATCTCCAAGGAGTCCTCATGGTCGAGGAGAGTAGGAGAACTCACATCAAGTCAAGGATGGAGAAGCTCTCCCTCAATGATCGAGATGACAAGGCTCTTTTCACCAAGAGCAAGAGCAAATCCAAAGGCAAGGGTTCTGCATTCAAGAAGAATCAAGTCAAAGGTGAAGATCAAGAAGGATCTTCAAGTCCAAGCTCGAGCAAGCCAAAGAAGGATAAGTTTAAGATCAAATGCTACTTTTGTGGCAAGATGGGGCACTATGCCTTGGAGTGCTTCAAGAAGAAGCAATCTCAAAGTCAAGAAAACCTAGGACAAGAAGAAGAGGAGAGCTCTCATGAAGATTCACTCATGATGTCAAGTTTCTCATCTTCAAGCATAAGAGGTGAAGACCCTTGGTGGATAGATAGTGGGGCTAGCTCCCACATGGCAAGTAAAAGGGAGTATTTCTCAAACTTATCTACCTATGATGGACCTATCAAGTCAATTTTCTCAGCAAATGATTATGCTTGTAAGGTAGAAGGCATAGGATCCATACTTTTATCTTGGGATCTTCAAGCAAGATCAAGATTGATGAAGTACTTCACATTCCTAGTATCACTAAGAACTTGCTTAGTGTAGAACAATTGCTTGACAATAGTTTGATTGTAGAGTTCACCACAAATGCATGTAACATCAAGAAGGATGGCAAGATCATTGTTAGAGGCATAAGATTTGGAAGATTATTCAAATGAGATGGCTATGTGGATGCTAATATTGTGATGCTAGCCAAGGAGACTAAACTATCCAACCATAGTCTTTGGCACAAAAGACTTGGTCACATCAACTCAAAGTCCATGGAGGTCATGTGCAAGGAGGATCTTGCCTTAGAACTTCCAAGATCCTTGGCAAAAGAGGAGAAAGTATGTGAAGCATGTGCTCTCTCAAAAGCACATAAGAAGCCCTTCTCAAGTTCAAGCACAAAGACAACTCATCAACTTGAGTTGATCCACTCGGATGTACACTTTGCAAGTACAATGTCCAATGGAGGTGCCACCATGTTTGTTACATTCATAAATGATTACTCAAGGTTTTGTTGGGTATTCATACTTTCATCTAAAGCACAAGTACTTGAAATCTTTCTTAAGTTCAAAGCATTTGTTGAGAAGAATCTTGATCACAAGATCAAAACTTTTAGAAGTGATAATGGTGGAGAATATATCTCCAATGCTTTTAAAAATTGTTGTGATCAAGAAGGGATTAAAAAAGAATTATCTTGTCCCTACACCCCTCAACAAAATGGGGTAGCCGAGAGGAATAGGACATTGTGTGAATGTTCTAAAGCCTTAAGGATTGATGCATGTTTACCAAAAGCTTTTTGGGGAGGAGCTCTCACTTGTGCTAACCATTTGATGAATAGAGTTCCATGTAGCTCTATTGAAGGCAAAACACCCTTTGAAGCCTTGTATGAGAGGAAGCCAAATCTCAAGGACTTAAAGGTGTTTGGATGCATTTGCTATGTGCATACACCTTTGGAGAAAAGGACCAAGGAAGATCCATCATCAATCAAAGGTATTATGCTCGGGTATGGAAAAGCAAGCAAGGGATATAAGGTATACATTCCATCTTCCAACAAGTTTGTAGTCTCTAGAGATATCATTTTTGATGAGGATAATATGCATAAACTTGTTGATGGCTCAATCAAATCACCTATCAAGAGGGAGGTGGCCGAGAATCAAGATGTCATAGATCTTGAGGAGGAGCTAGAGCCAAGTGAACCAATCACTCCAAGAAGATCATCAAGGGTAAGAATGGAGCCATTGAGGCTCACATACCAAGACAAGGGGAAGCAAGCCGAGGGTAATCCATCTTCATCCTTTGCACTCATTTCAAGTTTTGAAGAACCTTCATGTGTAGAAGATGCATTGAGTTCAAAGGAATGGTTTCAAGCTATGATAGATGAATATAATACTTTGATGGAGAATGGCACATGGATCCTTGTTGATAGACCTCTTAAGAATGTGATTGGATATAAATGGGTTTTTAAGCTAAAACTCAATATGGATGGAAGTGTAAGCAAACACAAGGCAAGGTTAGTTTCCAAAGGATATGCTCAAGCAAAGGGCATAGATTTTGAAGAAACTTTTGCACCCATGGCCAAGATGGTCACAATAAGGTTACTTCTTGCACTTGCTTCACATTTTGGTTAGATTCTCTTTCAAATGGATGTTTCTTATGCATTCTTAAATGGTTATTTGGAAGAATACATCTTCATGGAACATTTCCAAGGCTTCATCAAGCTCGGGATGGAAGGTAAAGTATGTCATCTTCAAAGGAGCTTATATGGTTTGAAGCAAGCATCAAGATCTTGGAATTCAAGACTTCATGATTTTTTAGTTTCTATTGGATTCACTCAAAGTGAATATGATCCAACTTTGTACATAATGTACGATGTAAATGACATTGTACTTTTATTGATTTATGTAGATCATATCATCCTTAGTAGTGATAACATTGATGGTATTGAGAAAACCAAGAAAAATCTATCACTAGAATTTAAGATGGTAGATCTTGGTCAGTTTCACTTTATATTGGGCATAGAAGTACTTAGAGGTTCAGATTTCATCTTCATTAGTCAAACTAAGTATGCTCAAAGTTTGCTCAATATATTCAAGATGCAAGATTGCAAGCATGTAGAAACACCAATGGAACAAGATGTAAAAGTGCTCAATAAAAGTGATGAAGCATCCTTTATGGACATCACTCTTTATAAGCAGCTTATAGGCTCCTTAATGTGGATCACCATAACTAGGCCTGAATTATGTTCTAGTGTGTGTAGGCTAAGTCAATATATGCAAGATCCATTAGTGATACATTGGAAAAATGCTAAAAGGATTTTGAGAGTACATCTCGGTACTCTAGATCGTGGAATTCTCTATAGAGGAGATGTCATTGATTTGCATGCCTTTAGTGACTCGGATTTTGCAGGTGACAAAAGGGATAGGAAGTCCACAAGTGCCTATGCAACATTCACTGGTGGAGGAGTAGTTTCTTGGTTGTCAAAGAAACAAGAAACCATCTCACTTTCTTCAACCGAAGCCGAGTATAAAGCTCTCCCCACTACAACAAAAGAGCTATTATGGACCAAGAGGCTACTTGTGGAGCTAAAAGTCATGAGTTTAGATGTTGTTCCAACTCTCTACAATGACAACATTTCAGCCCAACACCTTGCAACCAATCCAATTTTCCATGCAAGGTCAAAACATATTGAGATCTTCCATCATTTTGTGAGAGAGAAGGTGCAATCAAAGGAGATATCTTTGGAGCATGTGTCAAGTAGTGAATGTATTGCTGATATCCTCACTAAACCACTTCAAAGAGCTGCATTTGTGAAGTTAAGATCAATCCTAGGGTTGATAAGCAAGTCTATGTTATCTTCAAACTAGTTGTGAGGAGGAGTGTTAAATTTACACAAGCTAGTTTGCACAATTACCACTTGTAAATGACTTTGAGGCCATGTTGTGGGATGTCACATGTGCCAAAAGCATAGAATACCTTATTCTAAGTCAAATCATTAACCTAGCTTTGAAATGGTACCTTTGGAATATGTCCAAAGAGTGCATAGATAGGGTAGAGAAAAAGTAGGAACTAAAAATAGCATTTTTCTCATTGTTTTTGGATCTGAGGCATTGACCCTAAATAGGGTGGATTGAGTAAGTAGGTGCTTTCTCCATCATTTCTAAGATCAAATGGGATTATTTTGTTGCATTTTTATCAATCTCTAGATGTTGTTCTATGTGATTGTATAAAGGTTATAATGTTAAAGACGAAGGTCAAAATGGTCTTTAATTATTTGGTTGATTGTAGAATTTGGAACTCATAATCTAGTTAAGAATCGAGTTGGAAGAATATTCATGGAATCCAGTAATTTTCCTTCTGAAAAAGATTTTAGAATGTTTCTTATATTTCCTGAGTGGTATGTTGTACATATACTCTAGTATCTTTTAATGATTATGGTTTTGGAATCCTATAAATTATGATTGACAAATCATAAGATATTAAATGTTATGATTGAAGAATCATAAATTGATACTTAATGGACATTAGAAGATTATAAGGGAAGGTGATGATTCTTAAGAGATGAGTAATTCTTGATCAAGTGACAAGTCAAGGATCTAGTGCATATTTGAGTTTATAAAAATCTCACAGACATTTTCATTAAATAATTACTTACTTATGAGGAATTTGCTTACCTTACAGTTTGGAGTCAAGAAATGCTTGTGTACTGTTTTTAGCCTAAAATCTTCGGTTAATTAGGAGCAATTAAGTCTATCAAGATTCAATGGTTGCTATTTCCTTGTCTGTATTGCTAGGAATAGAGCATTAAACTCAAGGGAGTATCTGGAGTACTCAAAACTGAGTTAAAGCCATTTTTAGCTTGATGGATCTCCTAAGAGATTTTGGTAGGATGAATTTTTGTACCTTAGTTTCTGAAAAAATTCTAAGTGTATTGGTACCAAGAAGCATTTGTGACAGGCCTGCAAGAAATTGTGGATAGTCTTGGATTATAATCGTTTGGATCTTTAACTTGTGAACATTGATTTCCAATGTAAAGTGGCATTTCACCCATAGATTCATGTAAATTGAAGTTACATGAAGGTGATCTTACAAAATTGGAGAGAATCAGACCCAATAGGAGAATTTATCTCTTAGTGTACTTCTAAAGGCAGATATAGTACGTCAGTGCAGAGATAGATAATTTGAGAGTTATTCTATCTCTAAGTACTTATTTGATATTGAAGTCAGACTAAGGATTGATTCTCAAGGTAAAAGTGAAAGTTAAAAGATTGATTTGTTAGCTTTTGAACTTGATCTTCATGATTGGTCAACTGCTCATCCATTGTATCATCATGTAAATTTTGTTTATGTAATGATGACAGTTGATTGTGTTGAGGATCTTACCCATTTGGAAAACTTATTGTTCAATGTACCTTTGGAATCTGAAAGAGTACTCAGAATCAGAGATAAACAGATAAGGAATTGTTCTATCTCTGGGTGCTTGATTAGGTTGGTTGGTCAGATTGAGGATAACAATTCATGGGAAAGAGTTAAAAGCATACAAATGTGGATTTTTCTAGCTGCTCATTCTAAGGACAAAACAAGGGGGGAAGAATGTCCTAGACCTATAATTGGACATAGGAGCATCTGCATGGTGTTTGACTACTATAATGCATGAAAGGAGGTCAATTCCTATTCCAAGTTGCATGGGGATCCTAAGAGGAATATTCTCTCCTCATGGGAGAGAATATATACTAGTGAAAACTCGTCCATATACCTATTGGATTTTTTGATTCTTGAAGCCAAGAGCCCCTCTTCTCTTGCATTCATTCACCATGGCATGGGGGTGGAGTGGTTAGGGTATTGACTAACATTTACGATCCAAGTGCAACGCGACCCTGACCCCCGATCATGCGGTGATCATTTAGTTCCTAGCTGGGTTACCGCAGAGCATCAGAAGAGAGCTTAAACGTCAAGATCAATATGCTACATTGTAGGAGGCTATGGAAGATGCTATCAGAGAGGAAGATGAAGGATCGGATGATGATTCAAGTCACCATTATCCAACGATCCATCATCCCACCCCTTCAGTTGCATCGACCTCCAATGCTTCCAATATCTCAAACGACTTGTTGATGGAACATATTACTAAACTTCACAAATACCAAATGGAACAACTCACAATCTAGTTGATCAAAAAGTGAAGGCTTTACAAAGTACTGTAGCAACTTCATTTACAATGCCAGATTAGAATCAACTACAGTATTCAAGAAAGAATGTATGGTATCTAGTTTGTATCCATAACCATATGAGTGACCAGTGTTGAAGCAAAATCTCAAGCTGACACATCAATATTGCCTCTTGTGTAATGCATCTTCACACAAAATGGTGTTTTTCCCATTTAACTCTAGAATCATCCAGCAAAAGAGGGCACAATATGAGACCTCTTATCCTTATCACCAAGGAGACCCTAATGTGGCACCACGGTTTGGAGCACTATTGAACGAGCAGCGCATGGCATTACCAACACCACCAGGGCCAGCTAACAATCAAGTGGCTCAAGTGAACCTGACAGCAGCGGAGCACGTCATTCCACCCCAATATGAGAAACAGCAGTGGTACGGTGGGCCTGAGCCATACGTTGATCCGGCCATCAATGAGTACTTTGCTATGTATGTTGCCCAACCTCAACACCAAGGTGGAAGAATATATAGCTGCTATGGATGCGAAGAAGGGCATAGAATCGTCGAATGTCTCCACAAGGGCATGTATACACCCTTCTGCCGAGAATGTGGTTAGATGCATTGTTATAAAAATTGCCCACTACGACCTGGAGCCAGTGCACCATTAAATTTGATTACATTGCAATCCACATCCACTCCAGAAAGGTTGTTGTGGAGTTCCTAACTCCACATGTTCATGTGCTAGTAGTTACAAGACCACAGAAGCGGAAAGAGGTGGCACCATCACCACCACCATCAGTATCAATGGCTAAAGATCAACCTTTGGTAGTAGGACCATATCATAATGCCAAGGAAGAAGGACGACAATATCAAAGAACCTGCCATTGGATACAGGAAGCACATGTAGGGAAAGCTACACAAACCAAGGTAAAATCTGCAGTACCTCTAGCCATAGAAGTTCCAACACTACAAATAGGCTCACCATGAACTATCATTAATAACTAATGGGTCAATCTGGTTTGTTAATGAACCCAGTATGGGGATAGACTCTCTCTCTCTCTCTCTCTCTCTCTCTCTCTCTCTCTCTCTCTCTCTCTCTCTCTCTCTCTCTCTCTCTCTCTCTCTCTCTCTCTCTCTCTCTCTCTCTCTCTCTCTCTCTCTCTCTCTCTCTCTCTCTCTCTCTCTCTCTCTCTCTCTCTCTCTCTCTCTCTCTCTCTCTCTCTCTCTCTCTCTCTCTCTCTCTCTCTCTCTCTCTCTCTCTCTCTCTCTCTCTCTCTCTCTCTCTCTCTCTCTCCCCCCCCCCTCTCTCTCTCTCTCTCTCTCTCTCTCTCTCTCTCTCTCTCTCTCTCTCTCTCTCTCTCTCTCTCTCTCTCTCTCTCTCTCTCTCTCTCTCTCTCTCTCTCTCTCTCTCTCTCTCTCTCTCTCTCTCTCTCTCTCTCTCTCTCTCTCGTTCATAAGCAGGTTCTTTTTCTGGGAATGAAGCAATTGGTGGCAGTAGCTTTCTTCATCGCTCTATCACACACACGTAGCAAATGATGTCTTATGCTACTTTGAGGGCTTTCATATGCTATGTTTAACTGGAAAATTTCAACCATTGCTTAGTTCAATTCAATGGGATGATGGCAGGTGATCAGACATCATCAAACATCAGACTCTGCTATCAAAATTTGTGTTCGGTGTGGATCACAACTGGCATTTTCTTGGACTCGGTGTGGATCACGACTGGCAAACTATTCTCTTCATTGTTCTCTCTCTCTCTCTCTCTCTCTCTCTCTCTCTCTCTCTCTCTCTCTCTCTCTCTCTCTCTCTCTCTCTCTCTCTCAGAAGAATGGGAGGAATATAAATATAGAGAATGCGTTCTCTTCTCTCCCAAAATTGCAGTCTCGAACATTCTCTTTCTAAGCAGAGCTCATCTCACAATTCAAATAAATTCGAAGAATAAGAAGAATGAGAGAAATATAAATACAGAGAATGCGTTCTCTTCTCTCCCAGAATTGTAGTCTCGAACATAGTTTGCAATTGTCGAATGCAAAGTTGTCATATGTTGTTCAGATTATGTGTTGTTGTATGTACATTTTTTTTCTGACATTCTTGGTGTTGTTGCAGATGTCGAAGATCTACATAAATCACAGGACCTTTGTGCGAGACCTGATGGAGTTATTTTGTTTCGGTGATGAGGTGTCTCGCTGCTCCATTTTGTGGTTGATAGAAGCTTACACGGAGTTCGTATTCCAACAACAAAGGAGAAGATGTTTTATACCGAGAGAATATCGATTCCTATTAGATGTAGATATGTTACTTAGGAATGTGGCGTATGTTTGGAGACATGTTAGTATTGTTAGATTGAGTGACTTTGAGCCAATGTTAGAAAACTTGGTGTATGCCCAGGTATTGATTTCTTATTTATCAGATGACCTGATGTCTATTTCTTAAAAAGATTAAAATATGAAATTGTTGCTGCTCTAAATTTTTATAACAATTTGGGTGTTTGTGATGAATGTTTTTCAAACCCACACATTGAATACACACACAGACACACAGGCACACACATTGCTAAATAAAAGTAAACACACACACACACACGTACACATACACATTCCCTGTCACCTTCCTAGAAGGCTTCGCGGGATTTCGAGGGCCATTTCGCGAAGGCTTTGCATATTTCGAGGGCCGCTTTGCGAAGGCTTCGTGAAAATACCTCAAAAAATACCTCAAAATCTACCTCAAAATGTACTGAAGCAAATGATTCCACAACCGTCTATGCCTCCGGTCCAATACTCTCGGTGGTCCATGCATCACCTCCCCATGCTCCTGAAACAAAACAAGGCCATCAGCCAACAAGTTATCACCATCATGTAAAACCTTCTTTAAGCGTGAAACATGAAAAACATGATGAACCTTACAACCAACAGGCAAATCCAATTCATAAGCAACACTATTAATCTTTTTAATAATTTTCCAAGGTCCACAATATCTAGGTGACAACTTATAACACTTCCTTGTCTTTAGGGTTTTCGAGTCCTTTGGAATCCTGAGAAATACCATATCTCCTTCCTCGAACTCTCTTGGCGTACGATCCGGATCAGCATATGTCTTTGCCCGATCCATCGCCGCTTTTACATTTTCCTTTGCTAACTCCAACATCTGTTGCATGTGAGTTAGAAATTCCATAGCACTAGGTGCCTTATGAGGCATACCTATAGTAACTGGACTGGCTGGTCTAAAACCATAATTTAGCTCGAAAGGACTCATCTTCGTAGATGCATTCTTTTTATCATTATAGGCAAACTCCAACAATGGTAGGTAACGTTGCGTTTGCCTTTCACTCACATAAGCCCTAAGCATGTCTTCCAAGGTTTGGTTAACTCTCTCAGTCTGCCCATCTGTTTTAGGATGATCTACTCATTCCCAACTGCACCTCTAACTTCTCAAATACTGCAGTTCAAAAATTGCCAGTAAAACAAAAATCCCTGTCAGACACAATGGATCTAGGTAATCCATGAAGTTTGAATACATGCTATATAAACAAATCAGTCGTACCAAGTGCATCAATCTTATTACTAGTTGGAATAAAATGAGCCATTTTCGTGAGTCTGTCAACCACAACTAGGATAACATTATGTTGCTGCTGCATATGTGGTAAACATGTAATAAAGTCCATGGAAATACTCTCCCATCTCCCTTCTGGTATAGGTAACGGGCGCAATAATCCAAGCACTTTAATCCTTTCAGCCTTATTACACCATTACTATGCGGCGTGTGTGATTGTGTGAATTGTCTTTTGATGTCGTGTTCTTTGCAAAAGTCCTCAAAATCATCAAATTTGTATCCGCCCCCTCTATCAGATCTTAGCACTTTGATGCGTGCATCCAGTTGGTTCTCTACCAAAGACTTGAACTCCTTGAAGCGAGCAAAAGCGTCGGATTTCTTCTTCAAGAAATAAATCCATGTCCTCCTAGAGTAATCATCTATGAAAATCATAAAATAATAGGCTTTCCCCAACGACATGGTCTTCATTGGGCTGCACAGGTCGCTGTGAATGAGTTCCAGTGGTTTCTTAGCTCTTGCAACTCCACCTTTCTTGAATGTCTCCCTGTGATGCTTTCCCATGACACAACCTTCACATATTGTGTGATGAACGTCCTGCAATGCTGGTAACCCTATTACCATCTTCAGCTTCGCCATCAATCTCAAGCTCCCATAGTTCAAATGACCAAGTCTTCTGTGCCACAACTCAGATTGAGATGCTGTTGAGATAGCCAAATCATATTCTCCTGGTTTTGCAGCATCCAATCTATAAAGGCCACAGTTACAATCTCTATAACCTTTCGTCACCACTTTATGATTGTGGTTCATATCCCTCATAAGGCATCCATCCTTGACAAATTCAACCTTAAGATGTTGATTAGCCATTACTCCAACAGAAAGCAAACTCTTTTTGAGTCCAAGAACATGAAGCACATTAGAGATGTTCTTGATTTTACCATCAGGAAACTGCACAGGTACATTGCCCACACCTTGTATTTGGTATTCCTCCACATTGGCTTGAGCGACCTTATCCCCATCATGGATTGGTGAGAATTTCTCAAACCAATCATGTTTCTTGATCATATGCCTTGTGGCGCCTGAATCTATGAACCATCTGGCACCGTCAACCTGGGATGCCAATGCCGATGAGAAGACACTTGTCTCGTCATCTTCTCCATCGACTTCGGCAATGTTGCCTTGTTGAGTCACTTTTCCTGCCTTTATGACTGCTTTCTTCTTGTAACACTCGCATGCCCAATGACCCGGTTTGTGGCAATAGTAACATTTGTCTTTCTTCTTCTTTTTCTCTTTTGATGACGATTCTCCCTCGTCGTCATCATCCTTGGATTTCTTGGAAATCCTCTTCCATCCTTTTTGCTTGCCTTTAGCAAGCAAGGCTTGATCCTCATGTGGGGTTTGCCTTGACTTCACCACTTCGCGATGCTGCTCTTCCTGCAACATGATTCCGTGGAAGTCTTCAAAAGTAGGCAATCTCTCCCTCGAAGCAATGCCGCTCACAAACATCTGTACCCCCGAGACACTGCTCATTGTGGTATGTACCAATTCAACGTCCCTAATTGGTTCTTCAATTGTCACAAGTCGATTTCTCAGCTCCTTTATCCTGGTGAAGAAAGATCCCACTGATTCACTTTCTTCTATCCTTACTGCGTGCAATCTCGACTTCAAGAACATGGCCCGAGCTGGATTGCAAGTTTGAAATTGCATTCTAAGAGCTTCCCAAGCTCCCCTAGCCGTCGTGGCATCACTTATATGAGTGATTACATGGTCTTTCACTGAAAGATTGATTAAGAACAATGCTCTCTGTGCCTTTTTATCAAAGGTCCTCATGTCACCTGGAGTGGTATTTGGCCGGACTTCAATACCTGCCACGATCTCCCATAACTCTTTCTCCATCAAAATGCTCTTCACTTTCAATTTCCAGATGTTGTAGTTAGAAGCCCCATCAAATTTGCTTGCATCGCCCAAAATTGCCTCATTGATGTTTGCCATTTCCAAACTGCTTGAAACTCCACCTGTAGGCTATAAAGTGTATGCCGAAGCCAACCGTGATGTCAGAAATAAAAAATAATGACCTGCAATTTTTGGCTTACCAGGCCACCCACCGCTCTTTCGCCATATTGAAAGCCAAATTGGCATTGCTTTCCGAAATGCCTCTCGTCAACAACTCCCAGCTCCCTGCCCCCTCAATCTTGTGGCCCACGTTTCTCCCTAGGTTTACAATCCTCACCGTCGATCCTTTGAGGATCAAATCCTACATCAACAGGAGATTTTTGTGCACTCAAGCTTGCACTTCCATACACTGGTGCCTTCCACACACCAGGTCTTCACTTAGGATCAACGCGCGCGAGCCTCCACGTGACCTCTCCTCTCTTCACGTGACCTCTCCTCTCTCCACGGCTATGGCGATTATAAACGGTTTTGGAAAAACCCACGGCTAACTTTTCAAGCTCTCCTCCAACTCTCCACGGCAGTCAGCGGCTGTCTACAACTTGATTACTCCTGCTAAAACGCCTCTTTTCAAGCTTTTACAGCACTAAAAAACCTAGTAAATGGAGAAAGATCTTCAATTTTTCCTTCTGAAACCCCAGCCATGAAAGAAAAAAGACTTCTTGAGTTATGCTCAGGTTTTTTCTGAGCCACTTTTTCAGCCTTCTACTACACTCAGGTCGCCCTACAATCAGCCATCACCTGCTTCACACAGATCTTCAATTGGCTTCAAATTGAACCCACAGTAGGCAACCTTTCTATGGAGTTCTATGCTTCCGTTTAGCTTCTCGTTTCAGTCGACAATCCCCTGCCTTTGAATCTTCTTACAGTTTCGAGCTATTCCACGAATCTCCACAGACTCGGTTTTGTGCTTCCTAGCCAACAAACCGTCGCAAATTCGCAGCTCTCTATTCTTGTCTGGTGATTCTAGCCACCAAGGGCTCTACCAAGTTAATAAAACAATTTAAACACCCGACCGGATCAATCACCACAGCACAACATCAAGTGCAACAAGACAAGACAACATAATTGCTCACCTCAAACTGTATATTCAACTGATAAGTAAGTACAAAGATAAAGTTGCTTAAAAGCACTCAAAGGGCTTGTAAAAGAAAGAAGGCTCGATAATTCTCGAACTAAGCACACGTGGTGTCGTCGAAATAAGAAAGCACTGTATAAGTCGATCATTGCTATTTTAACTCTTACCCACTAGTGTGTGTGTGTGTGTGTGTGTGTGTACACACACACACACACTAGTGGGTAAGCCTGTCGATGACGGGTGGCCGGACGTTGATTGCAGATGGTTTGCATTTTGAATATGAGGGCATTTTGGGTGGTGGCCGATGCTTTTGATGATGACAAGAGGCTAATTGTGCTTTGTTTTCTCATGTGGCTGAATTGTGTGTATGTGTGTGTGTATACATATATATATACACACACACACACATACACACACTGTTATATATATATATATACTAGTAAAGAGTGCCTGTCCTTGACGGGCAATGGCGGCCGATCTAGGCGACGACCGATGATTTGAAAATTGAGTATCTCGTTGACGGGCGACGATTTTCCGATGATTTGAAAATTTAGTATGTCCTCGTTGACGAGTGGAAGATGTATGTGTGTACGTGGCCGAAGTGTGCCAGCCGACGTATCGCATTGTTCGGGAGGGGGAGGCATTTTTTGGGAGGGGGAGGGAGAGTGTCGCATTTTTCTGGAGGGGGAAGGCCAATGTCGCAAAAATTTCGAGAAAAATATCTCAAAAATTTTCCCTGAAGGCTTCGTGAAAATTCCGATGCCCTTGCAAAAATACCTCGAAACGCGAAAAGGCCTCAAAAATCTTGCGAAAATTTTGAAAAAAATTAGCGAATCCTCACAAAGCCTTTAGGGGATTTTCGCGACACTCCCCTTGAAAAAAATGCGACACTTGAGGGGGAGGGACCATGTCGCAAAAGTTTCGCAAAAGTTTTCTGAAGGTTTCGCAAAAATCACTATAGGCTTCGCAAAAATTTCGCGATATCCTGCTGCCTTCACAAAAATACCTCAAAAATACTGCAGGGGGAGGCCCTCGAAGAATGCGACACTGACCCTCGAAAAAATATCTCAAACCTCGAAAAACACCTCAAAAATATCCTCAAAATGTACCTCGAAAATATCTCCAAAAATTGAAATCTCCAAAAATTCGTCTCTCCACAAATTGAGACACTGACCCTCGAAAGTACCTCAAAAATACCTTGAAAAAGTGAGACACTAACCCTCGAAATACCTTGAAAATATCTCGAAATGCCTCGAAATGTACCTCTCCAAAAATTCAAGTTTTGAGTTTCGAAAATTTTTTCTCCAAAAATTGAAACCTCGAAATGAACCTCGAAAATATCTCCAAAAATTCGTGTCTTGGTCTCCAAAAATTCGTGTCTTGGTCTCCAAAAATTCGTTCCTCCACAAATTGAGTCTCAAAAATACCTCAAAAAGTACCTTGAAAACCTCGAAAAATTGAGACACTGACTCTCGAAATACCTCGAAAGAACCTCGAAATACCTCGAAAATATATCATAAAATTCGTGTCTTGGGTCTCCAAAAATTCGTCTCTCCACAAATTGTGTCTTGAAAATTTAGAGACTCCAAAAATTCAAGTTTTGAGTCTCGAAAATTTTGCGACTTTAAAAATTGAAGTCTCCGAAAATTCGAGTTCCGAGTCTCGAAAACTTCGTGTCTCCAAAAATTGAAACCTCGAAAATTCTTGTCTTGAGTCTCCAAAAATTTGTTCCTCCACAAATTGAGTCTCGACAATTTGGAGTCTCCAAAAATTGAGTCTCAAAAATACCTCGAAAAGTACCTCGATATACCTCAAAAAATTGAGACACTGGCCCTCAAAATACCTCGATTATACCTCAAAATTGTCACATGTACTTTGAATCCCTTGCCCAATGTAAATGGTAAATTGTAATTATTTAATTGTAAATGGCTAAGTCACCGGCCTGTGGAGACAATTGTAAATTGCAATGTAAATATCTGTTATAGTGACTAAATCTGAGATGGCCAAGGGGTACTGGGTCTCATGAGAGTCTGGTAGACTAACCTCCTATAAAGTAGGAAGGGTTGACTGGTCAACATGCCACGTGTCATATGCTCACTGGGACACTTGGTCTAGTGCATGAGTGACACTTGTCGGACAGTCAATGGACGGGTCAACAGGACGTGTGTCGTATGCTCATTGGGACACGGTCCAATGCATGAGTGACACATGTCAGACTGTCCACCTACTAGCTTGCCTATGTGTCAGGGTACTGCCAAGTGGCAAGTGTCGCCTATGCATGGAGTTTGCCATGTGTCGACGTTAGGATGTGTCAGGGTTAAGGGGTGCTTGAGGGGATATAGGGTGAGCCTTGTCAGGCATTCCTCATTATGATTATGGTATTCCTATGCAGCTATGGTTGGGAGGAGACTTGCAGCAGAGCTCTCATGTTTGCTTGTTGATCTATGTACATTTGCTTGAGATTAATAAAGTGACGGATTTGTTGGGTAATTCTGTGTATTTACTTAGGGTTGTGAGCTTGTGTGCAACATTTGGTATCAGAGCAGTTACTTTCAAGACTTGTGTGGGATTTGGCATCTTCAGTTAGGGTTTGGAGCATTCTTGGAGAGTCAGTGCCCTACTGTAGGTGATCTGTTGGCAGATTTGGAGCCCATAAGATAGCAAATTGAAGCCCTATGGTGGATTGCTGACCTTCTGGCAGCCTTTGAGCATTTTCTACTACGCGGCTTGATTATTCTCTTTGCTTTTGTGAAAATATAGCCCACATAGGATTTGTAAATCTGTTTGTAACTTCTTCAATACTTAGTATTTTTCAGATTTGTCAGTTGCAATAAGCTTCTTGTGGTAGGTCGCTGGTAGGGTAGGGCTTTTCGCCTTCTGATTTCGTGATCATCCATAGTTTTTTTTGTCAATTGTCAGTTTGAAACCCTAGTTTATTGGTTTTTGGAGAAGAAGAGTCTATGTGTAATTAGAACTTGACTGTAGGAGATCTATTCTATCCAGTTCTTCTAGGAATTCAGGGCAACCTATCTGTGTAGTGATTTGAGGTGCTGAGAGCCTGGTTTTGCTTTGTTTCTGCTTCCTATTTTTCTGCTATGGCATCCGCAAGCAACACCAGTCAAGATTCACAGAGATTAGATGCTGTATGTTCCAAGGTGGATACTATCGAAGCTACTCTTAAGCTGATTTTAAAGCAACTCAAAGGTAAAGGAGTTAGTGTTCCTGAGAGAATCAGTGGTACAGCTATGGAAGCAGAAAGGACATTGTCAATGGGCCATGAAGCTGAGTTGGGGTTTCGAAAGAGAAAGCTACCTACTATCAAAGATTTAAAACCTCCGAAGTTCACTGGAGCAGTATCTATGAGAACTACTGATGTTGTTGAGAATTGGTTGCAAAAGTGGGAGATAGCATTCCAGATGTGTGGCATAGACGATGAAACTGAGATGATTGCTGAAGCCACATATCGTTTTCAAGAGTCAGCACAAAGGTGGTGGAGGATTGGTCGGAAGCATGCAGTGCGACAATGTTCTTGCAAAACAGGAGCCCTACAATTGCGGTTCCAAATGTGACTCCCGAAGAAGCATTTACAGGAATAAAGCCAAAAATCGACAAGTCTCGTGTCATTGGATGTAAGGCCTATGCACATGTGCCAAAGGAGGAGCGAAAGAAACCTGATGCCAAAGCAATCAAGTGTATCTTCGTCGGTTATGACGAGAGGATGAAGGCATACAGGTGTTTTGATCCTGTAATAAACAAGATTCACATTAGCAAAGATGTGATCTTTGATGAGACGCATAGGTATGAAGATGAAGACCATGCAAGTGGTGAAAGCATTAAAAGACTTCCCACAATTTTGGAAGAAGAAGATGAAGAAGACGCTCCACAAGATGATGCACGTGAAGATGAAAGTTGAGAGGGCGAGTATGAAAGGACACCACCTATTCAAGAGCCTAGGGGGAGGTACTTGCCAATAGGAGCAATAAAGGAGAAACCTTGACAACAAATGAGTGTTTAGAACAAAGTTTCATGCGGATGGCACGATAGCAAAGCATAAGGCACGCCTAGTAGTGAAGGGTTCTGAGCAAAGCAAAGGAATTGACTATGAAGAGACATTTGCTCCAGTGGCTAAGTGGACTACGCTACGCCTTATCATTGCCCTAGCATCTCATTTTGGGTGGAAGATTCATCAAATGGATGTGAAGTCCGCATTTTTGAATGGTGACTTAGAGGAAGAAGTTTACATGGTCCAACCGCAGGGCTTCATAGCAAAAGGGCAAGAACAAAAGGTATGTAAACTACGCAAAGCACTTTATGGCCTTAAGCAAGCACCACGCGCATGGTATGGACGCATTGACAATTACTTTCTTTTTCATGGGTTTGTAAAAACAAATTCAGATCCAAATCTTTATATTCTTATAAACGAAGATAACATTGCCTTGATTGTACTTTACGTTGATGATATCATTATCACGGGCAATGATGAGAACCTCACTCGTTCTATCAAAGCCAACTTATGCAAGCAGTTTGAGATGACAGATTTAGATCTTATGCACTACTGCTTGGGTGTCGAAGTATGGCAAACTGGCAGTGATATCAGGTTATGTCAAAACAAGTATGTGGACGAGATATTGGAGAGATTTCACATGACAGAGTGCAAACCTTCCATCACCCCTTGCAAAGCTGGTAAGAAATTATCTCGTATTGATGATAGTGCACATGTTGACGCTACTCTATTTCGTCAGCTAGTTGGGAGTTTGATATATCTTATGACTACACGTCCTGATATCTGCTATGCTGTAAGTTTGATTAGCCAATTTATGTCATCACCCACTATGGACCATTGGAAAGCTGCAAAAAGAATTTTGAGGTACGTGAAAGGTACATCTAACCTTGGCCTAATCTACAAAAGACAAAGTGTTTTACCTAAGTTGTAAGGTTATGTTGACGCTGATTGGGCAGGAAGTATAGATGATAGAAAGTCAACAACAGGTTATGCCTTCAATTTTGGTAGCGGTTGTTTTTCATGGTCTAGCAAGAAGCAACATACTATTTCTCTTTCTTCTACAGAAGCCGAATATAAAGCGTTAAGTTCTACTACCCAGGAAGCTGTTTGGCTACATAGGCATGAAGCAGGTAAATCCTACTGTTATTTTCTATGACAGTCAAAGTGGAATACAATTTGCTAAGAATCCTGTCTTTCACGCAAGGACAAAACATATCGAGGTAAAATATCACTTTGTGCATGAGAAGCTACAATATGAAGATATAAGTATTGTACATTGTTCTACGTTGTTACAAGTTGCTGATATATTTACGAAAGCTTTAAGTAAAGAAAAGTTTGAGACTTTTAGAGCCAAACTTGGCTTAGATCTGGTTATGTAAAAAGCTTTTACTTGTAATACTATCATGGAGGTATGTTCCATGAATAGAGTAAATTCTAAAATAAAGAGAGACGTTGATCATTGAGGGAGAGAGTTAAAATAGCAATGATCGACTTATACAGTGCTTTCTTATTTCGAGGGCACCACGTGTGCTTAGTTCTAGAATTATCGGGCTGTCTTTCTTTTACGAGCCCTTTGAGTGCTTTTAAGCAACTTTATCTTTGTACTTACTTATCAGTTGAATATATAGTTTGAGGTGAGCAATTCTGTTGTCTTGTCTTGTTGCACTTGACGTTGTACTGTGGTGATTGATCCGGTAGGGTGTTTAAACTGTTTTCTTAACCGTAAGCCCATCGATGACGGGTGGCCGGACGTTGATTGCAGGTAGTTTGCATTTTGAATAGGAGGGCGTTATGGGTGGTGCCCGATGCTTTTGACAATGGCAAGAGGCTAATTGTGGATTATTTTCTCATGTGGTTGAATTGAGAGAGAGAGAGAGAGAGAGAGAGAGAGAGAGAGAGAGAGAGAGAGAGAGAGAGAGAGAGAGAGAGAGAGAGAGAGCAAAGAAGCTCGTCGATGACGGGCAATTTGGATATGCGACTATTGGGTCACGACTAATATTGTGCATTGGTTGATTCAGATACGCGACTAATGATTTGGGTGCAGCCAATGGTTGGGTGACATTTTGGATAGGGGCATTGGGTGGTGAACTATGGTTTTGGTGGTTCTGACAGTTTGGGTGGAAGCAGGAAGAGAGGTAGTCCCCAGAAGATAAAAATAGGTGAGTAGAAGTGAAATTAACTCGATCAACCATGAAGGTTCATTGACTTTTCTTCCATTATATATCAAGAATTTTATTAGCAAAATAATCCAAAATTTGAGTTTTGAAACATCTCTCTCTCTCTCTCTCTCTCTCTCTCTCTCTCTCTCTCTCTCTCTCTCTCTCTCTCTCTCTCTCTCTCTCTCTCTCTCACACACACACACACACACACACACACACACACATCATGGCCGGGTGTGTGGGCATAGTCCCATCCTCATCCTACAATCGAGAATGATGATTAGGTGGCCTCATGATATCTCCATCGTTGGATGGGTGGACAATGCTCTCTCTCTCTCTCTCTCTCTCTCTCTCTCTCTCTCTCTCTCTCTCTCTCTCTCTCTCTCTCTCTCTCTCTCTCTCACACACACACACACACACACACACACACACACACACGCGCGTGCAGCGACGTTGTCAGATTGGATCAGGCAAAGAAAGTGCTTCATTTTGAGCAGTGCAACGAAAATGTAGATCGACATTTTTCTAAGGTGGCAATTTCTTTGACTGGTCCATTAGTTGACATTTCTCCACAAGAGTGTATTTAGCATTAGTCGACATTTTATTGAGTCTTGAACAATGCCTATCAACACCTCTTTGAGTCTTGAAAATGGCTATCAACATTTCTCCAAGTCCCTAAGCTGTTGATGGGCATTTTTTTGTTGACATGTTGAAGTAGGAATTTCTACCAACCAATGTTGATCGACATCTCTAGACTTGTGCCAAATCTCATGTTTTTCTGCAGATTGTAATGCAAGTTAAACTAAAGATTATTTATTTCTGTAGACTGTTTAGATAGTAGAAGAATGAGTATGTATAGAATAAAAATCCTCAAAAGAAAAAAATAGGTGAGCAGGCTCACTCATGACAATCAAATGAATGTAGGGACCTCTGCCCCGATGTGCTCTTACATATCCCTTTCGTCACCGCTCTTTGCCCTCAAGCCTTCTTGATGAAGGAAGGCAGTTGGGCCTTGGCATGCATTCTCCTACACCTAGGGGGAATGTGTGTGTGTGTGTGTGTGTGTGTGTGTGTGTGTGTGTGTGTGGTTAGGCAATAGGCTCATTTGAAAATAAAAGTGGAGGCCCTTGGATCTCTTTCTTTAAAGCGACCCTTGGTGAGAGGCCGTAAAATACATGGTGTCATTAGGGCCCGCCCTCCTTTGTCTCTCTCTCTCTCTCTCTCTCTCTCTCTCTCGCGCTGTCTTATCTATTCGCCCAGAAATGGAGAGTGTTGATCGGAACCTTTCTGCTCTGCTTCTGCTTCTCATTTAGCAGGAATGCAGAGAGTGTGAAGAAGTAAGTAAGTGTATGATGATGCGGCTGCAACAGGCAGCTCTGCTGATGAATTAGCTTGAAGCCATCGGCGTAGAGTCTGAGTATGGCTGCTGCTGCTGCTGCCGCCTTGAGCCAAAGCTCCGATGATGCGATTCTTGTGGAGAGGGTGGGGAAAGAGGATCTAGAACTCATAGAAACTGCCATTCTCCGCCTGCTCAAGGATCAGCAAGTCTCAGGAGCTGCAACCCAGAAACATAAAGGATTTGCAAGGCCAAGCCATGAGGAGGATGATGAAAGATCAGCAGAAGAGATGGGCTACACCGTGTGTAGTTCAGAATTGGAAAAAGAGGAGCATCCCAGAGCTACTGGCAAGGAATTTGATTTGCTTTCTAAATTGCTAAAACAGGTAAAAGGTTTTGACTCCAGGCCTTATAATTTGCTTGCCTTGCGAGAGTGTTAGTGCCCATCTGTCCTTTTTGCAGCACTAAAATCATCTTCAAGCTCAACAAGCTAAGCATAGGGTAATGGTCGTTGGTAGCAGGGACTAAGGCTATGATTCATATTGTGAGCCGTGTCCACGTATGTGGTAAGGCATATTGTATCTCAAGGATATTCGCCCTGTATGCCAAGTTGCGTATGTAGTTAGGCATACATAATCGAGTAGACCTGCTATCGCTAGTGGTCACGGCTCTGCCTAGTTTTAGTACTGATGCACTACCTCCACCATGTCAGGGAGTGCATGTGTGTGCACTGGGGCAATCCTGCCACAGCAGTGGTGGTGCAAAAATAGGCTGCTCCACAATTCTCACCATTGCAATTCTTGGTCTAAATTTTCCCTTTTGGTTTTTAGGCTTTTTAGCTGCAGATGCACACCATGCACACCCTCACATGGTGGAGGGAGTGCATGCGGTGCTGAAACTAAGAGGAATCTTCACTATTGTATGTAGCTGGAATGGGGGACCAGATTTCTAGTGCCCCATCGTGATTGATTTTGAATTCACTAATCATTTAAAGTAGGTATTTTTAGAAAGCTATATTATTTAAACTAAACTTTGAGCTGCACTGCCCGTAAAGGGAGCAACATATTCCTCATCGTGACTGAGGGTGCAGGGGTCTGCACCCGCAGTCACGATGAGGAATATGTTGCTCCCTTTACCGGCGCTCTGCACCCTCAGTCACGATGAGCAATATGTTGCTCCCTTTACAGGCAGTGCAGCTCAAATACCTACTTTAAATGATTAATGAATTCAAATTAAAAACTGAAGAACATAGTTTGTTTTTAGCATTAGAAAAACATGTTTCAAAGCTTCATGCCTTCAAGGCACCTGGCTGTACTCAGGCTGCAGGATCAGGTCAAAATCAAGAAACAATATCTAACGATATGCAGTGTACGTTTACTAATAGGTTAATATTCATGCTTCCCCAGGTTCACAATTTGAAGTCTCAAAGGCGCAGCAACGATTTTCTGCAGAAGCAAAAAGGGTCACTCGGTCATTCAGAGCTATCGGGTTTGTCAAAGGCTCATTTAGAAGCTGAAAACAGGGAAGGAACCGAGCTGAAGGAGGCAACAGAAACTGCCCTGAAAGCTGCCATGGCAGCTGCTGATGCAGCTAAAGCAGCAGCAGTGTCTGTGGCGAAGAACTCTGAAGCGATTGAGTCCTTGTTGAAAACCCTAAATTCCCACTCAGAAGAAGCTGAGGATTCCTCTATTTTGGTTTCGGTGCAACAACTTGAAGAAAGTCATGAAAAACCTAGAACTGAGAAGAAGAAGAAGAAGAATAATAATAAAGACATTGCAAAAGTGCTGGAGAAGCAGAATAGGGTTACTCACTGGATTCTAGGGTTTATGGTGGTAGCAACTTCAATTTGGCGCTTCAAAGTTATCTCACTGGTTTTGAAGTTTCAGCGCAAACTTACCAATCCTTTCGAGTCTCTTGGGGGCATTTTTTCTGAAGGCAGCAAGTGTGATCATCATAATCATCTTCTTCATCATAAAGATGAGGTAGAAAGTCCTAAGGGCCCCCATCTTCCTCTTCCGCTTCCTCGTTTGGAGCTTCCCACAGTTTTCCAGCATGATGATATCGAAACAAGGAAAAGATCAGCTCATGATCTATAAGGAAAAAGAGTGAAATTGCTCCTATCTTTTGGTGATATAGTTTTGTGGATATTGTTGAAAAAAGTTGATGCTAGATAGTGACGAAGGTAGTAAGTACATAGTTATTTCACACGCTTGAGTAGCAATGTTGAGAAATTGGTCCATGTACATAGTTATTTCACACGCTTGAGTAGCAATGTTGAGAAATGCTATGCATGTTGGAGTTTATGGTCTTAAGACTTTGTGGATGGACTCCATAAAGTTGGAAGATTGCAAGCCTTACTTGTAATGTTGGGATTTATTCTAGTCTTAACATTGATCTATAGCTATGGAATTGTACATTTCCTACTGTCTGTGATAAAGGCTTCCTCTTATTGACTGCAATGTAGCATCATACTACTTATGGGCTGTGCTTCTTGTCAACAGGAGACTTCTGAACGTATTTGAAATTCGGCTATTACTATCAAATGGCTTCATCGACCTCTTCCAAAATCGACTTATTCTATCTATTTTGCTTCCAGTTGTATGATGTGTATGCATTCTTTGGATGTCAGTTGGTAGGTTTTATGTGGAACATGGTAGTACAAACATATTGCATTTAAATTGTAATAGAGAGTAATACCAAAATGTTAAGGTATGGTGTATCACACATTTTTTGTAGCTCTCTGGAGGTTTATGTGAAGGTATGGTGTATCACACATTTTCTTCATGAATGAATGCTTGTAGCTCTCTGGAGGTTTAATGCTAATTGCTGACCACGCTTAAATGGATAACTGGAAGAAAATGAGTTTGTGTAGACAATGCCCAAGTGTTGCACTCATAGGGTAGTCCCGCTTAGCCTGTGTTATTATTCTACTACTAAAATTGACATTGAGCTATAATCGATTTGATCTTGGAGGTACCTCTGATTCCTTGCATATAGATGTTCCTTAAAATTGAACAACTGTTTTATTACTTTCCGACCATAAACCTTGTGGCACACCACCCAGCCCTGTTTGCATCCGGTCAATAGGCTACGGTTGGAAAGACGAACTATCATCTACCACAATATTCACAATAGATTTGCAATATAGCAACATGCATGGGCGCCCGTCATCTCACTTGACAAGGCATAACATGGGTGGTAAGAGAGTGGCTAGGCAGGCAACCTTGCTGCTGGTTTGAAATGGCTTCTAGGATTTTCAAAGAGGCTAATGCAAGGGAGGAAGAACGTGAGTCCATAGATCTTTATGTGGGACTTAGTTCCCTTTATTGTATTTCAAGCCTCAACGAAATTTTAGCCTTGCCCTTTGTTATACTTGTGTGAGTTACCAAAAGGAATGCAAGTCTTAGAAAATTTGATGTGATTCTTTAAACCTAATGCGAGTCTCAAATATATGTCGTTTCAACTTCTTGAGAATGGCATGCAAGTGAGGTGTTTTGAAACTCATTTGATTCATTTTCAAGTAGATGAATTGACTTGGAGATAGACAATTGTCAATAATTTGTAACACTAGTTACATCAGCATACGCACAGAAGGTTGAGGTCATTAGATTTGAGTGAGAAAACGAATGTAAGCAATCTTGGTTATTTTAGATCTTACAGATCCTTATCATTCACCCACCCTAGGTAAATAATCAAATTTTACAACTGTCAAAGAGTCATGCATCATGGTGAGAGGATTAGACCAAATTGACCAATGACTACTAGGTATTTTTTGTCAAGTTTGGTTCAGGAAAGAAAAATGTAAAAGCATGGCCAGATGTCATTGTGATCAAAGTCACATAATTAACAGTTCATGCTAGAGTGGTTATTGTTATGCATGTAATTAAGTGAGATCGATCGGTTCTTCCCTCTGATCAGTGTCAAACATTACCAAAACTCAGCTTCAATAAGTAAATGATCTAAAAACTAATACAAAATGCTTCAAGAAGTGTCAAGGAGCCCCCTCTTTTCTATATTTTTCCTTGCATGCACATAAAAACTTGCGATTAGGTTATTAGTGTTGATAGTGATTTCTCCTTGCTAAACTTTGCAAAAATCTATGTATTAACCTATAGGGATCAAGCAAAGTAGCTTAGCAAGTAAAATGCCTACTTGCAAGTCTCAGATTCGAGGTTTGATACAACCTCCAACTTGATACAAGTCGAGACAAAATTATGTTTCTCTTCATTCATATTACAATATTTTCAAATTATTGTTTGAAACTTTTATAGAGTACACATTGTCCTAACAAAAGGGTTTCATGTAAGAATGGCCCATTGCCTCAGAACTCAGGACCCATTCAATCTCAATTGGGATCTATCTAAAAAAAAAATACTTCAACAATGATCCCCTACATCAAGTTGTATCGGCCTTTTATTTTAGAAGAGATAACACGTCCACCATGGTTTTGAAATAAGATATTTGTGTTTGGATGAAAATACCAACTCGAACTTTGCTGCTGGTCAAAGTTTAGCTACAAAATCTGTAGTATTGAGCTGGGCAAGTTCTGCTTTGAACATTTCTCCCTGCAAAATTAAGATGGAAAAAACAGAAATTGGCCCTCCATAGCAAATGCAAAAGGTTTCGTGGTTAAAGGTAGACTTTGACACTCAAATGGGGATGCATTCTAAACAAAGCATGATGAGAGTACTAACACCGATTCATCAGTTTGACTTTGTAGACAGCAGCATGCTCCTTGAGAATTGAACATTATATGACAGTATATGCTCACTACTTTTTTATTAATTAGCAAAGCTCGATAACATCTATATATTGTGTGCACATTTTGCCACATCAGGTATCCATGCATGTAATGTTGAATAGCGTTAACGATAATTCAAAGACATAGCAAGATGACCACCTTTAACAGTTTATACGTGCTACGATCCAACTTCTTTGCAGCTAACTCATTTGCTGTAATGATTCACAGAAAGAAGCACTTAGAGCATGCAACCAAAACATTGCATAATAAAGCTGCCTAACGTCTCTACTTTTGATGTTTCACCCTCCTAACCTGAAATCCTTGAAGACCTATTTCCTCTTAGCGATATAGCTCTGTGCCATTGTACGTCATGGCAAAAGAGCCAAAAAACTCATGAATTTGCTAGTCATTAACTCAGGTATAATGCTCCTATGTTTATCACATGATGTAATATGCTCCTACATTGAACAAATCACAAACTTCCTGTGAAAAATAGTGCACCTTACTACATCTACACAGTGATTGCTTTGCTAGATTGTGGTAGTTCCATCTCAACAATAGTTACCTCTCTTAATCGTCTCTTGTAAAGTGGAGCTTGTATCTGGCAGTGCAGCATCAACCAGACCTGCCTCGACTGCAGCTTGACCAGAGTACCTGTGTCTATTTCAAATCCACAAACACATCGCATAGCTGAGGAGTATGCCTTCATGCAATTTGCGTTTCAGCAGCATCATAAGATGGTAGCATCCAGCTAAAAAACAGTTACCCCGAGAGTAAAGCTTTCTGGTAAGTTCGGTTTGGCAATTTGGAGTGAATCAAAGAGAGTACTCCTCCTGATGGTACAATTGCAATTTCCACCTGAAATTTTTTTCCAATGTTGACCAGCATTAAATAACAATTGAAAAAATGTCAAAGGACGTTACAGGAGGTAGAAACAAACACACAAGCATAATCATTTTGTGAGAAGTAAGAAGATACTTCAGTTGTTCCAGCAAGGGGTGATGGACCACCTCATTTAAAAAAACAAAGCCTCTATCGGAACGTAGCAATCTGTAATCATGGGCAAGCGCAACAATGCACCCTCCAGCTGCTGCATGGCCACTGAAAAATACATATATATATATATATATATATATATATATATATATATCAGCATTCAGAATTGAACTACAAAGAAAAACAAGTGTTTAAGCTTGAAAACATTTAACAGCAAGCTGACAGATTTGTTTTGCAGTTAAAGGTTTAAGCATATCTGGTCATATTCAAAGAAGACCCAATAGAAAGATGCATGAGATGCATTTATGTTCGGATTGGTGATGACAGAGCATTGTACGTTTGGCAATAAGTGTTGAAGTAAAAGCAGGTTCTTTGTATACTGAACGACCTAATCCAAGAAACCTGATAAATGAGAACAAATCTGTGGGCTAAAGGACCCTATACTAGCCAGAGTTCCGCATTAAATGTCATATATCTTTAATGATGATCATAAGCAATCTAATACAAAGCACATCGTATGAAGAACATCGCCAGGAGAAGTAACACATCTTCTACAAAGAGCTGAATACGAGCTTCCTACAAAGGACTCAACCCCTCATAATACAGCTTCAACATGACCCTTTAGAGATAAGCTCATATTCCCAATATTAATCTATCATGAAAAACATGCTTGTCGGCATCCCGAGTCATACAAATATGTTGTTCTGTGAGATCCAAAGTTACTTCCCCTAGGGAAGCAAGCCAATTAGCACCCGAAATCATATCACACCTCTCAATCAGAATGCTGTAAAGGTTTGTCAGTGCCGTGAAATATCCATTTTGATTTTGAATGCCTAGTAGCAAGTAGGTTCTCTAAAGAGTATGAAATTTCACAAACGCCATGCATGGGATGCCTCAATTGGAACAGCGTGAACCTGTCAAAGGATATGCTTGCCGATAAAAGAATGAATGTTGCATGGATCCACAAGAGCAAGAAACGTTTTTCCAGATATACGTACCTATAGCTTGATGTGACAAGGTCCCACTTGGGCAGCCCTATGGGAGAACACTAGTTGTGTATGACTCTTTCAAAGCTATATAAACCAAATATTTAAAGCTCAACAAAGTCGGCACCGAGTATCCACTATTGATTTGTCCTGAAAGGACATATCAAGATCCTAGCATAAACACATAAGAGCATTGCTGCTAAGTCTCCTCCCAGCCACCTGCTGCATAGTAGAAAGGTGAGGCATACTCAAGAGGCTCTCCCTCTTAAGATCCCATGCCCTCCTCCCTCAAGCACCCACTTGACCTTGACTTCTCCTATCGTCGACACATGGCATACTCCATGCACAGCTGACGCTTGCCACTTGGCAATACCTTGACACCTAGGCAAGTGAGGAGGATCACCCCCCCTCAAGGAAAAATTGTCCATGATGGTAAAATAAGGGTACTATGCATGCAAAGCGTGCGCGGTCTCCCAAGTAGCACCAATGAGAGGTCTATGGTGCCACACAACCAAGTTGTCACAAGCCAGTCTCTCCAAGCTCGTGAATCCTAGAAGCCGGTGTGTAGAATGAACCTCCCCCAACCATAGGCACCCCCTTCTCTGTGGGTGATAAGTCCACTTGGCATGCCTCGTGCCCTGCCAAAGACCTGCGACCCTCTTGGTCACCCCGACTACTTGCCGGCTAGCATCTCGTCACTGACGGCTAGGGTCCCGACGGTCAAGAGACACCGCATCTCTGACAACTTGTCAGGCGCCCACACCGGGTCACTGCTCGTGACGCACCGGTCCCAACTTGGGACAAATGTCCTCATCGGTCACTGGCCCTTACTTGGCCTCAGGCCCTCTGGTGAGCAGCCGTGCCGAGGAATTGAATCCATTCTGGGTCTTGGGTAGCCCAACAATAAATTCCATAGAGATGCTTTCCCACCTTCCTGTAGGTATCTCAAGTGGATGTAGCAAGCCCGGAGGACTTACTCTCTCGGCCTTGTTCACCTGACAAGTCGTGCAACGCTGGACGTACTCTCTTACATCCCGCTGCAATCGTGGCCAGAAATAATGCCTTCTTAAAAGCTCACTAGTCTTATCAATACCAGGGTGCCCTGCGGAGGGACTAACATGGCATTCATGAAGTATCTTACGAAGAAGATCCTTCACGTCTGGCACGAATACTCTTCCGTTTTCTCAACTACATACCTTCCTTCACGGTGCTTGGTCGCAAACAAGACAGAAGCTTGTAACTTGTTCAATACGGTCTTGAGATGAACCTCATGCTCCTCGACCGCTTTACTAAAAATCAATATATCGTCAATAAAATTGATGACAAACTTGCCCATATAGTCTTGCAAGACATCGGTCATGAGCATCATGAACGTGGCTGGGGCATTGGTTAACCCAAATGGCATAACCAAAAATTCATAATGACCGAAACGGGTTCGGAAGGCCATCTTCTAGACGTCTTCATCTCGGATCCGTATTTGATGGTATCCACTTTTTAGATACCTGTGCTTTACAGTGATCTTATTCAATCCCCTGTAATCTACACACATCTAGAAACTACATCCTTTTTCTTAACAAGTAAAATAGGAGAGGCGAAAGGTGAATAACTCGAACGGATGTACCCCAGCTGAGATACTCCTCCAACATTTCCTCTTCCTCTGTTAGACTCATCCTATAAGGAGTCCTACATACCGGACTTGCCCCTGGAATGAGCTCAATACGATGATCAACGTTTCGACTAGGCGGCAATCCCTCTGGCATAATACTAATTAGTACGTGTTTAAACTGAGTGCGGATGGACTTCTCCAACTCACTTGTTGGGCCACATCTAGGGTGTAAAGAAAATGCATGTGCACTAGGGGATGCAAAAGTAGATGAAGCTTCTCGTGGTTTATTAGTGAGTGTGCTTATCTAATTATTATCAACATAAGAATCAAAATTGGAATCAACATTCACATAACACAACCACAAATACTGAATCTCCATTCTCTTTATTTGCATACAGGTAACAAGAGGACCCTCAACAAATGGTCTCCCCCCCTTTTAAAACATGAGACAAACCCTCATGTCCAAACTTTATATACATGCAAAAGAAAGAAAAACTATGCAGGCTGCCTACTCATTGTCGCTTACTAATAAGTCTTCCAAAATCTCCTCATCCTTGTCCTTATCTTGACGTTGTTGTAAAACATGGAGCTTCATGTCCGGGCGGCGAGGACAATCTTTGACAAGATGCTTGTCAAGACAGAAAAAGCATAATTTGTCTTTCTTGGCCTTGTCCTTTTGTTCTGTACTGAGAGGAGACTTGTTGTAAGCCTGATGAGCCAAAGGAGATGCCTCTATGCGCTTCAAAGTCTGCTGCATCTGGATAGGATCCCTCTGCAATAAGTTCTTCTGACCAGCTTGGCCAAACTCTCGCGAACCCTTCTTCTGGGGCCCACTTGCCACTCCAGATTCAGCCTTGTTATGCATGTTACCTTCGAAGTTAAGGGCTGTTGCAACGGCCTCCTCCAAGGTCTTGCACCCTTCATTAAGAACTGAAGGCCTCAGCTCTTCGCGAAGGCCAAAAATAAACATGTGGACTACGATCCAGTCGGGAATCTCTTCTGGAATCTTGATAAGCGTCTCACGTACTTATCAGCACATTCCTGCACCATGTACTGCCTCTGACGATGCAAAAACCAAGCATCCGTCACGCACACATGCTCATGTGGAGGAATGAACTCAGCTCTAAAAGCCCTCTTGAAATCAATCCAGGTGGATGGAGCCTGATTAAACTTCAACAACTTGCGCCACCACCTGTCAGCAAAATCAGTGAGATGGTAAGCAGGTTTGCAAACTCGCCAACCCTCCTCGGTTGGGGCCCGCTTCAAATCAAAATAATCTTCCCACTGATGCAACCACTGGTTTACAACATCAATTGTTCGCTGGGAAGTATTTCCTGCGAAATGAGTAAGCTTAAAATCTCTGTCTTATGGGTGGAGTGGCGGTAACACAGGACAAACCGCAGAAGACCGAAATGGATAAGGATAAGGCGAAGCATGCTGCGAGGAAGACGCAAAACCACCAACTACAGAGGAGAGCATCTCTCGCATCTTTGCGATGGTCTTCTCCATACTATCCATGAGAGCTTGGACAGAAGAGGAAACATCAGCAGATGAACTAGCAGCCACTATAGGTGGGTTACGATCAAGGCTAAGCACAGGGCTGGGTGGTGGTGATGGAAGAGCAACGGGAAAGGCTAAGCAGAATATCAACTCTATCATCTTCCATTATGAATCAAAAACAAAGACAGCACGAAATCAAGCTAGAAATTGCACTTATTGAAACACACTCAGGAAAGGGAAATGTGGAAATTTATTCACAATTTAGAACTGAAAGAGAAAAAGGCAACTGGAAAGTAATAAAAGTTTGAAAAAAACACAAAGCCAAGGACAGGTAGTACTTCCCTTGCATCCTACGTTGGTACAAAAGTCGGTAAAAAACTTTTTTTGGGCACCAAATCCGCTTGAAAGTAAAAAAAAAAAACAGGAAAAAAGCGGGTTGTTTGACGTCGAATTTCTTCCAAACGGCAAAAGCTTTTCACGAACCGTCAATTGGCAGTAGGTCACCCTCCTACTAGGCCCAATCTGCACCCTTAACAGCAGAAACCGGAGAAAAATCAGAGAAGTTACGCCCAATCCAAAAATCTGACCTGTTTTTTGGCTTGAAAACTGACTTTTTGGTGAAACAGAGGCAAATCTGCTCCAAAACCGGCATATGCTGGCTCTATAGGATCGCTATGGATACTAGGAACATGCTCCCAAAATCTGATCAGGACCTGAGAAGGTTCCGGAGAGTTATGAGCGAAAAACCTTTAGAAAAAATGTGCTCGCCCTCCAAGACTTTGAAACTTCCTGAAATCTGAGATTTGCAGCGTGAATCCCTGCTGATCTACAGCGACTGCCCACTAGAAATGATCTGAGACAGATCTCCCTCAAATCTGAGCACTATAGACCAAGTTATGGTAAAAAACCAAGCTTTTTCTCACTTTCTCTCTCTAGAACGGACGTTTCTCTGTCTAGAACGAGGCTCTGATACCGATTGTCACAAACCAATCTCTCCAAGCTCGTGAATCCTAGAAGCCGGTGTGTAGAATGAACCTCCCAACCATAGGCACCCCCTCCTTGAGTCCTTCTACCTGCTATTCCCGTCAATTGGCACATGGCATTTACCTGTGGGTGATCAGTCCACTTGGCATGCTTGACCATCTTGGTAGGTCTAGACAGCTTGGGGGCACAGATTATTATGTGGGTCGCTATAAGACCAGGAATAAGGACCAAGCTCGAGTTGCAGTTCGGAGGTGTTTCTACCTATGCGACCTCCCCTTCCACGTGGCCAAGTACATAACTGCATTCTTGACTCTTGAATCTTTCTTAATTTTTGATCATTTTTTTTAATTTGTACTATCATCTACGTACATTGTAGTGTCATGACTCATGTATTATGTATGGCATATGCGACCGCCGGCTATGTCTCTACTCAGCGCTCTAAATTTTGGTTCGTCATAGATGTATCAAAATTTGAATATATGAGTCATGAAGCATGACGCATTGGCAAGTCACAAGTTACAAGTTACACAATTGACTCTCGACTCAACGGATTATGCAATTGGTTTGTACTTATCGTTTGATGCCTTGGACTCTTGCATGGAGGGACATGATGAGAGTCGTATCCAGCATTGGTTGCATGGAGCAGCTCAGGCCGAGAGAGCTTGTTGCAGAGCAAGACGTTGACTTGGACCCCATCAAGAGATCATGGGTCTAGTATGTACTATATACTTATTACTTATGCTTCGTGAATTGCGATCTAACTGAGCAGTAACTGTTCACCATGAATCATGATTCATCTATGGCTGTGTTGAATGTTCTGACTTCTAAGTAGTAAGTTGAAAGTTGATTCTTGAAGTTCTAAGTTCTAAGTTTCAACTAGTAGTTGTTTGTCATGACTCATTGTGTTCACTTTCAAATGGGAATCCTATGTAGGTTTGGATGCAGCATCATTTCAGATGGCTGGAGTGATACACGGACTTGGTGGTGTTTAGACGTGAGACTCTTGAGTTCGGCTCTTCATCAGCACGATTGAGACCAGGTAAACTATAAATAGTGACTTGTAAATTGCAATAGTCTACCTTAACCTATTAGAACTCATTTGAAGTTGAGTCCTCACTACTAAAGAGTTAGTTAAAAGTTTTGACTCTTGACTCAGACTCTACTTGTCAATTTTCTAAATTCTTACCCCTAGGCATGTTGCGCCTGTCTCACGGTGGGACAAGTATGGGATTGACGTTCCCAGATTGCAGACTCTAGCAATTTGAGTTCTCTCACAGGATTGCACAACTGTTGCATGTGAGAGGAATTGGAGTGTGTTTTCTCTGATTCACACGAAGAAGAGGAATAGACTTTCGACGCCATAGCTCGATTTAGTTTTCCTTCAGCATCATACTTCGCTTTAAATATCCATTTGCATGGAATTAGATTTCGATCCTTTGGCAGCTTTGTTATAGTCCATGTCTGATTTTCAATTTGAGAATCAAATTTTGTGTTCATTGTGACTTTCCATTGATCAACATCTTGAGTTGACATTGCCTCCGATACAGTGCATGGTTCTTGCACAAACTAGTAGGTTGGATCATCCATAAATATGGATAGCGGCTGTCTGGATCGATTTGATCTTCTGGGTTGAACTTCGATCCTCTGATGCGATTTGACTCGTTGAAGATCTGACTCACTATCTGAGTCTGTGTCGATTTTCTGATGTTTTAGTCTTACGTGCCACTGGAGTTTTCTCTAGATCTTGAAACTCTTTGATCCATTCCTTTACCTTTTGGCATCTTTTTTGCTCCACTCTTCCATCATGATAATTCTGCGCTAACAACGGTACTGCATTTGATCGTTTTGGTACAGATTGACTTGGAAGATCTTCCTTCATTTTCTCCTTGCCCTTTTGTGCCCTTGTTACTGCTAGCACATGTGCATTTGTAAATGGAGGATAAGCTCCTGGTCCACTTGATGTTACAAATGGCCTTGTTGGTCTGATTGATATATAATTTACTGGTGCGTACTGGACAATTTTTGTTCCACATTCATGACAGAAAGGTGTATACTTGCCTTTATGGGAAATCTTGGCAATTCAATGATTTCCACCACAACCAAAGCAACCTAATGGAGCTCATGTCCATTGCCTTACTGTTGTTGTTGTTGTCTTCTAACTCTTAATGAGAATGTAAATCATATCAAGACTGTCTTGCGGATTCTTAGGAAAGAACAACTTTATGCTAAAGAGTCCAAATGTGAATTCTTTAAGCATGAGCATCTTGGCCATAAGTTCACTCCTAAAGAGTTGGAGATAGACGAAGATAAAATCAAGGCAGTGGTTGAGTGGCCAATACCAAAAACAGTTAGAGAAGTCAAATTATTTCTCAATTTTATTATTTTCTTTTGGAAATTTATAGAAGGTTACGCAAAAGTTGCAGCAGCTCTTAATAATTTGACAAAAGGCAAAGTTAACAAGAAAAATAAGAGAGGTCAACCTTGTCCGCCTATTGAATGGAATGAAGAACTAAACCATTGTTTTGAGAAGCTCAAAAGTATGGTTGTTTTGGCTCTTGTCTTACAAATCAAGGATCTAGATTTGCCTTACGTCGCATGAAAACAATTCTCATTTTGGCTAGATATGAAAGTTGGTAAAGACCGAAATGGACGAGAATGGAACTGAGATGGACTCACATGGAACTCAGTTGTCTAAAAAAGATAAGAAGATTGTAGAACAGTTTGCCATTCGAAGGATTATTATTTCAAAATTGGAAAGTTTGTGTACTAGTGGATGATGAAATAAAGAAGAGAGTTCTTTTTTAATATCATGATGTACCTTCTTGTGCAAGTCATCCAAGTATACACACAGGCCTTTAGACTTGGTCAAAAGAGTGTTTTATTGGCCAGAACTCAAGCCATATGTTGAGTCTTAAGTATTTAAATGTAAAACTTGTCACCTAGCCAAAGCAGAACACTTAAAGGTTGGAGGTTGTTACATCTCTTAGATATCCCTCAGAAGGAATGGGAAAGTATATCTATGGATTTTGTAGTTGGACTTTCTAAAACCCAATGGCAAAATGATTTGATTTGGGTTGTAGTGGACAGGTTAACTAAGTTTGCTACGTTCATACCAATCAAGCCAACTACAAAGGCTTTGGATTTAGCCCAAATCTTTGTGGAAGGATTATTCAGGTTGTATGGACTACCAAGTGATATTGTTAGTGATAGAGATCCTAAATTTACAGGTCACTTTTGGTTAGTTGTATTCCATAAACTTGAAACCTCAATTAGTTTTAGTTCTACTAATCATCCAGAATCAGATGGACGGACTGAAAGAACTAATCAAACTATGGAGGATATGTTGAAAACATATGTGTCTCACAGGCAGTCTCAGTGGGACAATTACATTCATTTAATTGAGTTTGCTAACAATAGTAGAAAACATCTGCTACAAGAAGTAGTCTGTTTATGCTTATGTACGGGTTTCAACCTAGATCTCCAGCTAATGTGCAGAATAAATCTGTTAAGATCCAAAAAGTTGCTAATTTCTTGCATGATATGCAAGCAATGTTGCAATTAGCAGATGATAGTATATATAGTGCTCTAGACAAAGCTAAGCACTATGTTAATCTTAAGAGATCTCCCAGAGATTTTAAGTTGATGACTAGGTATATCTTAGAATTCCAAAGATTCTAGGACTATGCATTATAAGTTGTCTACCAGATATTGTGGACCATTTCAAATTATGAATAAAATCGGATCTTTAGCTTTGAACTTCATCTTCAAGACAAGTCTATTGTGCATCCGGTACATGCAAGCCGATTGAACTTAAGTTTACATGAAGGTGATACAGTTGGATCTGATGAAGATCTTACCCATTTGGAAGATTTATCACTTAGTATACCTTGGGAACCAGAAAGAGTATTATAAACCAAAGATAAAAGGTTGAGAAATTGTTCTGTCTTTGAGTGTTTAATCCAATGGAAAGGATGCACTAAGGATGATGATTCATGGAAAAGAGTTGAAATCATAAAGAAGAATCTCCCTAAGTACCACTTATGAGGACAAAAGTAGCACTCTAGTGTACAAGTCTATTAGTTACACCTCATCATTCCGAACTAGGCCAGAAATATAATTAATAACCTTGTGAGAGTCCAGGCACCCCACTTAGGACATGCGAGCAGTGCATGGTGATTGACGACTTTATGCATGCTAAGAAGTATCGATAGTAATTGAACATGAGTTTAGTAAAGGATCCGGGTTCTGGAAGGAATATTCCTAGTTCCGGGAGTCTCCATATACTTATAGAAATGGGTGAAGTAGAATGAGGTTTGATCTTCAGTTTCTACTTGCTTGGGTGGTTTGGCTCAACCGCACTCCTTTTGGTTGCAACAGGATCTTAAGGATCTACACTTGGTTTTACAATAGGAAAAACCATCTATCAATCACTTTACAAGAAAAAATTTCCATTAACTTATTGGTTTGATTCAACATTTATTGCCTTCCTACAGTACTAGTTAAACCAGCATCCATTGTTAGTCTTCACAACCATGAAATTTATCATACACATTCTAAATAGCGCATAAGAGATGTTTATGAAAGTAGAAAAGTACCAGATGGCAGCAAATGTTGGCATTGGGAACGAAAGCAACCTTCTTAGCAACTTATGAAAAAGCATCATAAAAGTCTGCAAGTATTGCATGTTTATGTCAAAATAGAATGAAAGATATATTTTGCAAATGACAAGCTAATTATTGATCCCTAGTTTTGTTCAATACACCAACTCCTTGTGATTCGGAACCATTCCACTTAGACATCGTGAGGAACTAATTCAATAAAGAGACATTTCAAATTGAAAAAATCAATAAACTAGTGAAATATATGGCTTCATTCCAAAAGTACAATTTTGGAGTCCTGGTTAGTTACCTCATGTTTATCAAGATTGCTCCGAAGGTAGAAGAGATCGAGTCCATTTGAGTAGTACTTTCCCTGCATGCAAAGAACATCCTCAAAACCACCACGTGGGCTTAAGGTAGTAGCTACTCATTAATTATCAAAACATTTTAATTATTTTTTAGTTGACCTAATAAATAGCACTAGACAGAAACAATTCTATTCTTGAAAAGATTGCCAAGATAAAACCTATTTTGACACCTTGCAAAGATAATTCTTAAAGCTCGAATGAGATTTTGTGGAGAGATCTATTGTGGAGATTTTTGCATTTAAAGATGTTTGATTCATATCAGTAACAATCTAATGATGTTGAAAAGGGTCGCATAACCAATCAACTACATTTTCAACATTCCATGGCACAAGCATCTTCCTCAACTTAAGCACAAGTTTCTCTTAAATGCACATACTTCTCCAAATAAGAAACCATATTGAGGAAGCATGGACAACTCAACAAAGGCTAGATCTACTTTGTTCTATTTGTTATACGGTTCTTGAGTTCCAGTTAAAATGCAAAGCATTAAGCCACAAGATGTCTCATTGTTTGAATCACAACATTACCCTTTGAATCTCAATGAATTAATATTAATATCATAGTACTGATTTATAGACTTTGATTGTGCTACCATTAAAGAAGCTCCTCTCTCTTCCAAGGACTTTTGTTGTTGGACTAGTTCATCGCATTTTATAGCTAGTAAGTTTGAGTTTTATACCTGAATATAATGCAAGTCAAAGTTTGATTCAAAGGAGAAGTCTATGATTTTTGTTAAAACAAATCTAGTCAAATTCATGTTCTTTGATGTCACATGAGCTCACGACATTTTACAACTCCCTCATTGGAGTCCTCTACCCCGAGATATTGTGATTTCAAATTTTGGTTAAAGAAAAGATTAATCATTGTTTTTGAACGATAAACTTTCTCTTTCAGTATAAAAGTTGATCTTGCATTCAATCTTTCAAAAGATTCAATAATGTTCCCTATTCATTGGCTCTACACTTCAACATCCTTATACTCTACTTTTTAGGGTTTCAAAGACACTACTTTGTCATTCTTCATTGGTTCTCCCTTTTTGTCCATTTGGAGGTACTACATGCATATTTCAGCATTTTGCAAGATTTTTGGTTTGAGAAAAGTAAAATGAAAGTAAAGAGATTAACAAAGAGCACTCGTACATTTGCATACACCTGCCTGCTCCTAACACTATAATGAGCGATTTTCGTGATAAAGTTCAGCTAACTGCTTATAGTGGTTCTTCAATGGCATTGAGCTTGCTAATTGGCTCCATAAAATGAAGACCTACTTTTCTTTGACGTCGAGCAGTCCTGCTCAGCAAGTTCAATTTACAGCCATACATCTTAGTGGGCAGGCTTATACAAGGTTCCGGACGCAAACTTTCGACTTTTCCACTGATACTGCCTGGATTACATATCCCACTGCCCTTCGTCAAGCCATTATGCTTGATTATGGCGAACGTTTTGTTGAATTTCCTTATCTTTTGCTTGAAGATGAGATTGTTTCTAGATATATTGTTGGCCTTAAAAGAGCCCTTTGTTTTGATATTGCTTCTTTTCGTCCTACATCATTACCTCAAGCTATGTCAATTGCTAGTACTCTTCAGCACAAGTATTCTGATCAATTGCCACCATGCCTACGTTTTTCTCCTACACCACCCCCTTCATTTCTTGTTACAGCCTCTTCTACTGTTACCCAGTATACTCCTTGTTCTTACCCTTCACCTCATCCTGTTGTTTTCTGTCGTTGGTTCAATGAAGGGATGCATGAAATCCGTACCCAAAAGCTCTGTTTTAAGTGTAAAAGTCTACAGTCATCTTCTCAGCCAGCCATTGTTCATTTTCATTCGAATGATGATTCTGAGAAACTCGAGTCTGAGATTTGTCTTCATGAAGCTCCCATTCTTCCCAACTTTTCTGATCCTGCCAAATGTGACACTGGCAGTACACATTCTTTTCTTGGTACACGTGTTGTAGCTCATATTCGTGTCACTCCTATTCTAGCTCCTGTTCCTTATCGTGTTAAAGTTGCTAATTCTCATACTTTCCAGGAGCACACTTATTTTTTCTGCTCTTCCTTATCGTATAGGTGATTTTATTGGACAAGTTGCTTTCCGCATCATTCTCATTGAGCGTTATAATATCAACTCAGGGGCTGATTGGTTTGTTTCTTTAGGTGATGTTACTTTAAATCTTTTAAGACCAGAGTCTTTCTATAATTCATGATGGCACTCCTCGTACCTTTCATGGTACTTCCCTTAATTTCATTAAACAATTTATGCGTTCTTTACCCAAAGCTCATGGGGTGGCTGCATTACATGTTCATGCCGTGCCTTCTAGTTTTACACTAGCTTCTACTATTCCCTTACTACAGAAATATTAGCATCTTTTTTAAGCCTTTGTCCTTACCTCCACTTTGGGATATCAATCATTGTATGGATTTACTCCCCAGTTCTGCTCCTGCTTCATGAGCTCCTTATCACATGACTAGACAAGAACAAGCTAAGATCCGCACCAAATTACTAACTTATTACATCGAGGCCTCATTACTCATGGTCAGAGTCCTTTTGGTGCTCATGTTCTCCTAGTTGATAAAAAAGTTGGTTCTTAATGTCTTTGTATTGATTATCGTGCTCTTTATTGCCTTATCATTCGTAATCAGTATCCCACTCCTTACATGGATGATCTTCTTGACCAGTTGGGTACAGCCTGTCTTTTCTAAAATTGATCTTTGTTCCGGTTGCTATCAGATTTGTATTCATCTGGGGATGAACTTAAAAGACTGCTTTTTGTACCTCTTTTGGTTTATATGAGTTTTACCCTTTGAACCGGAACTCATAAGTCATCCCGATTGGTTTTTTCATCTTGGCGATACTTATTGTACATGTCCAAATTTCAGACTCATTATGCTACAGCTCACTCCTAGCATGCCTTATCAGGTTCGCATGTGTTGGCGCCTTTCTATGTGTCTGTCGCCTCTATTTTATCTAATGCGCATCTTTTCACGTGTTGGTGGTCATTATGGTTTACAGAAATCCTTTGCTCGCATCAACCCTTTTTTTATTGGGCCACAGTTGAAAGTTGATCTTCTCAAGCTTATTTATTCGTGCTAGTCTTTGTGCCCACAACATATATTCTCTTTCTAAACTTGGTAGTCTTCTTCAGCCTTGGCCTATTCCTCATCAACAATGGATTGATATTTCCTGGATTGCATCATATACTGCAACAATGTTTGCAACTGACCTATCAATCGATGATGAATTCCGAAGACGCAGAAGACAAAAATAGAGATAAATCTGTATTAATCTTAATTCATCTGCTATTTAGATGCGTGGATACTACATTAGAGGATTCTAGTGGTAGAGTTTGGAGGAAACGTCCACGTGCAACCACGGAGTGGGAGAAAATTGACAACTTAGCTTGGCACTTAAACAGCTTTGAAAGGACTTGTCTTGGAGATGCAAATATAGGGTATTCTTTCCCTTATCCCTACACATTGTAAACGAATTAAGACCTTTTCTCACTTCTACAGCAGAGTACTTTGTTAGAGAACCAATTGACATTGAAAAAGTAGTTGCTTTTGTATTGCTTAGACTAGGCACAGGACAAGCTTCTTCACATGTTGCTGCAAGATTCAATGTCGGAAAAGGTACTGTCCAAAAATATCTAATGTTGGTTACAAAAATCCTCGCTACGGAAAGTGTTGTCTATTCAAAGTATGTGAGGATACCTTCAGGAAACAAACTCCTTGCTATAGCATCATTTGTCCGTCATATGTTCCCTTTCAATGGATCAGTCTGTTTCCTAATGCATAAGACTAGTGGCACAGCTATTCAGACCATTTTTATGTTGCGGTATAATCATAGAATCTGAGAACCGTGAACGGTTCACCACAGTTCTTGGAACCGTACGGTTCACAAAGTTTTTAATGGTGAACCGTTAAATGATTAATTCATTAATTAATTTTTTTTTTTAATTCCCGCCCCCCAAAACAACCCCAAAAAAAACAAAAAAAGGCCAAAAAAAACCAGAAATGTTTAAGAAGTGTTCTCCCCACATAGCATTTAATTAATTAATCAATTAATAGCTTTTTTTTTACTGCCCACCCTCGAAAACAGCCCAAATAAAAGTCAAAAAAAGACCAAAAAATCCATTGGGAAGGGTTTTGGGGGGAAATAGGATAAAAATAGAAATAAATAATTAATTAATTGATTAATGGCATGAACCGTGCCACGGTTCTCAAGGCCCACGGTTCTGAGAACCGTGGGTTCTATGGGTATAATATAAAGGAATGCTCTGTACTTAAAAGACAATAATCACTGGATACTGACCTCTAGAACAAGACCACATTACAATCTGGCTCCTTTTTCTAGATTATGCTTGAAAACAGTCTATCCTTCCTTTGCATTTAACTAAAGAACAAATCTAAAAACCAAAACAGAAGAGCTGCGAAACGGAATTGGGCAAAACGGAATTAAAATGAGCTGTGAAACAGAATTGAAATAGAATTGGGAAGAGCTGCAAAACTGAATTGGGAAGAGATGCAAAAGGTAACACAGTAACACAGGTTCTTATTTGGTTTACAGTATATCCTATGATTCCTATGCTCTTCAATTGTCCTTTGAGCCCTCGTTGAACTGTAACAACAACACTTTCTTTTCTACCAATTGACCTCTATTGAATTAATCTGTGCTTAAAAATTACTGTGACTTACTTAAAATCACATTAAAAACATACATAATCATTCATAAAAGCTACACTGAAAAATGGAAAATCATTTAATCTGTGTCCTTTTTCTGTGCTTACGAAAAATTATTTAATCAGTGTCATTTAATCTAACTATTCGCACTAATGCGTCCTACAAAGATTGTCTGCAGCATGCTCAGAAAGGGCTCAGAGAATGTAAGCCAAAAAACTAATTCAATAGATTTCACATGAACTCAAAACTGAACAGTGAAATTGCACTTCTGAAAGTAGCTATAGATTTGGCTGTATTCTCCTGCTTACGAAGCTCTGATTTTTCAAAACAGAACTAAGCACTCTAGGAATATTATCAATGCATTTCATTGACTAGACAAAATTAATAAAAGCATAGTGCTTTCCGGAGGGGCTCAGGCAGGGAGCGCTTTTCGGCAGGGCTCAGGCAGCCTCCGGAGGTAGCCTGCCTCCGGAGGCTGAAATATTCAACGTCCAGAGGCCTCCGGAGGTTGTGGCCTACCTCCTCCATGTGGCCCTGCCTTCTCTCTCTCTACTCACACCACAATAGGGCCTCCACGCCCTTCCACACACAAACCACACCAACTAAATTAAAACAACATAAGGTAAAGCACACACGCTAAAACTGGGGCTAACGTAGCAAAAACTTAGGCAAAGTAGCAATGAACACGAAGTTACACTAACATGAGCCAAACACCAAATTTGAGCATGTGAGGATCCAAAATAGCAGAACTTCTGGATGAGATGGAATGGGGTTTTTTTTATAGAAACTTGTGGTCCCCATTCCCACATTTGCTTATGGGACACGACACTTCAAGTCTCATAATACAATGCAAGACCCTTTTTGGAAACTTGACTTTGACTTTTACAAAACTTTTTAAGTATAAGTTTAAACCTTGAGACTTGACAAAACTATTTAACTGCCCCTTGTAAATTAATGGCACCACAAGTTGAAATTATACTTGCAGGATGCCTAACGTTACTAACTACTGATGGGCCCTTCAAGATGGACTTATACACGTAGGATGCCATGCTTGGGCCATTAATCTATCAAAAATGCTTATTTACACAGGGCTTTTCCCCTTGTAAAGTGCCACTTCCCCAAACTACCTTGGGCTCCATTGAGATGCCCCTTACAAGCTTGGTGTTTGTGCGTTTGACTTTGGTAGTCCACATAGAGGGTGAAGCAAATGAGCAACTATGTCTACCGGCTTGTGGAAACAAGTCCACATGTTAGGCCACTTGTCTCAGATAGTTGACATGTTAGGCCACTTGTCTCGAATAGTTGACATCATATGAAAACCAAAAAAATAACCAATTCATCGTAAAAAATAAGTTATAACCAATTCATCGTAAAAAAAATTAGCTACAAATCAACAATGCGAAAATACTTTTCAAAATAAATGCACAACAAATTGGAATTCAAAAAAGGGCATACCTCCACTCATCAAGAACCAATCGCTGAAGGTCTCCCCTATCCTATCCATAAACTTGTAAATGAGGGCCCATTTACAACCCTCTCAATCCACCAACCTCAAGACATGGTAAATTGGCTGCAAGACCTCAACTAGCTACTTGGCCTATAGTTACAAGCTAAGATTCACTAGCTATGCTAGAAAGCATGACTTAAGCTAGAAAGCAGGAAGAGAGAATGCTTAAGGAGGCTAAAGAGGAGCAATCATCATCAACTGAATAAAGGAATACAATGTTGCCCTACTTATACCCTCTCCCTGAATCAAATAGAGGATTCAAAAAAGGGAGGGAAAAAGGATTTGGAGGGAAAATAGTGTGCCCTCCCAATAGGAGGAACCCCACTCCAAATCAACGTGACCAAGTCCAAAAATATGACCAAATAGGGCCCAAGGCCAGTATATGAATAAAAAAGGGCCCTTAGGCCTTCTTATGAATGAATAAAAGAATGGACACGGCGAATGTAATGAGCCAAGTCCATAACTCTCCCCTGCAGAAAAACAAAGCCGTCCACCGGCTAACAAGCATGCTAGATACTGAAAAAATCACGAACTAATGGAAATACTGATGGAGAGGACATAAGTCGTCACAACAAATACCCCAAAGTATCATAACTGTGTAAATCAAGTACCAAGCAAATACTACAAGCAAAACGTAAAAGAATAGTCATAGCTAGTCAAATCATGAAGTAGAGGGAACATCTACAATGACATCTGTAGTAGAGGAGAGAACTAAAGCCATGAGGGCTCGAGCCTGCTCTGCCAATAATGGTGTATGATAAAAGACATCAATAGGCTCCCAAGTGGACTCCTCAAGAGGAGGACCATCCCACTGTACTAAAAACTGAACCTGCCTGCGACGTCAACTATACTAAAGGTGAACCTGATGGATGGCAGCTGGCAAAAAAGGGAACAACTCTGGCTCTGTAGGAAATGTGAGATCGCGAGGAGCATCATCCTCAATGGCAGCTCATAAAAGGCTAACATGAAAAATATCACAGGCTCGTGTAGAATCAGGCAACTGTTACCGGTACGTAATAGGGCTGAGGCGATCCAAGATACAATAAGGCCCATAATAGCGTGGTGCAAACTTCTCAGTAGAAGCGTGACCCTGAACAAAGTGATGACGTGCAAAGCGTAATCGGAGGTAAACCATATCACCAACCTGAAACTCAACACGACGGCGATGACGATCAACAAAAGTCTGGTAGCGCTGCTGAACCTGCTGTAAGTGAGTAGTAGCCCTAGCAATAAGCTCGCGAGCACTGGAAAAAAAAGAAGCAATGGTAACTGGTGTATCATTAGGAGAAAGAGGCAACCCTGGCAAAAGTGTAGCATACCCATGAGCCAATAAAAAAGGTGAAACTCCAGTGTTGGTACTAACAGAGCTATTATAGCTATACTCTGCCAAACATAAATGTTGATCCCAATCCTTCCTGGAAGGAGAAACAAAATGTCGAAGGTAATCCTCAAGGATCCGATTAAGGGCCTCAGTCTGCCCATCAACAGTAGAATGATATGCAGTGTCCATTAGAAGTTGTACATGCAAAATACGCACAAGCTCTATCCAGAATGTAGATGTAAACTTACTATCCCGATCGAATAGGATAGTACGTGGCATACCATGCAGGCGAAAAATCTCTGATAGAAAAAGACATAGATAGTAATAGTACTGCGAACCAGTATAAAGTGTGCCTATTTCGAGAACCGATCCACCACCACCATACAAGAGTCATGACCACGGCGGGTATGAGGAAGACCAAGGATAAAGTCCATAGAAAATTCGTCCACTGGCGATGAGGAATGGGCCAACTCTGGAGTAAACTAGTGGACTTAGCACGGGAATATTTATTACGGGCACAAAAAGGACAATCACGAATAAGATGGGCTAGCTCAGACTTCATGGATGGCCAATAGAAATGCCTTAAGACGTGCATAAGACTTCTGAAAACCAAAATGGCCACCAATAGGGGAAGCATGAGCATCAGACAACAACTGAGGACGAATGGAAAGAGAACTGGGAATACATAAAGAACCATAGTGGTATAAACGATCATCAACAACAGTATAAACCTGGAACTTCCTAAAACGAAAGGGGACGACTACGATAAACATCAAAAAAGTCCGAACAAGACAAATATGCGGCCGGTAAATCATCAAACCAAGAAGGAACTGAAGCAACAATACTATGTAACAATGCAGGAAGACGAGATAAAGCATCAGCTGCCGTGTTTGCCTTGCTTGGACGATACAAAATATCAAAATGAAAAGACTGTAAAAATTGTAACCAACGATATTGACGATCACTAATCAGTAATAATATCAAAGGGAACACGATACAAATAATGGCGCCATTTCTTAAGAGCATGGATGACAGCAAGTAGCTCTTTTTCATGTACAGAGTAACGTTGCTCATAAGAGTGCAAACGACGAGACTCATAAGCAATAACACACTCGGACTGACGTAGAAGAGCGCCTAAACCAATAGTACTAGCATCAGTCTCACAATAAAATGTTGATCAAACTGGGGGAGACACATAACAGTAGCAGAAACAATGGCATGACGTAAAGCATCAAAAGCAATTCGACACTCAGAAGCCCAAACAAAGGTATGAGACTTCTTTAGTAACGAATGAAGCGGAGCAGCCACAGTGGCAAAATACTTAACAGGACGACGAAGATGGGTTGCCATACCTAAAAACATACGAACAGAATGAACATCGGTTGGGACGGGCCAATTCTCAATAGCCTGAACTTTCTGAGGATCAAGACGAATACATCCACCATAAATAGGAAATCCCAAAAATTCGATTTCAGCCACGACAAAAGAACATTTGGACAATTTGGCGAGCAGTTGATGCTTAATAAGTAATTCAAACACAGATGATAGATGTTTTACATGATCAGACAAAGAAGTACTAAAAACAAGAATGTCATCAAAATAAACTAAGACACAAACACCTAAAAGAGGACATAAAATATCATTCATAGCATTCTGAAATGTCGGTGGACCATTCTGAACACCAAATGAAGAACACGAAATTCTTACAAACCAGTACGAAATGCAGTCTTATGCTCATCAGAAGGATGCATGCTAATTTGGTAGTATCCAGAACGTAGGTCAATTTTGGAAAAAATGGAAGAAGTGCCAAGCTGATCAAAAAGGTCATCCATGTGAGGTATAGGATACTGATTACAGATAGTCAGCTTGGTTAAGCCACGATAGTCAATGCAAAGGCGTTTGGTTCCATCTTTTTTGGCAACAAGGAGGACAGGAGCACCAAAAGGACTATGGCTAGGAACAATGAGGCCCTGACGTAAAAGGGAAGCAATTTGGAGCTGAACTATTACAATCCCTACTTACTGCAAACCTCCAAGTGCCGGTTAACCACAAGAGACCGAACGATTCACGTTCCACCCCGCCATAGGACCTAATCCGGGTCCACCCTCCGTGCCCTGGCCTGTGATGGAATGGCCCTGCGTAACGAGGTGATAACTTAGGACATTTCCCAGTCTTTAATACCTTAGAGTCTTTTGGGATTCTAAGATATACCCAAATCCCCTCCTCGTAGACCCTAGGTTGTCGCTTTTGATTAGCGTAAAACTGGGCTCTATCCTGAGCCGTTTTTACGTTTTCGCGAGCAACAAGCAACAATTCTTGCATATCATGTAGAGAATCTATTGTTGCCTTAACCTTGAGGCCTTTGAGGCCCACTGAAATGGGAGCCCTAGGCTGGAAACCATACATCAGAGAAAATGGACTAAAACCCGTCGCTGAGTGCTTTGCACTGTTATACGCAAACTCAGTCATTGGAAGGCACCTCCCAATCCGACTGTCTCCTAGAAACATATGCCCGAAGCATATCTTCCATAGACTAGTTCGTCCTCTCCGTCTGACCATCCGATTCAGGATGATCTGATGACCCCATACTTAGAGTGGTCTCTAATTTCTCAAAGACCGCTTGCCAGAATTTGCCAGTGAACTTTGGATCTCGATCACTAACAATGTCATTTGGCAAACCAAACAACCTGAACAACTTTTCAACGAAAAGCTGAGCAAGTTCAGAAGCTTTGACAGTTTGCTTGGTTGGTATGAATTGCGCCATTTTAGTTGACCTGTCAACTATTAGCATCATTTTGCTTCCCCGTCCGAGAGGTAGCCCAACCACAAAGTCCATGAAAGTACTTTCCCACTTTCTTTCAGGAATTTCCAAGGGCATTAGTAAACCAGCTGCCTTAAGTCTTTCAGCTTTATTAACTTGGCATTGTGCACACTTGAAAACATATGCCTCCACTTGACTTTTTAAGTTTGGCAAGATGAATCTATGAAAAAACCCCGTAAAGCCCAAAAAGGACTTGACCTCCCGGATGGTTTTAGGGATAGGCCATTCATGTACCTGTCGGACTTTATTTGGGTCAATTTCCAACCCATGGTCCGAAATAATGTGACCAAGGTATAACAACCTTTTCTAGAAGAACACACATTTGGACTCCTTGGCAAAAAGCTTCTCCTGTCTAAGTAACTTTAAGACAGTTCTGAGATGCTCCTCATGCTCCTCCAAGGTCTTACTATAGATGAGAATATCATCCAAGTAGACTATTACGAACTTTCCCAGATATGGACAAAGAAGATGTGCAAGGCCAAGAAGTAGAAGGGTTCTAACAAAATGGAAAGAGGAGGGTGTGAGGCAGCAAATATGAACAGGAATAGGGGGATGGAAAAGAGCAGTATGTGAGCAGAAAGACAGCAAGTAGGTGCAAACAGGGCGCAAGCAGCAATACCTGGGTGGGTGCTGATCCGTTGTCCACTCAGTAGTGCCAACAAAGAGAGGTAAAAGCTGAAGAAAATAGGGCACTGGGCAGCAACTACCAAGATCCACAATATGCTGAAGAATAGGCTGAAAAAGGTGCTGAAGTAAGGCGCCGAACAGCCTCCAATCAATAGCCGAAACGGACAGCAAGTCGGTGAAGAGAACCGCTGAAAATGAGACGGTAGTAAGGTGCTGGGCAGCAGCTACCGAATCTGAAAAAAGAGTGGAAAATGATGGTGATGTAGGGCGCTGGACAGCCTCCAATCAATATCAAAAATGGACAGCAAATCGGTGACAAAAAGTGTCGAAAATGATGAGGTAGTAGGGCAAATGCTTAAGGAGGCTAAAGAGGAGCAATCATCATCAACTGAATAAAGGAATACAATGTTGCCCTACTTATACCCTCTCCCTGAATCAAATAGAGGATTCCAAAAAGGGAGGGAAAAAGGATTTGGAGGGAAAATAGTGCGCCCTCCCAATAGGAGGACCCCCACTCCAAATCAACGAGACCAAGTCCTAAAAATATGACCAAATAGGGCCCAAGGCCAGTATATGAATAAAAAAGGGCCCTTAGGCTTGCTTATGCATGAATAAAAGAATGGACGCGGCGAATGTAATGAGCCCAGTCCATAACTCCTATCATTAGAAATCATCTCCAAATACTATCCTTTTGAAACTTGAGTCCAGTCGGTTCACTGCTATGATGCCATTGTGTGAACTCAAGGCTCTAGTTGCCATTTGGTGCAATGCAAGTCCGAACCTAAAGCAAATGCTCCAACATGACAAAGTGGTCGATGAAGCATGTGGATGTTGGCTTCTTCAAATCCAGCAAGCTGTATGTCCTCCTAAAAATGTCAAGGGCCCTCCACAAATGTGACCAAGAAGATGGCACTAGATGTGATGGTCAAAACCCAGAAGAGGCCTCCTATATCATGCATTAAAAGATTGATGCAGTGTGCTGCACATGGGGTCCACAAAATGGCAACATAGCCTCTCTCCAAAAGCCAACCATGGCCACACAATTGCTAGCATTGTCGACTACCTGCGTTACATGTTGCAACCCACCTTGATGAGCGTTGCACATAAATGCTCATAAACCCATCAGATAAAATAGAGCAACCACATGTCGTCCAGGCATGTTATATGGGGCTGAGCTCTTTTGTGATGCAGGCAAGCTCCTCTCTCAAATGGTGAGTACACAAAGCCTCACATGTGTAGGTTCTCCAATCGGCATCACAAGCTAAAATCTCTCCCATGTCATCTCACAGAAGACTTTGGTGTCGACCGAGGCAAATGCAAGGTAGCCACTGTCGAAAAACTGGCATGTAAGTCTAAAGGCTGCCTCATGCTGTGTCCTCTACTACCCTACCCACGTTGTGCTCTATTGATATCTACTTGCCCTACCCTGCCCTGTATATGATGGCCCTATTGTTGTCGATGGAGGCCATGATGGCCCTACCTCCATCGTCATGGCCTTGGTACTGATCCAAAAGATCATGATGGCCCTGTTGCTGCTGATGAGGTAGGTTGTGATGGCCTTGCTGCTGCTCAGGAAGCAGGTTGTGATGACCATGCGGCTAGTAGTGAAGGGAATGATGGACCAAAAGAGTGCTAGAAGGTGCACAACTGTTGCCAACCCCCAATATTGTGCCAATGGAACCTAGCTGCCCACCAACCTGTAGCATGGGCCTATGAGCTGGCCCAGTCGCTGCTACCGCAGCCCCATATGTGCCCACTAAATGCCAAGTGTAAGACTTGCCATACATGGGTTCATGTCCAAGGACAGCCCATTTGGCTTGGTCAAACCAAGCAAATGTGACCTGATCCTCATCGTTGTGTTGTAGAAGGTACTATTGCCTCGACCTGCCACAGGCATGGCCATAGAAACCCTAAACCCTATAAAAAAAAGTCAAAAACTCAATGCAAACCAGATAGGTGGGAAAAATAAAGCTACCACACCTCTAAGGCCACCAAACACTAACATGTAATGCCAATAGACACACTCTAAACTCCTAAACCCTAAACCTAGAAAAAACCATGCAAAAAATGCCTCATGTACATCAAACACATGAATCCTCATGTTGACCACCTACGCCAAAAGAAGCTTGTAAATATGCAATCACTCTCTCCCTAGCAATCCTACAGCCATCCTAGCAACAAAAATCACTCAAAATGATGCAATATCGCCTCCAAACAAAGCAAAGAAAAAAAGGGTAAAAAAAAGCCTGAAAACTGCGTTTTGCTTGCAAATGTCCACACACTCACTTTTGCCATCTTCTATGTGCTACTATCACCTTCTATAGATCACTACCTTCACATAGAGTGCTCACACAACGTATTTGGCCTCCTATTGCTCTATCCACAAAGTTTTTTATCTCCTACTTGGCACACCTCCACAATTGGGCTTCATGGCTATTAATAAAAAAAAATTAAGTTATTTTTGGTCTACGTTCCGGCATTCCGGAACAAACCTAGCTCGAAACATCAATCTGGTGCAACTACAAAGTGCACAATGACAATGTTTAAGTTGACCAATCTCATTCGTAATAAAAATATATAGCATGAATGTACAAGAAAGAACTTACAAGGGAACCGTCATATCTCACCTCATTTGTGGTTATCAAGGCTGTAGCACTTGGGTCATTTTCTACCTGCCATTTACACGATTAAGACCACAAAATTAGGAATACAACGCTTAAGCCTGAATAGAAATATTCCAACTCTGAAACTTCAAAATTTGTAAGTTGACCCAACAGAAGAGTAAACACTATAAGAATCTCACTACAAATATTCAATAGATGTGAATGTAATTCCAAATTCAAATATGGAAATACCATAGTGTTAATGTGACAACAAATGTAAGCATGAGAAGAGGAAAACATGAGCCGAACTTGCGTAAGTTCCTAGGTATTGAGGTTCACAAAAATGTTAGATGCAAACCTACGCAAAAAGAACATTTTAGTTATGCATTGATTCACATGTTTTAGCACTAATAAAGCATAAAGATCAGATATGAGGCAACAAAGAGTAGTCCCTACAAGAATAGCATAGATACATCACAATGATCATGAACATGCCCTACAAGCCATGGATAGCTAAAACCTAATTAGGACTACAAAAGTAACCAATATCATAGGCCCAATGAGCAAATGATAGCCCTAAATATACTATCTAGAGGCCCTTAGTGGAACCTTCTAGGGTCTTGGGTACTTGGGTCCCATAAGGACATGCCCTTAATGGTAATGGCCCAATACGTAAGGGTATACTAGTTACAGTCTTAGTATATAACTCTACCCCACTTTGAAAACATTGTCCTCAATGTTGGCCCCAAGCAATAGCTATGGTAACAACCAATCAAAAGAACTATCTCAAAATAATCTAAGGAGAAATATGCATGAACCAAAGGAAGTGTTGAAGGAGAGGACATAAGTAATCATAACATGTAGTCCAAAAGCAACATACAAAAAACTCACAAAGGGTAGTACATCAAGTGTAACTCATATTGTAAATGTGTCTCTACATGATATTGCTGATGTAAAATAAACCAATGTTGAAACTCACTCAAGACACTCTAATAGCCCAAGAAAGCCATAAGAAAATGTTAACATGCAACAACCAAAATATCTTGAGTTAGCCAAAAGATGGCTAACTCGCCAACCATAGCAACTTGGCAACAACATCAGAGGCCAAGCAATATGCAATAACCAGGAATGCCAAGGAACTTGAGGTAGATCACCTTGACAAACAACTAATGGAATGGACACGTGCAACAACCCAAGATATCCGCAATGCCCAAGAATAGATAATAGTATCTAGGAAAACGGGTGCAACACTCCAAGGGATCCATAAGGCCCAAGAGTGTATAGCATCAACATCAACTACAACAACGTCATATAAAAGCACAAGGATACATGCATACTCATCTAGAAGGATCTCAACAAAATAAGCTACAGAATATACAACCGAACCATCAAGAAATGTGAACACATCTGACATATGTAGATCTGCTAGAGGAGTAACCAAAGAACTAGGAAAATAACAATGAGCATAGGCTACAACATCTGTAGCAGGGCACTCAAGGGCAGGAGTATATTGAGCATAGGCTACAACATCTGTAGCATGCCACTTAGGAGCAAGACCAAGGCACTCGACATCAATATCAAAGCATGCAACATCATCAGCATCAAAGCATGCAGCATCATCAGCATCAAAGCATGCAACATCAACATCAAGCATCGTATTAACAACAACCTATATCTGTATTTGTGAATCAACACCAATAGCAACCTGTACATGTAACTCTCTCACACCATGTGATACAAAATCGACCTCATGTGTATCTCTCTCAATGTGTGATACTATCACTATCTCACCCTCACAATATGGCTCTAGACAAATAACCTGACCAACTACTACATCTGGAAAAACCTGAGAATCATCAAATATTGGATCCGTACAAACAATAAGATCATGTACAAAGGCATCATAATCAGAAGGGCAATTCTCGGGTAGAAATGTCTTTGGCCTCTAAATTTAGACGCAGCCAATGCAATCATATCAGCTTTAGAATGTGGATAGCTCTCAAAATAAGAAGTTCAACCAATTTGCTAAGTAAATGTCCCCAGAATACCCATAATACATTGGAATGGAAATAAATGCCAATTGTTGTTGGAAGAGTTGAGACAATTCTTGCCATAGTGTTACAACTCCCTAGGATCATCGACTGCCTTGAAGGTTCCGCACATCCCATACCAGTGACGACGCACCGTAACCGCCCACCGTAGGGTCACAACCGACCCACCCCAATGCCCTGGAGCAATCGACATAATCATGCCCGGTCAAGCCTCCTACGATAACTGGCGTCCCATACCACCAGCCATCGCACTCGGCTCTCCCTAGCACACATCTCCTGGCCTGGAGATACATCCTGGCTCATGCACGTGCTCTCCATCCACCAACTCCCGGGTAGACTGAGTGAATGGAAAGAGGGAGACCCCACCACTATATAGGCATAGCACAGTGGGTCTCATCAAGCACGGTCCAGCCGACGACACGTGACCACCTAGGATGGTGACGCGTGGCACCTAGACATGTCGATATCTGATTGTCGCCTGAAAACGTATGGGCGAAGCATATCTTCCATCAATTGGTTGACACGTTCGGTCTGACCTTCGGTTTCTGGGTGATCCGTAGACAATAGACTTAAAGTAGTTTCCAGTCTTTCAAAGACCGCCTGCCAGAACTTGCCAGTGAACTTGGAATCACGATCACAATGCATACAACCTGAACAACTTTTCAACGAAGAGTTGAGCAAGTTCAGAAGCTTTGACAGTAGTTTTTGTTGGAATAAACTGTGCCATGTTGGTTAGCCTGTCAACTACTACCCAAATAGCATTGTGACCTTCCCTGACTTAGGAAGTCTGACCACAAAATCCATGGAAATACTTTCCCATTTCTTGTTGGGAATTTCTAATGGATGCAACAGACCAGCTGCTTTGAGTCTTTCCGCTTTATTTACTTGGCACTGTTCACACCTTTGAACATATGCCTCGACGTGACCTTTCATTTTTGGCCAATAAAATTCTCTCTTAACAAGGTCAAGCGTTCTCTGAATACCAGGGTGTCCCGTGTTGGGGCTATCGTGGCACTCGTGCAGGATTTGGGCCCTAATGTCTGCGATATCTGGCACACAGACTTTTCCTCTAGGGGAAAGCAAACCATTCCGAATGGAATAATCATCAAGTATCTTCTCTTCGCGAGATTTCTTGGAATCCTACATTCCCCCTCATTAAAGAGCTTCCTGCCAGGACATCTTGCCAAATATGACCGAAAAACTCATCGGTCCGACAAAGATCTCGCAAAGAAAAATACAACCCAATTTGGAACTCAACAAAGCATAACTGATTAACTTCACCAATACGACTCAAAGCATCAGCGACACAATTCGACGTACCTTGACGGTACTTAATGTCGAATTTGAACTCTTGAATGAGTTCCGACCAGCGGGCCTTACGCACTCCTTGCCCTTTTTGAAAGAAGGGCCCGCAGAGGATTTGTCTTTGGCTTCGGGCTTTGGTTGCTCTTTGCGGGTTATCGTGTGCGTATCGTCAAAAATCCGAGCGAAATGCACGGCATCCTCTAGGGACTATGGCTGATTACGGCGTACCTCCAACTGATATTCCTTGGGCAAGCCCAAGATGAAATGCAGCTTAAGGAGTACCCCATCTATGCGGTTAAAAACCGCAAAGTAGCCTCTTGGGAGTCTTGTAAGTAGACATCCAAGGGCTTCGTCCCCATTTGCAACGAGGCAAATCGACAATAGTATTCAAAATTGTCTAGGACAGGCATAAAGGTAGCCTTAAAGGCTACCTGAAAATCATCCCAAGTGGTTGGGACTGTAGCTCGGTCTTTAAGAGCCTGCCACCAAGAATACGCCTTACCGCGTAAAAACATGATGGCCGTCGAAATACGCGAGTTATCAGGTAGATCGTGCATGGAGAAATGCGACGTCCATCGATCTAACCAGGCTAACACCACATCTTGGTGTCTGTCCTTTTTCTCTCTGGTAAAAAATTCCGGAGTAAACATCGGGTTTAGGAGAGCTTGTCGAGACTGGGACATAGCCCAAATCTCAACCTCCGCCCGTTCATGCTTTGAACGCATGTCCACAATTTGTTGTTGTAGCAAATTAATGGCACGCGTCATGTTCTCCATATCAGTCCCGACAGGACTTGCAGCTCTAGTCTCATCCATAGGGGTGTGTAGATGGATAAAGGAGTAACTGGAAAAAAGCTAGAGAGAAAACGGAGAGCTACGATGTGTAAAAACCGCAAAAAGGAAAAAGCTAGTGCACAAGGCCTCAAGAAATAACCAGCTTGAGAGCAAGCAACTTGAGAGCAATAAAACTCTACAACAACTTGGGAGAATGAGGGAAAGGAAGTGAACGTACCTCCTTTATCCCCTCCCCAAAGCTCCTCTCCACCCTCCTCTCCACCCTCATGCAAAAACTTTTGGAGATCTGCAGGTACAGAGAGGGAGAAAGGAGGTAGTATGACCCATCAAGGACAGGCCTCCAAGATTGGCTTGAAGTAACTTCATATATGATGTAGCAATCTTAGTGTTAAGAGCTTTAACTTGTAAACATTAAGATTTAAAACTTAGAACAAATCTTATTTTTCTTAAGAGAAGCTCTCTTTTTTTTTTTTCAAGCTAAGAGGTGAAGTGACAGGGCCGTGGGGAGGCACGGCTCTCCCCTCCCTGGCATGTCACCTCATCAAGGAGGAAGTACACTAGTGGGGGGAGGTATTACTCCCCTCCCCCATCCCAAGAAAAAGGTCAGAGGTCGCTGGCTTTTGCACGATGCTATCCACGCTCCCTCAGACGGGTCAGCTCCAGGGGGAGGTATTACTCCCCTCCCCCACTCTCCAAGAAAATTAAGGTACCGTCTGCAAGTACTAATTGTACCTGCAGATCGTTATGTCAAGAAAATCATTACAGCCCCCCCCCCCCCCCGCCCCCTCTTTCGAGGTAGACCACCCAAAAGGGCGCCAGCTGGCTCAAACAAATTCTTTTTCTTTTCCTTTTTTGTTCTATCTGCGATAGCCGCCTCTCTGAGCCACGCGGTTTCAACAATCGGAGGTTAGATATCCGGTTGAAAAACTGTGTTACATAATGTCCGTACGACTCAGAGGACTGTGTACACAGAAGAGTTAAAGAAAAAAGTTTCAATCATAAAGATTTCACTAAGTCAAAGGGGGAGTAAATCGTGGGAATTGAAACCCACACCAGATAAAAATTATCTAAGTTCAAAGATTCTTAGCAACCAACTTAGAACTTAAAACCAACTACAAGTTTGTCCTTACCAAAATCAAAATCCTTAGATTTGAATAAGAACAAAAACCCCAATTGAAAAGCCAAATAAATAGAAACTAGGCTTTCAACTACTATACAACCTTTTCAAGAATTATCTTGGACAAAGTTTAATAAACCAACAGCCACATTCCCATATAAAGGAATACCCAAACGCAAAAACAAACAAGGAAACTGTGAACCTTGAAAGGAAGTCGACTGCTCTGATACCAACTGTTACAACTAGGATCGACGACTGCCTTGAAGGTTCCGCACATACCATACTAGTGACGATGCACCGTAACCGCCCAACCTTAGGGTCACAACCGACCCACCCCCATGCCCTGGAGCAATCGACATAATCATGCCCGGTCAAGCCTCCTACGATAACTGGCGTCCCATACCACCAGCCATCGCACTCGGCTCTCCCTAGCACACATCTCCTGGCCTGGAGATACATCCTGGCTCATGCACGTGCTCTCCATCCACCAACTCCCGGGTAGACTGAGTGAATGGAAAGAGGGAGACCCCACCACTATATAGGCATAGCACAGTGGGTCTCATCAAGCACGGTCCAGCTGGCGACACGTGACCACCTAGGATGGTGACGCGTGGCACCTAGACATGTCGAAAACTCCAGTCCTGCATCATGCCCCTTGCGAGGCCGTCACTGAAGGGCGTACCGTTATGGTACATAACAATAAGGGAGACCAAATATTGATGATGAAACATATGGAAAAGAAAGTAGGTAAAGCACATGGGATGAGAGACATAAGTGAAACGAAAGAAATATAAATTTCGTTTGGTTTCAGGAACCAATCGAAAAAAAACAAAAAACCAAATGCAAACCAAACGAAGATTAAAGATTCTAAAACAAAAAAGTATGTGAAAAAGCACAAACCTTGAGGGCGAGGACAAAACTCATCAGCTCAATGTAGGCTCTACGCAAATGTCACAGACCACGATAACCAGTGATAGGCGGCGAAGAAGCTGCCAAAATGTCCACCAAATAGAGCACTAAGGAAGCAAGCTGCCAAACAAGGAAAATATAAAGAAAGATAAATACCAACTGGTTGCTACCCGAAAAACCACCAAAATGGCCTTCAAAAAAGACGATAGTATTGCAAAAAGAGTCCAAAAACCAGCATGCAAAAGTGTGCAATAATATGTCAATATCACCTCCAAGTAGGGCGCTGGAAATAGGTGGGTATGCTGCCCAAAAAATCAGCAAGGTAGCTCCAATTGCGGCAGCAAAGATGGTGTGGCTACAATGCTAAAAATTTTAAAATAATAATAATAATAATATCGAAAAAAGAAATTCAGTTGTCACCAAGTTTAGCAGAAGTGCTTCTGCTAACTGTCCACTAAAGATCCTCTAGAAAGAAATGGAGATCCAGCAAGCGTGGAGAAAACTAGCACTCCCACCAATGAAGGAAATGCTCTTATGAACTGAATCTCAGATTTTAGCATCAATCAATATATGAGGCAGCAAAGACTAATCCCTACAAGAACTGCATAGATGCATCACAATGATCATGAACATAGCCCTACAAGCCATGAATAGCTGAAACTTGAGACTGGACGATGACTGGGCCTGTTGACGTGACCGGTGACTCGTGAACCTGCATGGTTGCCGCATGTCATGATCTAGGACGTGCGCATGGCTTGGAGTCTCTCACCTTGGAGGTATACAATGGGAGGAGGACTCATTTGCCATCCATTCTATCTACCTAGGAGGAGGTGGATGGAGAGCATGTGCACGGCCAGGATGAGTGCTAGCTTGAGGCGGGAGATGAATGAGAGCCTAGGCAGTGGTATGGGACACTGTCTAGGATGGAGGTCGGATCTTGCTTGTTACGGTCACAAGCCAGGGCAAGGAGGGTGGACCCGGATTAGGTCCTATGGCGAGGTGGAACGTGAATCGTTCGGTCTCTTCTGGTTAACCAGCACCTGAGGTATGTAGTAAGAGAGAGTCTATTTGGAGGTATGTGGTAAGAGAGAGTCTAACTTATGGTATCACACTGCATGCCAAAAGCAGGTGTGTTGATCCAAAGTTGTTTTCTTGTAAGTTTTTTGATTTCATGACGATATTTTTAAAGGCTGTGAAATGTATTATTTTATCCACGTTTCGGTTTCCTTCTAGTCGCTGTTTTTGAGCTTTTTGAAGGAAAAAAAAACAGACTTGGACCTCTCCGCATGCTGCCACGTGGCACTGTCCTGGAGCAGACAGGTGGCAGCAGGCAGCGGATTCTACTTCCGCATGGGTCTGGAGTGGCGGACTGTGGTTCCGCAGGTCCCTACATCAAAAAGAAAAACCCAATCCCGCTGGACAGCGGTGGGTTGGTGGCTGTTCACAGCAGTTGTAGGGGTCAGAGACCAGCGACGAAGGGGTAGTAGCCTGGCCGCCAGCTGGCAAGAAAGTTGGTAGGTGGCCAGGAGGTCTATGTGGAGGCCAAGGTGGCAAGGTAACGCCACATGGCAGGTTTGGATCAAGCATGGAGAGGGAGGCATGCCTTTCCTATGCTAAACATCATGAGAAGAAGAGGTGGAGGTGGTGGTGCATCCCTCTCCTTGCTTTCTCTTATTCCTTATGGCAGCCATGGATAATACCATTTGGATTGTGAAGAGCCAGCAAGTTTAGTGTTGTATCTACCTTCCTCGAGTTGCTTTGATCTCTTTCAACTCCTTTCTTAATTCACCTCTCTTGCTCTTGAGAAATGGATCCTAATCCTACCACACAGCCTATGTCCCCCACTCATGAGGTTACAGCATCTACCTCTACTATGGATTCCAAATCTTTGTTGCTTGCAATTAACAATCTACAGCAACATATTGTTGATTTGCAATCGAAACATTCTCGAGATCAGCATGACTTGAAGGAATTGACACAGTTAAGGCAGCTACTGCATCAACCCTTGTTCACCCCTGAGATTTTTGCTGGCGAAAAGAAGGATAGAACCCCGGAGGCGGTCTTGTGGTGGATTGATCGATGGAATTTGCACTTTTCCATGCATGATTCGTCGACAACAAGATCAACCTAGCTGTCATGTACCTGCGAGGTGAAGCGTTTACGTGGTGGCAAGATTAAAGGGGTAAGCCTGAAGTTCTTGGGAGGATTTTTGTAAGGCCTTTAAGGCGACCTTCCTTCCCATTTTAGATGACTTTAAATTTTATCGTCAATATGCAACGATCCATATGGGGAACCAGCCCCTGGATCAGTATTTACAAGAATTTCAAGAGGCTTATTCTCGTTTTGCAACTAGAATAGACCCTCTTTTAGTATAGTTGCATTTTATTCTCGGGTTGCCAAGAGACTATCAACTAGAGGTCAGGAGGAACCAGCCTCTTACCCTCGAGGATGTTGTCCGCTTCGCTAGGATATACGATGATACTCGTATAGTGGCCAAGCCTGAGTGTGGTGTCTTGCTCGACGTAAAGGGTGATAAGCCTTTCTTTCCAAAGAAATCGAAAGATAAGGCAAAAGATGAGTCTTTAAGTTCCGTAAATCGAAGAAAAGATCTACCTTGGACCAGGAAACCTTTATGAATGCTAGAAGCAACAATCTGTGCTTTAATTGCCTGGAACCATGTCATGTCACGAAGAAATGTCCAAAGAAAAGGAAGGCTAAAGGGGCATCTTTTAAGACACGAGGTAACTCTAGCATATCTAGTGTTGATCTTTCCTTTGCTGGTAATTCTGTGTGTGAGCATTGTTGTTTCAATACGGCTGTTTTTGGTCCTCACCACCTCATTCGAATGAAGGGGGTTGTGGGTGGCCAAGCCATAACAATTTTATTTGACGATGGTTCCACGCGTAACTTTATTAATGCTACTTTGTTGCAGAAGCTAACGGTGGTAACAAGGCAAAGTGACCACCGTTACACAGCGAAGCTGGCAACGGGAGCAGAAAGCCAATTTGGGGACCGGATAGTCCCACATCTACCGATTCAAATACAAGCCTATAATGATAAATTAGAGTTTCATATTATGAATCTAGATAGGGTAGATGTAATACTTGGAAAGGAGTGGTTCTATGAGAGGAACGAGTCTATGAAGAAAAACTATGTAACACAGTTTGTCGTTCTTGCATAATGGCTCACTCATAGAATTGAATGGAAATGTTGAAATTTCTTCCCTTAGGTCCTCAAAACCATATACATTGTCCCAACTTCATTAAATATGACATTAACACCATGAAGTCACGCAATCCAAGCCTAGAGAAAGCTCTGTACTCGCCATACTATCTCCGGAGAAGATTCCACCCAGGGAGAAAATAAACTCTAACGGCCCCTAACAGCCGTCCAGGGTGTATCTTCTGGTACCTTGACTTCGCAGTCAAAGCATCAACAGAGAAATCTCCATTAAAGGACAAATAGGGCAAATAGTGACTTCTAACAGATTGGACATCAAAAGGAGAAATACAAGTCTCTTATCTTGGATTCCTATTTGAAAAACACCACCCAGTTTGGAAAGTAGACAAACTGCTTGCGTGAGTCAAAATCCAATTGTAGGTTATAGAGATGGAGCCGTGTCACCAATGTCAAGTCAAAACTAGAAACAACATGATAATTTGCCAGATGTAGCAAAAGAAAGCACGCGTAATCTCTATAGAATGTTGCATGTGTCTGTCCCTTGCCCGTTGCCATTTCTGCTTGATATAAGACAAAATAATGCACTTCCAAAGTTAGAATTTTGAGTCATGCCTTACGTGGTGGAAGTCGAGGGTTCCAACCCTAACTTCTAGGTGACAAGTGTTTAGTGCTAAGTGTACGGGCCGTGGGGGCCGGGTGCCGAAGGGTGGTGCCCTGGTTAAACCTCGGCAACAGACTACAGCCACCATGTGCATTGTGGCTATTGGCATGATCATGAGATTTAGTACCTCGAGTATACTCTTGAGTCCTGACTCCTCAGTCTTCTTAGCAAGCAGATCCTTCAAATAGTTGTACTCATCTTCAGCCTTCTCAAACATTGTTATAACCTTCTTGTTTATTCTTTTCTCCACACTGCAAATAAGTTTGACACAAAATTACAATCTTAAGCAGTAGATAATGTGGCAAAGGCAATGCTCCAAAAGTTAGATGATCCAAAACTTAGCTGCCATTTAACCTCAATTATACTCTTGAGTCCTGACTCCTCAGTCTTCTTAGCAAGCAGATCCTTGTACAGTTGTAACTTGTACAGTGTACTCATCTTCTAACTTCAACCTTCTCAAACATTGTCTCAACTTTGAGTCTCCACAAATTGAATCCCTGGGGGCCCATTATATAACAATTAACAAGTTACAAACCAAAATTTAAAAAAAAAATAAAAGAGGGGTTCGAACCATTTTCCGATTCGAACTTGGCATGCCGGTTCAAACCAGAAAGAATCGCAAAGAATCTTCCGGTTCGAATCTGTGTGTAACTGTGGCCGATTGAGAGAGTCAACCAGGTCCTAGAGAATATGCTTAGAGCATATGTTAGTGAAACGCAAACTAACTAGGTGAAATATTTGCCACTAGTAGAGGTGCCTATGACGATAAAAAGCATGTGTCCATAGGCATGAGCCCATTTGAGCTCAATTAATTCTAGCCGACAAGTCCAGTAACTCTAGGGATTCCCAAGAAGGTACCTAGCACTGCAAAGTTCTTGACTTGGATGCAGGCTAAGTTGGATTTAGCACGTCAAAGTCGCTCGAGCCAAATCGGAGACTTGTCTATATGAAAATTGATCGTACAGGGAGTTTGAGAGAGGTGATATGGTCTTTTTGCTAGTACCACCTAAATCTAAGATAATGAGAACTGGCAAGTGTGCAAAGGCATCACCAAAAGTATTCTGGACCATGGCAAATTATTAAAAAGGTTAGTGAGGTAGCTTATAAAGTGCAACTGCCTAGGGATGCAACAAGCCTTCCTGCAAACAAACTGCAAACCAATAGCACAATTCTGACTCCATGCAAACAGTGATTTGTCAGAAGCAATCCAACAACACTCGTTGTTTCTTGTAGTGATTTCCAACGACCTGAACCTGCAGTACTATAACGATCTGCCTTGCTTCAACAACCTCCAACTATTGATTTCTACTTGAGATCTGACGCAAGCTTCATAGTCTCCTCATGCAACACAACTCCTCCTTGTAGCACCGAATCTCCTTCCACAAAGCTACCACCCCTGTAGGTGCAATTGAAATTGAGAGCTGGCTAGGGACACCACCTCTACACCTCGAAGACGGTCGAATCAATCTACATATGATGATTGATCACGTTCGTTGAGTACCTCCTTGTTCTCTCCCATGTTAGAAAATCGAATTGTTCATACAAGTTACCCAAGACAAGATTCCTATTGAATAGTCATACACATGAAAGGAGACACAAACAACAATGATGAAGCAATGATGATGAGATGTACTCCAACTATGTCTCATTGCCTATGGACGAGGGTGCACTACATACTTATAGACCATAGTCTATGCGAAAAAGCAAAAGCAAAAGCAATCTAAAAGCAACCTGAAAGCAATTGCCTAATTGATGTCTCTATATAAGGTAAAAGCACCCGACACCTGTCTATAGCAAAACTTGTGCTCCAAATCAAGCACTAGGATCTCAAACTTGAGTCTAACTAAAGTCTAACTTGACTTAACAAATACAGGCAAAGGCCACTAGAATTAACACGCAGGCATGGCCCAACATTCCTAATTAATCCTAGATGACAACAATAGGGGTAACAATGTGCACATCAACTCTAACAAGTAGACACACAGTACTTCAAAACTTTCATTTAGTCCATCATTCCATTAGCTCTTGCTCCGCCCATTCATGCTCTTCATGGTCTTTCAAAGTACGCCCATACACCAATATATCGTCAAGAGATACTATGACAAACTTTCCCAAATATGGACACAAAAGGTAATCTGCTAAAAATTTGTCAGAAGTTGGAACATTGGTTAGTCCAAATGGAAGAACTAAAATTCATATTGGCCTATTTTGTCTATTATACCCCTACCACAAAATCCTCTATGCTAGGATTATTTAGAAATACGAAATCAAACAAATACAATAAATTAATAGAATTTTTTGAATAGTTCATTCATATATGAAATATCAATCATATAACAAAGGAAAACTTGGTACTCAGAACTTTTCAAATATTAATTAGCTTTCAAAGTGGTTACATAAGGCATATCGAAAATATTTACATCTCCTTTTGATTCCTACAATGAACCATTCCTTGCCAAGGATTATATCTACCTGATCTCGATTCATTATGTGAAAGGAAAGCCTCTCTACACAATCCTGAATCTTCAGCAACAAGCAAGGGACAACAATCTCCCTAATGGTCCTCGCCTATTGCCATTTTGATCACATACTCATGGTCAGTTGACATGATGGCCAACTTGAGCTTCTGCACCTTACAACATCCTCCAAAGTGTGTGGCTTATTGCGATGTACCTCCAGCCGGTACTCCTTCAACAAACCAAGAACAAAGTGTAGCCTGTGCAAAGTCGGGCTCATGCGACTTGCGAACAAGAAACTGCCTCCTGAAAATCCTGTAAAGAGACATCACGTGGCCTTGTTCCCATTAGCAAGGTTGCAAATCGACAATAATGATTCCTTATGCCTACAAGAACACCAAGAATGTTCGTTGTGGGCATTACGGCATGTACATCGAGTTAAGAATGTGGTGCTCTATTGTTTTTTCTTTCGGGCCCTATTTGCGAAATGAGTTGTAGGCATCAGATGGAGGTGCTATAAGATGCTAGACTATGCTTCTTAATGCCTACAAAATGCCAGGAATGTCTATTTTGGCCCTTCTGGCACATATGTCGACTTATGAATGTGATGCTTGCTTTTCGTATGTTTTTTTTAGCCCTAGTTTGTGGATTGAGCTATAGGCATCCAACATATCGTTAGATGCTAGACTATGCTTCTTAATGCCTATAAGATTGCCAAGAATGTCGGTTATGGCCCTACGTCAACTTATAAATGTGATGCTCACTTTGCGTGTCTTTTTTAGCCCTAAGTTGTGAACTAAGCTGTAGGGATCCAATCGACGTGTCGTAAGATGTTAGACTGTGTTTCTTAATGCCTACAAAAATGCTAATGCCTATAAATGGAGATGCTACCATTGTGGTCTTGCGTTCACATACCAGCTCATAGATTTCATTAACTAGAGTCTAGGACAAGGCTCCCAGGGCTAGGGTGCAATAGAGGGGTCAAAACAATGAAAATATAAGAGGCTCTTTCCATGTCCACACCCCCCCCCCCCCCCCCCACCCCAAGCTGTGTTGTGCTTCAGCGTACATCAGCCTTTCACCTGAGAGAACGGGTTCACCCATTCTCTCCAAGAGCTGATCCTGGTGAAATATGCAAACCCTCTCACCTATTCACCAAACCGTGTTGTTGGTACACGTTAGCATGCCCAGGTAAGGGGGTGAGCATGGAAAGGTGCACTTTGCAGGCCTGGCCACGGAGGGGTGCCTAACCATGCGAACTTCTATATAAACCAAAGAAGATGAAGGCAAAGAGCAAGAAAGTTATCAAAGTGAGTGCTTAGAAATGCTACCAATACAGAAGCCTTGTTGGCAAAAAAGAGAACGAGCTGAGAAGAAAGTACAAAGAGCTAAGCAAATTAGCAGGGTATGACATAAGCCGGTTGAGGATATGCAGAGCAGAAAAAAGAGAAATAGAAGGCAATCGTGAAATTCCTTGTCTATTTTGCACCTGATTGCATCTAGCATCACGCAACTTAGCGTGGAGCTTATGGGAAAAACTCACGGCTTGTTTGCGCTCTTCCACCTACTTACAGCAGGCTTATGTGCTCAAAGTTGCTGTATGATATCTTTATGAACGATCTATTGGATCTCATTATCTTAAGTCTCAATTAATACATCAGCATCGATTTAGAACTATTCATGATCATCCTCTAATATATCACTAACAACAGTTGGCAATTCTTTTTCACAAGAAACTACAAAAACAAACTGGAAAAAAAACTAAAGAAAAGAAAGTTCCAATCGGAATATTGGGGTCCGTGTACGCATCCCTATGAAACTTGAAATTGAGCGATCAATTTCATAAGCTGAACTAGAATCAAATCATAATGGTGAAGAGCAATCCTTCCACGTCTCCATTAATTTGGATTTCGTAGGTAATTATACACAAACTAAACCCACCAAGGTGCCCAAAATGGAAAAGCGAACAGCCTAGCAATTTGAGTTGAAGTGACATGTCTAAATTGCCAAATGGAAATGCGCATCTTGTAAAGCTAACAATTGCGAATGATGGAGACGAAAAGTATCATTGCTTACCTCATCAAGGGCTGTCAAAATGGCATTCACGCTATCCGGATTAAGCCTGCAACAAACAAGATCAACAAACTACTGAAAGCAATACTGGGAAAATTACATGGTTGAATTAACTTGGGTTGCATGGATAATTCATCCATCTCAAAGCTTGATCCATGAAGCTCAACTGATGAGCAATCTCGTCCAAAAACAGAAGCACACACACAGCGGAATGAAAACACCCCACACCCAATTGAAGATTGCAAAAATTTAGAATGTAATGGACCTGTGCTCGCCATCTCCTCCAAATGTAAGAATGTACACACCTCCCTCTCTTCTCTGCAACCTGTACTCCGCCATCTCTCTCTCTCTCTCTCTCTCTCTCTCTCTCTCTCTCTCTCTCGAAGTGGTGATACTGCACAGGCAGGGACATCGATCTTTTAAAATAAAGGTTTCCATTGAGATGGGACCATCTCCCGGTGGGGCCTCCCTCCTCCCATTTCACACATATGACATGAGATGAGATTCTAGAATCCTCCCATTTCACACACCGCTCTCATAGTGCACCTCCGGTCCCTCCAAGGGATCACATATCTTGTTTTTCTCGAACCCTAAACCATTGGATGGAGTGGGGCTAGGAATGCAGGTGCACTCATTAAGTATTTAGTTCACACATTAGATGAGATTTTATTTTAAATGTAGTAGTCCATGCATGGCCTGCGGCACTCTAAAGGTTGCCTATACACTCATCCTTACACACAGCTCCCTTTTGTTTTTTTTTGGTCTTGTGTCACAGGTGACACACATCCTTGCACATAGCTCCTTTTTTTCTTTCTTGTCTTGTGTCACATGTGACATCATGGTTTTGTTGGATCCTAGTGAATGCTCTCAAGCACCCATCCTCCTTGGATAATGGCGGGCACCCCATGCTGCCTATACAATCTTCCTCACACATAGTTCCCTTTCTTTGTCCTATATGTCACATGTGACATCATGGGGGCTATGTTAGATCCTAGGATCCTCTCAAGCACCCACCACCATTGGATAATAGTGGGCACATGAGGTTGCATATACACTCATCCTCACACATAATTCTCTTTCTTTGTCCTATGTCACATGTGACATGATGGGTGCTTGTTGGATCCTAGGGATGCTCTCAAGTACCCACCATGGTTAGATAATGGCAGCCACACAAGATTGCCTATATACTCATTCTCACACATACGTCCCCTTATTTAACATGTCACATGTGGCATCTGAGTAACTTGGATCACAAGAGATGCTTTCAAGCACCCACCATCCTTTGGATGATGGTGGCCTCCCAACATCCCCTATATACTCTCATCCTCACACATAGTTCCCTTTCTTGTCGTATGACGTATGTCATATATGACATCGTGTGCGTTTTTTGGATCATAGGGCTCTCAAACACCCACTACCATTAAATAATGGTGGATGTGAAGTTTTGGAAAATCTTAAGATTGGAACTTAATAGTGAATGTGTCTAGACGCATTCTAGATTAAACCTTGAAGGATATTGGAACAACATATGGTTACAATGACTAGAGTTGGAATAAGAATAATACATTTCTTGATAGACATATGGGGATGAGTGATTTTTATAAGTCCAAATTTATCTCGTGAAAAAGATTTTTTAGATTGAGTCGTATGTCTTCTAAGAATAGCAATGTTCATGTTCTCTTATTGGTGAGTGTGGATTTGAAATCCAATGAATTATAATTGATGAATAATGGTTTAGATTCTAAGCAATATAAATAATGAATTCCAATTAATGCTTGGTCATTAGGAGAGGGCAATGTGTGAAGTAAACAAAATAGATGCTACAAGCATATGTCTCCTAACGAGAATTTCATTGGGAGAAGTATCTACACTATAAATGTACCCATATGCCTCTCCAAGAGAAGAGCTTGATATAGGACTAGTGGCTACACGCTATTGGATTGACATCTCACATATATGGTGAGTTTTTGGTAGTGGTCTATAGGTTGGGGGCTAGATCCAATTGATCCAGATTTGGTTGGGTTGATTTGATCCACCATCAGTTCCCTATGTGTCTTTGGAATTGGCAAATTTTGAAATCTTGTGGTCTAGTAAGTACGTGGATTAGTAAGGCCAATTTTAGATGTACTGAGTTAAGTCAACAATCTTGGAGAGCTCTATTGGCCACTATAAGTGTGCATAGATGTAATTTGTTTTTAAGATAGTGCACCTCTGATGTGATTGCAACTTTCGTCTTACAAATCTTTTTCCAGAGTCGGGATTTTGGGTTAATGATGTAGTTGGAGAATGATATGATAAAAAGGTAGGACATTGGTTAGATGGTTGTTAAAATGAAGATCACACAAAACTAAGCGTGGATTGAGACTAGTTACAAGCAACTTTATTTGGCCCCTTCATCCTATATCCCATTTGAGTTTCGTGGCAATACAAATACATGAAAATGGATCATCACTCATTCTTATTGCATAAACTACTTGTGTTGTAACTACTAATAATGCCAATTGGCCCATTGTTATTGATCTTGAGCTACTAGAGACAACTCATCTTTTTAGAAAATGACTGAAGCCCATAAGGTGCACTTGAGTTGTCCTTATATGCCAAACGTAAAGCCACATAGTAGCAACTCTAGTGTAGTTTGAAAGAGGAGAGGATAAACTCTCAAACATGGACTAAGAAACTTCACGTGGTTCTTAATGTGAATCTAGCCCAAGAGCTTGTCCCCATGCCTTTTGAAGAGCACTCCCCATGAATGCATCCTTCACCTATCCCAATAAACCAAGATTGTATTTACCATCTTACTGTAGAGGACCTCTTACCCCACCGCTAACAAAACCTTGCCCATGTCCAGATCTTTGGATGCATTTCCATTGCAGGGAGTCTTAGGGGTAAGGAGGGAAGAGATTGTTGGAGGGTTTGCGGATCCCAAGGCCACCCTAACCCTAGTTAATAAGTGAAAGGGATTTGGCACCCTGCGTGCGTAAGTCCAACCCGATAGTCACATAGTTATTTGATTGATTAGTTAAAAGTCAATAAAAGGACTTTAGGCCTTTTTGCGGTACTTTTAATGTTGCAGGGCCTAAATGTCAAGTTAGTGAATAAAGTTGGGTTTCCCTCCAATTTTGATGGTTCCCACACTTTTTTAAATTTGAATAATTAGGGAGGTAGAAATGGACCAATAGGATTCAGAGGCCAGGGTCCTCCTCTCTACTATAAGAAGGGACCAACTCGAGTTGCTCCTCATGTTCATTTCCTCATTTCATCAAAGCAGATTGGTTCTCTTCAGAAATGGATTGATGAATGTCCTTGCTCTTCTTCTTTCCTCTTCCATCTTTCATGCTTTCTTTGGTTTTTGCAAATTGTTGGATCTGAATGTTATTGGGATTGAGTGTTATTATACTTTTTATGAGAGAAAAAGGGAGAGAGAAAGGGTAAGCTATCTTTGTCGTGGATGTGTAGTGTTAATGGATTGTAGGGTTAGTGGATGTTAGAGTTAGAATTGAATCCTCCATTCATGTTGAAATCCAAACTATACTATCGCTCTCATGGGAACGAACCTACTCGTGACAATTAACTTCGTCTCTTTGATGCTAGATTGACTAGATCTTGGATTCAGGTTAGGCAAGGAAAGAAACCCACCACAATTTTGGCGCCGTTGCTGGGGAGCTACACCAATTTTTCAGTTTGCAGCATGATTGTTGGATGGTTAGCTTGCATTAGGCATCTTGTCGTGGCATGAATAGTGTTAGATCTGCATTTTAGGGTTAGTTGGGATTGATTTTGCTTGATTTGAGTGAATTTGCTTGTTTGAAATCTAATTTGATTATAAAACGGGGAAAGCTATTTAGATCACCAATTTTAAGCCATTTGGATCTAAGATAAACAACAAAAATTGGTCAAATCTGCCAGAATTGGTCAAAAAGAGACAAAAAGCGTCATGAGAGCTGAAGGTTATTTCCCAAGAAATTGTCAAAAAAGTTGTTAAGGAAGTTTTTTCTCAAAATAGCACCGTTGAACCTTCGCCGAGCCAATCTTCGCCTAGTCAACCTTCGTCAGTCCTATTTTTCCAGATCAAGTCTCTGTCAAATTTTGGATCAAATTTGATAAATTCTGATTTGGATTCTGAGAGATTTATTATTTGTGAGAAGTATCGATTGATCGAATTTCAAAATCTTTTTCATGATATAGAATCAGATTTTTTGGAAGTGGAATAGATCTAGTAGATCTGATCTGAGATAGCTTTTTCTAGATTCAATCTCATTGTCTGCTTAATTTGAATTTGTAAAGATGGCTGCCACTAGAGCTGCCCCTAGAGGTGCTCCATAGGAAGTCAATCCAATCATTGTTAGAAGAGCACCCCATTTGGATCTACCCAAATATAATGGATTAACTGATCCAGTTAGATTTCTTCATATCTATGTTGAATCCTGTGAAGTCTATGGCGAGATTTATCCTCAAAACAAACTTAAGCTATTTCCTATGGCCTTAACAGGCGCAGCACAAGATTGGTACTATAATCAAGATGAAACTGAGCATACAGATTGGGAGGTTGTTAAACAAGCCCTCATCACACGGTTCAAACCGCGAAAGTTTATGGAAGACTCTTTCCTACTTTTAAGTAAAATTAAAATAGGAAAGAGGAAAATGGTTCAAGATTACATTGAACGGGTGAAACGCCTCAAATCTGAATCCAAACCTGAGCTGATTAACGAAAATGCCATGATTATGTGATTTTTGTTAGGTTTACCTAAACGGATCAAATGTGAGCTGAAACGCCATAATGAGTATGCACTCTTGCAAAATGGTATAGACAATACAATTCGAGAAGAGGATGAAGATTCAGATGATGAGCCGAATATCAGTATGTTGCCTTATACATCAGTGCAGACTACTACGACATCCACCATTATTGCATCAACGAATGCCAACGCTACTGCAGAAATGATGCTCAATGAGTTCTAGAAACTTGGGACGAACCAGCAAAAATAGATGGAAAAGTTGCAGTTGCAATTTCATGAGAAGATCAAAGCATTGAAAATTTTCCACGGACAAGCGAACAAGGAATCTGAGAAGTTTGCGGAGACTTTTCCTACCAGGGAAAATGTATGGTGTTCTATTTGTATAGGAAATCACATAGTGAACGAGTGTCCTCAATTGAAAAAATGAATGGAAATCAGTATTTGCCATCTGTGTAATTCACTTGACCATGAGACTGCTTTTTGCAACTTCAATCCTCGGATAATTCAGCAACGGTATGCACAAATGGGATATCAAGAACCACAATATGGAGGAAATCCAACAGCTAGACCTTGACAATCTGCTCTTGGATACTCGGAACGTTTAGCCTTACCTGCCCCACCAAAGCACTCCGCTCCTCCTGCCAATTTGATGGAACCAGAACCTTACAGAAGTGCTAAGCAATGGAACTATGGTACTAATCAAGAAGGTGGATCTTTGGAACAGTATGCTATTTATGCTACCGCTCAACAACAAGCCTCTAGAAATTGGACCAGAGCACCACTTGGATGCTTTGCATGTGGAGAAAATCACAGAGTTGCGGAATGTCCAAATAAAGAGAAATTTGTACCATTTTGTCGTGACTATGGTTATGGGCACTGCTATAAAGACTGTCCAGCAAGACCGAAGCCACCACCAGCTACAGCACCTGTAAATGTGATAACAATCAAGCGAAGACTAGCAGCTTCGAATGAATCAAGTGCACCCTTGATGGTGGTCACCAGAGCACAGAAGCAGAAAGAACCAATAGTGGATCCAGTACCTGCTGATTCTATACCATTGAATGATATACCAACAACATCGAGAGTCTATCCAAATCTTAATGCAGAAAAACAAAGATATCAAAATATGAGACAGTGGATCAAACATCTACAAGAAGAAGAGGAGCTTGAAGTTGCTAAAGCAACAGCTGAAGTTCATTCTTCATCATTGCAGCCTCCAAGAAATTTACGTATGGATATGAATGATCAGTTACATCATCATGAAGAACCCTTCAAAATGACTGAATCGGAGGCACCGCAAACAGAACTACTCATGAACATTTTGTCTAGCAAGATCAATATTTCATTGGGAGAGTTCCTAAAGTTGGTGCCAAAAGCAAAAGAAGTCTTAGCGCAAAAGTTAGCTCAAGAAGAACCAGAAGTCCATCAGGAGCCACTTTTTTGTGCTGGATTTGAAGAATCTAATGAAGTACTCCATGTTGGAGCCGCTTGGGAAAGTGAACAAAAGAATATCACTCTGTCGATACAACATAGACAATTTCCTAAAAAAAGCAGCTGTGATAGATGGCGGTTCAGGAGTTAACCTGATTTCTACAAAACATGTGCAAAATGGGGCCTTACAAAGATAAAGCCTATTACTTTTGCTATTAAGCTAGTTGATCAAATGACAGTTCGTTCGCGAGGAATGGTTGAAGATATACCTATCAAAATTGTGGGAGTACAGTTCGTCATTACTTTTGTAGTGATGGACTTACCAGAAGCGCCAAATGTCTACCGAGTTCTATTGGGATGTCCATGGTTACGAGTTGCGTAAGTAATTCATAACTGGGGTACTGGAAAAATCACTTCTGAAAATTGTGAACGTGTAGTTAAAGTTGATCCTACAACTTGGACTATCAAACCAGTGGTTCAAAAAGAATATGATGATTCATCAACAACGAATCATACTTGTGACCGACCAGAGGAAAAATTGGGAGTTCATTACGATTCTCAAACGGATGTAAAAATTACAGCAAATAAGGATCCTAAAACACTTGAAATGATGAGGGAAACAATAGATTATGATTTCATAAGATTAGCACAAGTTGAACCATCAAAATCCATCAAAAATCTATGCTTGAACCTCACTAAATGGCCCAAATCCTTGAAGAAGGCTTCACACGTGTGAAAGTATGGCCTCCCACAGTCTGAGTACTGTACACCAGACCTACATTCAATCCTATAATCATTAGTAATCACAAGTACTCAAACAATTATGAACATAGAGAGCAATTGCACCATTATGAGAGAAAAAACATGAAATTGCTTGATTGAAATTGGTGAGATATCATCACCTATATATACATGATCCATCACGGTTTTGGGCAGGTATGAGTAGCCCTAAACATATGCCTAATGCTAATTTTGGTGGATCTTTCATCCCTACCAAGTTAGGGTTGGAATCTTGGAGATCCCTCAAGGGAGATCGAGTCGATGAGGCGAAACAAGGCATGGACATTAGAGCCACTGCCAGAAAACAGAAAAGTAGTCGACTGCAAGTGGGTGTATTAGAAAAAACTAAAATCAGATGGCACTATTGGCCGCTACAAAGAAAGGCTTGTCGCAAAGGGCTACACGCAAAGATATGGTGTTGACTATTTCAACACATATTCGCCCATGGTCAAGATGACAAGCATAAGGCTACTCCTTGCATACGCCACACAGTACAATTTGGAAATTCACCAGATTGACGTGAAAATAGCCTTTCTCCACAGAGATCTAGAGGAGAAAATCTTCATGAAGCAACCTGAAGGCTATGAAGACCCCGACAACAGACAATATGTCTGTCGATTGCAGAGATGCATCTACGGTCTAAAATAGGCATCATGAGCCTGGTACAAAAAGATTGATGATCTTCTGAAGTCTCTAGGCTTCAATCCCACTCAACCAGACTGCAATGTCTACATCAAAAGAGTAGGAAAGGATTTTGTGATACTGACCATTTTCGTGGATGATACGTTGATGATAGAAAATTTATTGATGCTGATCAAAGACACAAAGAGTTAGATTTCTAAAAGCTACAAAATCACAGACCTTGGAAAATCAACAAAATGTCTAGGGCTGGAGATTAGAAGAGATCGAACAAAGGGCAAAATGCACTTGAGACAGTCAGAATATGCCAGAAAAGTGTTGAAGCAGTACCGCATGATGGACTGCAAAGAGAAAGCCACACCAATGATATCTAGAGCCAAGCTCACGAAACATGATTGCCCAAAAATGGAAGAGGAAGAACAAAAGATGGTAGGTATACCCTACCAGAACTTAATCAGTAGTCTGATGTACTTGACAATCTGTACCAGACCCGATCTGGCTTTATTAGTTTACACATTGAGCCAATTTTCTTCAAATTTTGGTATGGCACATTGGCAAATGGCCAAACGAATCCTACAGTATCTGCAGGGTACCCATAATATGGGATTAACACAAAGCTGAGAACGAAGAAAAAAGATTCGAGCTGCATCAATACAGTGATGCGAACTGGGCGAGCTGCAAAGATGATAGCAAGTCCATTATTGGGGGATGTACAATAGCGTGCGGAGCTGCAATCAGCTGGATATGCAAAAAAACAAACCTTGGTAGCTCAATTTTCCTGCGAAGCTGAGTATATCACAGCCTCGAAAGTGGCGAATGAGGTAGTGTGGCCGCAGATGATGCTGGAGGCAATCATGATACCACAAGAAGGGCCAAGCATGATGATGATGGACTCTCAGAGTGCCATCTATCTGTCCCAGGATCTCGTCTTTCATTCCAAGACAAAGCACATACCTCTGAAGTACCATCACATTCGAGATTTGATCTCGAAATGAGAGCTCTAGGTCCAGTATATAAAATCAGAAAATATGGTTGCAGATCTTCTCATAAAGCCGCTCAACAAGCCACTCTTTTCCAAGCAAAGAAAGGCAATTGGATTAAACGAACAAAGCTGCAAGGTTCAAGAGGGAGTGTCAGAATTGCTGAACTCCTGCAACTTTATCGCAGCACGAACAAGAAACGAAGGTCGAACGAGAACAATTCGCGACAGTCAACGTCCCTTGACTCGAAGCACGAACGATTCGCGAATCATTCATGGATCGTAAACACACCTCCAGGACCGCAAACCGCAAAGGGACGCATAAACAAAAACTACGAAAAGAAACGAAAGGAACGAAGACAAATGAAGAGAAATCTTTCGCACTGCCAACTGGCAACTCAACGGGCTTCACGTCCAGCTGAAACGAATAGTAATGACGGAGATTAACTAACTAGTTGATTAGCATTATCTAGTCGTGTGATTCTACGTCTAGCTATCCTTTAAGACTCCACACAGTGGAGGTATAAACAATCCTCACTGGATCATAACTAAGTATCAGAAAACAGAGCTCTATACGAGACAGATAAAAAAAGTGAAAGGAACCGTGACCTTAAAAGTTGACTGATTTCAACTTAGTAAGTTTATTCACTTCACAAGCAATTTCTATTTGATCAATAACCAACGAATTTGAACGAATCCAAAACATTCATGGTTACTTCAAATTTTATGTAAACTGGAATTTTCAAAATCCTTTCGATATGGACCTAAACTGTGAAAATCGATCTAAAGCATCGACTTGGCAGTTTCACAGTTACCATCATATTTCGAAAGGATTCCAAATCATCGGGAATGCATCAGATATGACATGTAGTGATTTCTAAAAAAATCAAATTTTTTACGTAAATTGCCTAAAAACTGGGAAATCAGCTTTTTGGACTAGAATTGTCAAAAATAACTTCATGCATGAAATATCCTTTGATCAATCTACTGAACACCCTTGCACCATGCATCCAAAAATGCATACAGGTCTATCCATACCTTTTCAACAACAGAAAAGCACTACATTGAATTACATGCATGCATGCATCAGAACAATTCAAAAAATTGTCGAATTTTAGTTCAAAAATTGCCAAACTTCTGATAGCCATAACTTTCTCTACAGAACACCAAATTCGTCGTTGTAAAGCACAATACGGAGGGAGATAAGTCTAAAAGACACATGCCATGTCACCCTGCCACCTAGGCTTCACACATGTCAGCTGTAATTAACCAAAAAAACAAGTAGGAGGGTGCACTTTCTCAAGGTTGATTCATCACAAATCCATCTACAGCCCAATAAGCATCCATTCAGAGGCTACAAGCACTCTTCTAAGGTTCATTAGAGAGGCATAGAGGCTTCTATCAGGTCTAGCAAGCAATCATAGGCTCAGATTTTGCAAAAAATACATTTTTGGACTCCTTCAACAAGCAAAACTTCAATATAATGGTGCTTAAGTCTCAAACACCAAATTGGATGCATGATGGCTCAAATCAGACGAAATCCATCATATCTTTTAGCTTGTAACAAGATCCAACAAGTTCAAACCACCATTTGATAGGTATTCATGCTCAAAAATCCTAAAAAATACACTATTTTTTGACTTTTTGAGACCCTTAATGGTGTCCAATCATAACCAAACTCCATGACAGCTTCATTACACCTCTAAAAACGTGCATGCAAAGTATTGGCCATGAATTATATGAGAAACCACAAAATTGATCCAAAAACCATAAAAAAAACCATGTTTTTTGACCAATTTTGACCAAAATTTGTGGATCAAATCCACAATTAAGTGCAATCAAACCCAAATCCCTGTAAATCAATTACATGCAAGCACTACAAGTTCTGATTTCAGTCAATTATAGATTCTATAGCCCATTTCTAGCCCAAAAACCAAAATTTTTTGTTCAAAATCACTATCTAAGCATCCTTTTGACTTTTCAACCGGCATGCAATCATTAGATCCACTCAATAATGACTGTGAAACAGAAAGTACTATCTGAAAAAATGTACTATATCAATAGCAATGATAAATTCCAAGCAAAAAATTTCAATTCTAGGTGAAAAATCACAAAAAACCGTCAAAACTCCATTGATTTCCATCAAAATCTATGAAGAAAATCCATAATCATGATTAAGAGGCTGATAGTACACCAAATTCTAAGAAGCCACTTACTTGGAGATCAATTCCACCACCTGGAAGTACAAAGCAAGGAGAAACTACCAAAAAGCTAAGTGGGAAAAACAAGAAGCAGCTCCACCTTCCGATTGATGCAAATCTTTGCTCTAATACCAATGTAAGGATCACCTAGCGAAGATTTGACTAGATCTTGTTGCATGCAACCAAAAGGACACTCGTGGAGCAAAACCACCCAACCAACAGGAAATGGCTAGTCAGTACGCTAACCACTTCACCCTCATGCCATGGTGAATGAATGCAAGAGAGGAGGGGCTCTCTTGGCTTCAAGGATCAGAAAATCCAATAGGTAGATGGGCAAGTTTTCACTAGTATATATGCTCTCCCATGAGGAGAGAATATTCCTCTTAGGATCCCCATGCAACCTGGAATAGCAATTGATCTCCTATTCATGCATTATAGCAGTCAAAAACACCATGCAAGTGCTCCTATGTCCAATTATAGGTCTGGGGCCCTCATATGATTATTAATTATTTTATCAGCCAAGTCCGGAATGACGAGGCATAACAAATAACCACATACATTGGAGTGACCGGTTATCCATGTAAGGAATTATTCCGAATCTCTCTCATACTGGATATGGACGTAACAAATACTCTATGATAAATTGATCATAAATCAATTGACTCTGGATCTTCTATCTTTTTCTATATCAATTGACTCTGGATCTTCTATCTTTTTCTATATCTTTAGCTTAACTAATGATCATCTATTTATACTAGTTAGTAATACCGAATGGGCTTATCTATCTGATGGTTTACAACAACCATTTAGCTAGGTCGCAATTGGCACCTAGGTATATTGAATTGTCACTTATCGAGTTAGAATTCGTAATTGTAATTCATAAGGATCTATAAGCAATCATAAAAGTGTAAAGGTTCGTAGGTAGTCGTAAGACATAAGCCCACGAGCAAACATAAAACTCCTATAAACGACCATAAAACATAATCATAAATAAGCGAAAGACCCGTAAATGATCGTGAAAGGCCGTAAGTAAACATCAAAGTCCATGAGCTTGTAGGAACACGTAAGTGGCCATACTGTAGTCTATGCAATAATGCAAGTTAATCTACAACAACTGGATAAATGAATGGATGTAGATTAATAATTGGATTAGAGTGATAATGACAATAATTCAACACAGACATGTATACCCTTAATGATATTAGGGAAACTCCATGCCATAATAACTGGTATGTAAGACAAGGATGTCAACATTCTTGCACAAATCCATGTGCTTCAATAATGCTCAAGCCAAATTACACAATCCATGTGCTTCTATGGATTGTGACAATGCATCAAGGTAAAGTTCTTAAATTAAAACATTGCAATTTGTATGTCGAAATGGCATCGTTTAAAAAGAAACCCTTCATTCCAGGTTATGGTAGAAAAGTTATGGCATATCATGAGTAAGTTTATAAAGAACCTTAATATGCAAAGCAACTATATAAGAGTTTAGAGCACTCATGGCTTTAATTATTTCATGACCCGCATGTGCTCAAACATATACATTACCTAAGAAGATGTATGTTTCTCTTACTTGGATGCGTGTCATTGTACTTTCTCGTGGTTATGCCATGATACTTCTATATAGTACGTATTTTTAACTAGTCAACTACAAATGTTTTGGTCTTATGAAAAAGGGTTTTGGTATCCAATGCACATCCAAAACCCTGAAATCGAAACCCATATCCTATATGTAGTTTTACATCAAAACAATCTTGCTTCTATTCATTTCTTGCTTTTTTGAACTATAAATCGTTAACTATATATCATGGAACAATGATATGTTTGCCAAAATAATAGGTTAAGTGGAGTACATGTAACAAATGTAGAGCTCAATACCGTGAGCCCAATGTGGATTTCAAATCTAAATCAACATCATAAGCAAGAGACACGCACAAAACCAACGAATAGTGGGAGGTAAATTGCTACTAAGTTAGATACATAAGCACAAATTTTCGACCAAAAAAAGTGTGATATGAAGCTGGAAACTGTGAGGCACATGAGACTTACCAAATCTGCTATGCATAGCTTTGCCGAACGAAAAGGGAGGTCAAAGAGAGCAGCATAATCTCCATCAGTCATTGGTAGGGTAAATGTAGCAGTAGAATGTCAAATATATATAGTCTTCCATGAGGCTAACTGGATAGGCTTATAGAGACACATCCAAACTGGCTTGTGGAAGAAGCCACATCTACCATTGAATCATGTCCATTCGATTTAGGGTGAATGAATTTTCATCATTGATCAATTGCTAAATAAAAATATGATCAAGGGTGGAGCCACTTGATGCCCCATTTTATCGAACAAAATGTTAGAAACTAAAAAAGACAAGAAACCAATAATTAACTCTCACAACTAAGGCTAAAATCAAAAACAAAAAAACTTGAAAAAAAAATAACATGACTATTCAAGAAAGTGGGAGTGTAATAAAATAATGGAGAGAGATAAACAGAACAAAGCTCCTCTTGACAAGTCAAGACTAAAACCCTTTATTCATAAACCAACAAGGAAAAACATGGCTAAAAAGTATACAGTACTAGAAAGCACCGTAAAGTAAAGCATATTTCAAGACATCCAACTGGTACCTGCCACCATCCCACTACACAAAACTACGCAAGTTAGCACAATGAGAAAGACATGTGTCAACGCTGAATGTCAATTGTTATCCATGTAGAAAATACGTTTAATTTAACTAATCATCTTGCAATTTAATTTTAGAAAGACATGTGTCAACGCTGAATGTCAATTGTTATCCATGTAGAAAATACGTTTAACTTAACTAATCATCTTGCAATTTAAATAAAATTTATAGTCCGATCTTCCCTAACTAAAAGTTGATCATAGCAATAGGCCAAACCATATCGATACCGTACTAGGGCACCTGCCATACTGATCAGTTTGATGGTTATGGTCTCTATTTTTAATTTTAACAAATGGAATGTAATGCTTATGAAAGTGAGCTGCATAATATAAAATCAACTACAAACGTATAAGTAGCTTGGATTGGTACACAAAATTTGGGGCAAATCCATGCCATACCAAAGCTCGTACTTGTAAACAAGTAATGTACAGTTCTTGTGACTTCTTGAGCAAATCCATGCAATGCAAGAGTCCGCAAGCATTCTTATCGTTATTTTAACATTATGAATTAAGATCGTAACGGAAACTGCAATCAAACACTATATTCACATAGTGAACCTGCGTGCTGCGTTATTGAATGCTAGAAAAAGTGGTATGCGAAAAAACAAACGTAAGCAACATCTTGTACCATGCAGGCCATTTGCATGTACATACCGACTTCTAATCTCCAAGATGACAAACTCTCATGTGTTATACATCACAATATAAGTCAGCACTCATTGGAGAGCATTATGTCTACACACCTTGCAAGTTCATTAAGAAATTCCCACCATCAACACCAAATCTCCAAAAAGAAAAAGATAGACAGATGCCATTCAAAAAGTCATTCATCTCAAAAACGCAAATGGCATTAGATCATCAGAGGGTTTTCCACAAGCAACTTTCAAAGTCTGATAGAATTACACTTCTGATGTCCAGCTGATTCATGCTGAGAGTCATTCACATAGCATCAATAAAATATAGCTACTTCAGATCGCAAGTCCCAAAAAATATCAACACAAGCCTAAACACCCACTACAATGCTACCAATAATAAATGATCCTATTTCTGCTGTTGCTTCGAAACAGCTTCATACATTATGGCCTCTGTTCTTTCACCAAATGCAGCAGAATATGGCTCTCTGCTTGCCAGACCCATCATGCTTCCAGCATTGAGCGCGTGCTCTGCCAAGGAGCTCCCCCTCACACAAGCATCATGTTCCAATTGCAACGCCCATAAGATTTTTTCCGGTCAACCTTATAAAATACCTATAACTCATCAATGAAATCAGCAAAACATCAAAATACAACCTGTAATTGATTGTGAAATTTACAACTAAAACTAGTCAAAATTTTAACCAGCAAAATACCAACAACACTTGAGACCAATAGATTAAATGCCAATTTTGCTCATTGGTCTCGTATAGATTTGTTGGTCTTTTAAAAGCACTGCTCCATTGCATCACTCCATCTGATCAGTGTAACTCTCTTCCCCCAGATCAAATTTTAAATGTCCAGTGCTGTGGGTGCACTATCATGAAGATTGCCATATTACTGAGGCCATGGGCAGAAATCTCTCTAGCCTGATTTTGTGGTGACAAACTGTGAAGGCAGAGAGATGGGCCAAATCCTTGTTAGTGTAGTCATATTTAGTTAAGGCTACGGCTAAGAAGTGCTTTTCAATCATGCATTGTCCACCACAACAACTCAAAACAATTCCCCCTGAAAGTGCTGCAGAAAGTTGAATTTGCATGGTTGTAGGTTTTCGTTGATCCTCACAGTAATGTGAAGTTAGTCCAAAGATTAATACTCAGAGTCAAAAATTGTTGCCACCGATTTTGCTGATATGTGAACACAGGCGGCAAGGAAGTGAATCCAAGCTGACAGCTCGAGCCCAGTAGTAATTCCCCATAACTCCACAATGTCTCCAAGCATGATACTCAGCATAAAGTAAAGGATCACTGGCTACTTCTTTAACATATGAAGCCAAGGATTCCAAGGAGCTGAACTTGTAGCCCTCAATGATAGAGTGAGGAGGAACAAAATCCCACACATTTGATGCACCAAAATAGATAGGCACTGAACCTGCATCTAGGGCATAAAAGAGCTTCTCTGTAACGTAACTCTCAGTCCTTGTATTTTCAATTGCCAGCACAAACTTATAATGTGACATTGAACAATGTAATGCATGACTCCAGTGAGCATTATCCTTCTTAACAGGGAGTTCACATTTTGGATACATCTCCAATTCTCTCTGTAGACCACCTACATTGTTCAAGCATTTACCGAAGGAATGGTGAGGAATATTTGAAAGAAATCTGCTTGCAATTTGTTGCCTTTCGGTTACACACCGCGATGAGGACCAGTATACAAGGATTTCCTGAAAAGCCACACGCAGAGGACCACCGACCTTTAGTATGTGGTGAAAAGATAGCTGAATGTAATGCATGCATCAAGCATCAACAAGGTAACAATCCAGCATAATAGATACATTTACTATTCCTCAAAACAAAGGTCCAGATCTTTTACTTTGTCTTTAATGGGAGATATAAAATGACTTCGAACATTGTGGAAGGAATTGCCAGCATAGGTTGCTTGAAGGTCATCATCGGCATGATATGTAACAAAAATATCTTGAGCAGATGATGGATTTCTGCCAGGTTCCAAGTCCAAATAAACCCTTAAGGGCTCCCCTTTCCGTCTCTGTATCAAGATGCACATGATTAGCACAGCCCTAAGGCAAAACACAAAAGAGGATACCATTTTTCTAAAAATTTGAATGAGGAATTCTTCACACAACGAATCCTTGCAATGTAAATTGTTGATCCTTGTAAGCTGAAATCTCGTAATATACGTCATTCCATATGTAAGGTGCTATGCATATAAACATACGCGAACAAGGTATATGATGCGTATATGGGCCTTATAAGAGCCTAACCAAGTTATACTAGTGCTCACTAGAGAGCTTGTTACCTAGTCTTATGAAAATTTAGAAAACCAAAAATGACTAGGTAAAAAACAGCAGCCACTGTAGGATCCATATGTAAAATTGACACATCAACAAATAATGCTTGTGGACGTAAACATCCATGGCCGTAAGTGTCTAGTGCAGAGCTGTCAAGCAGTCATTGGTATACATTATGAAGTGGAGTACCAGCTGGTGGTAAAGCAGGAAAAAGTTCAAGCAACTACACTTGAACCGGCCAAATTCGCGAGCTACACATATTATGTGAAGCCATCTACAGGTGCAATGTCCTGAGCTGAAAGCACAAGATTTTCTGCATTATAAAGTCAATTTAGATACAAAGAGGAAATCACCCAATAATTTTCCAAAAGAAACAATTGCTTCAGCCAGAAAGGACTAAAAGCTAAGATGGCAATGCTCCTTACATATAAGGGCGGGCGTGTGGTCTCGTACAAAGCAGCTTCTGGATTATCAGCAAGAACTGGGGACTTGGTCCACAGACAGGTGAGACCACACTTGCAAGAATAAAGGTTGTCTAGGGCATCTGGTATCCACGTCCAACCCCTCACCAGCACAGAAACATGGGACAGCCTTAAATCTTCGCAGGAAAAAGCCTCTGCATCCTGCAAGGCCTGAGGGCGTGATCTGTTCCTCTGAAGATCTGCTTCGTGCTTTGCCCTGAATCTTGCACAGCCAGTGTGGGCATCCCACTTTTGTAAGGCCACTCCAACATGGGTGAAGCCCTCGGGATCACGCACTATAGATGGCAAGGCATCCGATTGCGATGCTGCATGTAGATCGCCGAAATGCATGAACATTTCTACCACAAAAATAGACAAGACAATACTGCAGCCAAGCCCTACATACACGCCACTGGATTTCCGATACGAAAGCATCATTTTCACTGCCGCTTCCTTCACTTTTCCCAGCATCTAAGCATAGCTCTCTGATGATCTTGCATCAAGAGCGAAAACCCATATGGCTGCTGCATCAATGGAAGCAACTACAGAAGAACAGAGAAAGAAACATCAAGAGCGAAAACCCATATGGCTGCTGCATCAATGGAAGCAACTACAGAAGAACAGAGAAAGAAACAGAGAGCAATTCTCTGCAGCAAAATGACAGTAAATGTGTATATCAGATCAGATGAGTTCTCCTTGCAAACTGCAAAGGCACAAATGCCAGGTAAGCATGCACGGGTTTGGAGACAGGCTTTTATTGGGTTTTTTTATTTTTTTTGAGAATGTTTAGCCAAGAATGACTTGACTCTTTGTGAACATCTAAAAACATTATCCCATAAGCAAATCTTAGGGCAACGACCCATAAAGGTAAGAGTTAGTTCCTTCCTTTGGGTGGATGTGAGAGCATGCGAAATTTGGTTGCGGCCAAAATTTGGTGCCCGTGAAATTTGGGGTAACCACAAAAAAGTCATCAAATTAAGCGTGCCCGCAAGTCGGTTGTGCGGAGTCGAGAGAGAAATTTGGGGTGCTTGCAGTGCCAAATTTGTGCCCACAATTTTTTTTGCAAGCACTAGATCAAACAATTCCATGTGGCGTCATGTCGTTGGGCCAGACTTGAAGTGCTCCCAACGCTTGCATGTGTTTAAGTCTAAGTGGGCAAGGGGGCACAATAGATTGCTCTAAGGACAAGCCACGGTGCACGTGGCTAATACATCTCTCTCTGTCTCTCTCTCTCTCTCTCTCCAATACCTCAATATATCGCTATTTCTCTCCCATACCAGAGAACCCTAAAAAAAACCTTAAAAACCCTAAAAAAGAAAAATTCTCACTCGTGTTCTTCTCCTGCCATCCAAATTTTATACCATGATTTCCTCTCTTTCTAGAAGTTTCTAGTGTGTGTGTGTGTTCTCTTTGTATCTCAGTTAGATTCAGCTGCTCACCAAGATGTGAGAGTTACTTCCCAAGGAAACTCAAAAAAATCCTAAAGAAACTGCATTTTTTTGGGTTTTTTTTGCAAAATTTTAGGATTTTCTGGAAAAAAAAAAATCCTTGCAAACTAGTATGCGCTTGTATCTCAGTCAGATTCAGCTGCTCACCAAGCTGCGAGAGTTACTTCCTTAGGAAACTCAAAAATCTTGAAAAAACTGTATTTTTTTTGGGTTTTTTTGCAAAATTTTAAGATTTTCTGGAAAAAAAAACTCTTGCAGACTGGTATGCACTTGTATCTCAGTCAGATTCAGCTACTCAATAAGCTGGGAGAGTTACTTCCCTAGAAAACTCAAAAATTCTTGAAAAAACTGTATTTTTTTGGGGTTTTTTTGGCAAAATTTTAAGATTTACTGGGAACAAACCCTAGCAGACTGATATGCACTTGTATCTCAGTCAGATACACCTGCTCACCAAGCTGAAAGAGTTACTTCTCAAGGAAACTCAAGGAAACCTTGAAAAAAGTGCATTTTTTTGGAATTTTTTTTAAAAAAAAAAATAGGATTTTCTGGAAACAAACCTTTGCAGACTGGTATGCACTTGTATCTCAATTAAATTCAGCTGCTCACCAAGTTGCGAGAGTTACTTCCCTAGGAAACTCAAAAAAATCTTGAAAAAACTACATTTTTTTGGGGTTTTTTGGCCAAATTTTGAGATTTTTTGGGAACTAATCTTCGCAAGCTGGTATGTGCTTGTATCTGAGTCCGATCCACTTGCTTACCAAGCTGCGAGAGTTACTTCCCAGGAAAACTCAAAAATTTGCTGTCTGAGAAGGTTCTAGGCCACTTTTTGCTCTTGGAAACCTTCACAGGGGCACTTTTTTTGGGATCTAACTCTCGCGTACTTCTCTGTGTCCTTGTCTCAGTGAGATGGAACTTCAGAGAGCTCTGCGAAGGTTAGTTTTGAGTTTTGAAAAAAAATATGATTTTTACAAGGGATTTTTGAATTTTTATGGATTTTTCTCTGTTTTTTCAAAATCTATTGGGAAGTAACCTTCATAGGCTTCTATGCAGGTCTAGGACAGTACCCTGGAGCTACTGCCAGTCATGCGAAGGTTAGTTTTTGCTGGTTTTTGAAAAATCAAAATCTGATGGGATTTTGGCTCTCTTTTTCCCTCCAAAAACAGATTTTGAGCTTTTTTTTCTGATTTTTATGGATTATGGATTAACGAAGGGATTGGGTGCTTGGATCTGATCCTACCACCCCACAATCTCTCCCTACAGTGCAAACAAACAAAAACAATCACAAAAAACGACAAAAACTAACACGACTCACACTATTCTACCCCTAAAATCCGATTTTTTTTTATGAAAAAGAAGAAGAGAGAGAAGAGGAGAGGGATAGAGGAAAAGAGGAAGAGAGTGAGAAATGTATGCGGCGAAACGAGTGTGTGGCGCTCCCCGACAACGGCGCCCCTGTTGTGTCATCGATGTAGCATAGGGGTCCGTCGCTGGGAGTGGCAACCTCGCCTTCACCTGCATAGCAAGAAGAGAGGGGGAGAGGAGAGAGAGGAGAAAGAGAGTGGAGAGAGGGAGAGAGAGAATGCCTAGTTTGAGAAAGGCTTTGGGGGCCCGAGCGCCTACCCAAAGCTATTCTATCCCAACGTAGGGAAAGAGAGAGAGAGAGAGAGAGAGAGAGAGAGAGAGAGAGAGAGAGAGAGAGAGAGAGAGAGAGAGATGGAGATAGAGAAACCAAGAGAGTTTTCTTAGAATGAGAATGAAAGATGATACAATACAAAGGAAATGGCTCCCTCTTATAGATTTTAGAAGTGAGCCTCCTTAACTCTCATTGGTTTCGATTATATTGGCTCGGCCTGTGTATTGCAAATGCTATATCAGATCTGGTATTGTCTGTTAGATATAACAATGATCCAATCAGCCTACGATAGGGTGTTTTGGCCATTTGTTCCTCTTTCTCGAGAGTCTGCGAACAATCTGCCTTGCTCAATATTGTTTCAGGTATCATGGGAATATGCACACCTTTGCATTCGAGCATGTTGAATTTTTCAATGATCTTTTGAGTGTACTTTTGTTGGTGAAGATACAATTTACTACCTTCAAAGTCTCTCACGATCTGCAAGCCTAGATAGATTTTAGCTTCTCCTAGGTCAGCGATCTCAAATATTTCAGAAATGTCTCTTTTGACATCTGAAATTAGCTTATCTCTTCTTGAAAAGATAAGTGTGTCATCAACATAAACAGCTAGAATGATTATTTCATTTTGGACATGCTTGATATAGACATTTGATTCAGCAAATAGAGGTTTGAAGCCTATGGAACGTAGTGTTTTGTCCTTCTTTCTATACCATTGTCTCGTTGCTTATTTCAGACCATAAATGCTTTTATTCATGTGACATCCATATTCTGAATATTCTTGGCTTACAAAACCAAGTGGTTGGTCCATAAATAAGTCTTCTTCCAATTCTGTGTGTAGGAAAGCCGTTTTCTCATCCACAATATGGATCTTCAGATCATGAGCCACTGCATACGCAAATAGCAAGCAAATTGATGTATGTTTGACTACCGGTGAGAAAGTATCAATGTAGTCGTTGTCATACTTTTGTGAAAATCATTTAGCAACTAACCTTGCTTTGTATCTTATGTTTTCTCCATCAGGACCTGTTTTGATCTTGTAGATCCACTTGCACTTGACTGGTTATCTGCCATCATGTATTGGTGCAAGTGTCCATACATTGTTCTTATACATGGATGACATTTTTCCCTCCATTGCCTGAATCCAGCGATCTTTATTTGGTCCATCAACAGCTTCCTCGAATATTTGAGGTTCATCAGATAAACCACAAAATTCAATGGTTGTATTAGAAACATCCTGACCTTAACTTTTTGGTGGTTTTTGTTGGCTGTCTGATCTTCTCATAGGTGGTTTCAAGTTTGATTCTGCAAGTTTTGAGTTCGATTCTGGTTTGAGCTTTTCTACTGGAATTCGAACTGGCGGTTCGAGTCTGTCAGACACTCGATCTTGACCTCCCTATGAATTTGGTAATTCTCTTTCATCTTTTGCTTGTTTTTTTTCTGTTGTCGTTGGTAGCTCATAATAATTTTTGAGAATTTCATAGTCGACTAGATCACTGTCTGCTATGTATTTCATCTCATCAAATTTAACATCTCGAACAACTTTTATCTTGCCAGTTTCGGGTACATAAACACGATAATATGACGAATGTAACTCGAATCCTACTAGAAAACCTTGTTCTGTCTTTTCAACGAGTTTCTTTCTCAGTTTATCTGGTATGTGCATATACACTGTGCATCCAAATGTTCGAACATGTGCAAGATTTGGCTTCGATTTCCACCATATCTCATCGGGATAAAACTCCTCATGAGATATGGTGGAAATCGAAGCCAAATCTTGCACATGTTCGAACATTTGGATATCGAAATTTCAGAATACGATTCTGGAGATAATTTGATGTAGCCACTACTTCTGCCCACAATTGTTTTGGTGCCTTTGCATGAGCCATCATACATCTTGCAACTTCCATCAGTGTACGATTCTTTCGTTCAGCTATTCCATTGTGTTGAGGTGTGTAAGATGCAGTCTTCTTGTGCATAAAACCTCAATCAGTACAGTAAGCTTTGAACTCGTTGGAATTGTACTCACCTCCACAATCTGTGCGAATTTGCTTCAGCTTATTGTCTGTCTGCTTTTCAGCCCAATTCGTATACTCAACGAATTTTTTGAAAGCTTCAAATTTAATACAAATAAAGTATACTACAGTGAACTTGCTGAAGTCATCAATAAACGTAATGAAGTACTTTGCGACAATACTCCAAATGGTCCACAAATATCTGAAGGCACAATTTCAAGTACCTTAATTGCTTTATAAACATCCTTACTGAAAGGTGTTCTAGTCATCTTGCCTTTAAGACAAGATTCGAAAGTAGTTCGAATATCTCTACTTGTGATTTCGACTCCTTGAATTCTCTGACTTTTGTTGGCTTGGTACAAGGCTTCCATGTTCATGTGACATAGCCTCTTGTGCCACACTACATCTGTCGATTCCTGAGTTTGACTGACTTGTTCGATTCTTGTTCGAATGTTCAAGTGATATAAATTTCCTTCTGTGTTGCCTTTAGCAACCAGGTTATCATAATCTTCCTCGAACAGTTTACAAGAGTTCTTCGTGAAGGTTACTAATATGCCTGTATCGACTATCTTAGCTACAAATAGAAGATCTTTATCAAGAGTAGGGACATAGAGAACTTCCTCCAGTTTCTTGTCTCCTGGATTCGTGTCCAGCCATAATACACCAGTTCCATCAACCACATGTTTAGAACCGTCTCCATTCTTCTGAGTAAATAGAGCATTTTTTGAATCACCATTGTCGTCATAGCGTTCACGAGCTTCTACTTCTTCCTTAACTGCATCTATTGCCTTTTGAAGTGTCATTGTCGCATCTTTCACCCATAAGGTTCGAGTTGTGTGGAATGACCTAGATAGGGCTCGAAGAAAATAACTAAGTTGTTTTTCTTTAGAAATTGTATTTTTTGTACCAGAATTTTGCAAGGAAATAAATAGATCTTTAATCTTTTGCACGAATGTGTTTAGGTCTTTGTCGTCCCACTGTAAGTAAGTTAATTGGTCTTCCAAGAATATGATCTGATTACGAGATCAAGTCTCATTCTTGGTTTGCAATTCTTTCCATAAATCTTTTGTGTTCGAAATTGATGTAAGACCTAGCATAAAATTGTCTTGCACTGAAGACGCAATAATTGCTATAGATTTGTCATGTTTTAAACTCCACTCTCGAAGTTCTTTGCTAGGAGTAGCTACCGGCTTCTCCTCTATTGGTTCTACCCATTGCCATAGACCTTCGCCCTTCAACAAGAGTGAAGTCTTTAATCTCCAAATCAGGTAATTTGAATCTTCTAGGTCCAAGATTGTAGTGATCTTAGCTTGAATATTGATGATCGATGACATCTTCTATTTCTGAATAACCTCCAGTAGATAGCGGCTTGCTAAGAGGAATGATTTGATTCATTCTGATATCACTGTATCAGCTTTGATCCTGTATGCTCTGATACCACTGTAGGAAAAATAGTAATTATTCTTCCACAGAGAACACGATGAAAGTTTGAATAAATCAAACTAATATCAGCGTCTTCAATCAGATCTGTATATGATCTATTTACTCATAGAACAGTATTAGCTCTGATTGAATATGCATGTGAAATTATATGTGGAAGTAAGAGACAACTTAAGACAATTCAGACAATAAAAAACTATTGATCAAAAATGAATTTTTATAACTCTGAATTTGAATCATCAATTTAAATCTCTTGTTGTCTTATCTCGCTGTTGTGTCTCTGATTGAGTGAGTGAGTTACAACGAGTAGTGCACATGTATTTATTCGCGAATCTTTCGAGTTGACTGCAAGATAAATTTCGTGAATCCTTTGAGATTGATTACGAATAAAAATGTTCCAAGCTCGCGTGCGTTTCTTTCTCATCCTTTGTCAAGTAAATTGCGTGCTTTGTTAGTAGAATCAAGATCTGTCTGATCAATTGTTTTACAGCCTCCTCTCGAGTTCGCCAACTCACCATCTCACGTCATATCACCTCCCACCACTTCTTCACCACCACCCTCCGTTTCTTCCATCCACCTCCATCGTTCTTCCTCGCACCTTGGACAACCTCGTTGATCCTGTGGCAGTACATAAGCACTGGTAGCAGAAGGTCTTCTCAGTAATTGACTCCGGATATCAAGATAAGAGGAGCTCGAGGAGCTCCTAAAGAAGAAAGCGGATTCGACAGTACTTTTACGTAACCCGGAGCTGATCAAAGAGTATTTTACGGCTCCTACAGTTTTAAGGGCAGATCCATCGTACCATCCAATGCCCAAAAAAAGATCTTGGTCAACACTGAAGATTCCAAGCGTCAAGGCCTATAATTGGCCATTAATAAAGGCAAAAGGGTTGGAGCACAGGTTGATTTCCAAAGGGCCTTCAACCACTTCATGGCCAACGCGACTAACTCTCCAGATCCCATCATACTAAAAGCCTATTATAATGTGGAGACCCTACTGACGACTACAAAAGTAGATACTCGATGGGACGTGTGCTTCGGCGAATACTGTTTCGATCCTAATACAAAACGTCAGGCATCGCTTCTCGAGGAACATGCACCCGACGTTCGGCCCAATCCGCTGGCAATCCATAACACACAACACATTGTGGTCCCCTTTCGTCCGCGTGGTTGCAGAAACCCACCAAAAGAACCGCAACGTCGAAGATGCGACAGGCCAACAATTAGACCAGGCTCCATGAAGCATATCTCATCACCAAGGATCGTATTTAAAAAAAAAGAAAACAAAAGCAAAACAAGAAATCCAAAAGAAATAATGAACGGACTCACTCTTATTTTTTTTGTTTTTCACCGTTAGTTTCATTTTTTATTTCTTATTTTTTGTTTATTTAATTGTACATACGCTTTCATTATTTTCCCCCTCTCGAACTCAATTTTGTCACCACAGATTTTTTCCTAAATTTTCGTCGAGCATATATTTACTTGGGGTTTCCTAGGCTTGTGTTCATCATGTGAGAAGTCAATGTCTATGGATGGGAGAATTTCAAAGCATGGCCAATGAATTGTGTTCTTAACTACATTCAATTTCAATAGTGTTAGATCCCCTTGACATCTTTTGAGAACACTTTTGATTTGGTCAAGGTCAATAGACTTTACATATATATGTGTGACATTCAAATATATCCAATTTCACAAATTTATGTAAAGTCTTTCAAAATATTCAATTTCAATAGACTTTCCTTTGGCAATGTTGTTCAAAGCCCAATAGGGTACCCTCCTTGTACTACTAATATGCACGTTGTTGATAGATTTAATGAGCTTCCATATGACACTTTTGAAAACACTTTTACAAATGTTTTGTCCAAGATTAGCCATTGGTGAACAAAGCAAAAAATGATTCATAATGGTGAACAAATTCAACTTCCTATGTTACCTTTCTTCTTTGGCTGGGTCGAGAACTATACTCAATGTGATAGATGAAACCTACTTTATTTAACAGCTTTTTCCATTTAAGCTAAAATGCAGTCAACATAATTCATCAACAAGAGTACAAAGTTAAAGCTCTGATTTGAGTAACTTATGAAGCTTCCATATTCAATCCAAATTGATCAAATACTTAAAAGTCGTCTAATTGTTTGATCATTGAACTGTAATACCTTGCTTGAAATGAACTTCATCCTGAAAATTTGAGACCATATCTATGAATGTATCCATAGTTAAATTGTGCTGTTTTGCCCCCTATCTAGGATATATATACTTTTTATTTTTTTAGCCGCAGGAACAAAACAATGTCCGATTTTTCAATGAAATCTGGCAAATTTTTCACCCTTAAAACACATGCTAGGACTTTCAACTTAGCTCTATTCTGCTTCATCTGATGATATCACCTCACTTTGGAATCGAGATATATATCCAGCCACTCTGGATATTTCCAAATTCGGAGGAAGGATGTGATTCTTACAGTAAAAAGGCAGACAACTTACACAAGTCTGAAAATCTAAAGCACACCTTAAATTGAATCCAATATTTAAGATTTTTAACTCAGCATTTGCGAATTGCAGCTGGGTATCCCATATTGATACGGTTGGATAGTTATTAGACAGTGTAGTGGCAATTTTGCCTTATCTGGCCATAGTTTCCTGTCAGCACGTTTGAAGCCGTGAGCTTTTTGAAAGCTATTCCAAAGATGTCGAAGAACAATTGTTGATTGGCTGCGAAAGCTGCAACTGAGGGAGAGGTTCTCGGGTCAAGTCCAAGCTGCGCGTCGATGAAAAACAGGCCTCTCCCACTCATCACATCTCGAAAGTATTGGTTATCGAAGATCAGATTAGTAAGGTCGTTGTTGATGACTGTGTTGTTGTTCATACCCTGTGGAAGGTTAGTTGGGCACTGAAATTTGAGCTGGCCGGAGAAGAATGTGCCCAGAGTGACGTCCGTGCTGGGATATAATCTATCCACTACATTCACACAATGGCCGATGCCAATAGTATGAGCACCTGCAAAGCAAAGCAAACATATTGAGAGATGATACTTGCTCCCTGTCTCTCCTCCAACTACTACCTTTATTCTAAATATATTGAAGCAGGAGCGATTTAGAGTTTCAAAAGAAAAACTATGTATTAAAAAAAGCAGCTATTCAGAACTTGAAAAAGAAAAAGCATTTGATGTACATTTGTTGCCAAATAGCTCCATCGCAAAATAAAATTAGAGGTCACTAGGTGGATGATGCGCCGAAAAACTACAGGAATACTCGTGTACATACCGAGGATGGCCACGCTTTCTGGAACCGTCATTCCCTTAGTTTGAAAAATATCCAGAAAGGTGTCGATATTCACAGAGGCTCGAGGAAGAGAAACATCCGCTACCAAGTTGCTCGCAAAGAGGGAATCTCTTCTTCCTGTTTGCACTATTATTCGTGGGCCACCAGAGATGGCTATGGCCTCTCGAGCAGCCAAGACGATAATGTCTGAGCATGAAACCACCCCGGGACATGCAAACTCAACGGTGGCCTTGATTTGATCAATAAAATCCAGACGTCGGATGCCAAAATTCTTCTCCGATAACAACTCGCTGGTGTCTGATCCTCCCGAGTCGAGAAGAATCGATGCATCGCATCCCTGCATCAAAAAACCAGATTAAAGTTAAACAAATATGGCAGGAAAAATTCAACTGAATGAAGGAGTATTGAGAATGTTGCTCACTCCAACTTGACAATCGTGGAAGACTAATCGGAGAAGCGCAGCGGGTGCGGTTGGATCAGAAAGGATGTTGCCTGTGAACGCTGCTCGAACGATCGCCTCCGCGCTTGGGCAGCTTAGATCGTAGTATCCCACACGGAGACTGCCAACACCAAGGCCAACTCCGGCACCGCCACCCAACGCAGTTCCGTTACCAAAGTTGTTGCCAGCGGCACTACCACCATTACCAAGGCCACCATTACCGCTACCGGCGTTGCCCAAGCCACCTCCTGATCCCCCACTGTTTCCAGCGTTGCTGCCGCGGGAGCTACCACTCCCACCTCCCTTGGCAGCTCCGCTGTTGTTGCCACCAACGCCACCATTTCCACTACCCACGTTGCCCAGGATGCCTCCTGATCCCTTACTGTTATTAACTCCACTGTTGCCACCAGCCCCGTTGCCAAAGCCGGGGCCGCTGCTTACCCCCCCTCCCGCCAACCGCCGTCCATCCCTCTCGCAGGGAAGGCGATCATGACCATCCTCATCTCGACTGATCGATCCATCTAGCTTATCGCAGTGCTTCGCCTCCGCGTACTGATAGCTCCATTGTGTTGCCAGCATTGAGATTATAGCGCAGACAAATATGGACCGAGGTAGAGCAGGTAACTTCATACAGCGCGCAGCCATCGCTGAGAGCAGCAGAGCATGCGAGAGCGAGAGCGAGAGCTATGGCGTTAACGGCGATCAGAGAAGAAACAATCCACAAAGTAGTAAAGATACTAAAAGTTTTGAAACCTTACACCAGGGCAAGAAAGGCCGGATTCATCGCACATGTGCTGCTGCTGCTGGCATTTGCCTGCCAACGTAAAGGCTTGGGCATTGCAAGGATTCGAGTCTTGACGTCTTGACCACTGACGTGCGGCAGTGCTTTTGCCTGGGACTCCCACATTGATGGTCAAGTTTTCACTCGTTCTCGATGCATTGTGTGAAAATTGCATGCACCATCGACGATCTAGTTTCTAGAAGAGATTTTATAACTGAAAGGCCAGGCCCCAGGCCCCAGCATCTGCTCAGTCCCGGCTCCCGGACGCCTGTCAAAAAGGCTTTTCGAGCCAGAGCATTGAAATCTCATTAAACATCTTCACCAGCAAAACCCAGAAGCAGCACGATACATAATAAAGCACTTGTCTCACACAACGATGCACGGTGAGTGTGATGCTCATTGCTGATTACTTAAATAGCTATCCTCAAGTTCTCAATCAAAAAGACATTCGTCGCTAGTCCCTTGAATCCGAAGTCGAAAAAATCAACAACCAATCTACACAGACACTAACATACCTGTCAAATTGTCAATGAAACATGTAGTATTAATGTAGTGCTATGCATGCACTGTACGATCGTTTCAGGGAAACAAGAAACAAGCTCTAAGATAAAATAGGCCTACAACTAGCTTAATATACCTAGCTAGCATAGCTGTTGCTAATTGTTCCTCTTCATAAGTTCATCAGTACTTACTAAGGAGTCACTGTACTGTTCTTTTGGTTGTGTGAACTCGGAAGTTAGCACGGATAAAATGCATATGGCAGCGTCGAGTTATAGATACAGGTTTCGATGCAAACGCGAGTTAACGTATAAAGATACACTGTGGATTGACGTGCTTGTGCTTCACGTATGAGAAGTAAATGTGGGTTTCAGACAGGGACAAGTACATAATACATTGGAATTTCTCACTCTCGCTCAGCGGCTCAGACCCGCTCTCCCTTTCAAGTTTCCCATGTCCCGTCCCGTGACTCCCATCCCTGAGGCTGAGGCTCGAGCCTTGAGCTACCTAGCTCGCCATCTCTAGACTCTGTCACATGTGTCTCTCGCTCGCTCAAACTTGAAAGGGAGGAGGAGGAGAAGAGAATTTGCGAGTGAGAATGAGTACGGTATAGAAAATTAATTGCGATCAACTGAGGTGAGTCCGTATTCCGTACTTCCTGTTTAATGCCATACTTCAGTCTTCATTGCTCGTGTCTAGGTGTAGGTTTACTTTAAAAAAGCCCCCTGACCCTAAACCTAAACCTGAAATCAATTAAACACTGGTCCATACTTTTTGTTTTCGAAAGAAGCACGTTGGTCCTACACCTAAAAGGCTGAAATCCTACAAGGCCTGGCCCTAAACCTAAGAGCCCAAACCTTGGTCCGGACTCCGCAGGGCTTGTTTGATGCGAGGTGGAATAGGAAGAGTCTGGCCCTAAACCTAAAAGCTTAGGTGTGGTTTCGATGTATGTGACAATAGAGTGAAGTTATGATAGGCAAAGGAGACGACGCTGCATGGGCTAATAAATATGATGGGTGCACTAAATATTATTATTGTTATTGGGGTTGGAGTTGCATCAAAAATACAAAGTAAAAAAAAAAGTGAAAAGTTATCATTATGTGGGGGGGTTGGGTTGGGGGGGAAGGCCCTGCCTGAGCGCCCTCGGGCAGGCCCCAACCAGCAAGGAAGGCCCGAGGGCTTCGGGCCTTCCCCTACGTAATGCCATTGTGTGAAGGTTTTTTTTTTCCTTTTTTGGCCGTACGGTACGGTCATATGGCCGTGCGCGTGGACCAGTTTTTTTTTCTTCGTTTTTTGGCCGTACGGTACTGTACGGCCGTACGAGTGGACCAGCTTTTTTTTTTCCGGTTTTTTGCCGTTCTTTTTTTGCAAATTTTTTTACGTTTGTGGTGGAATGTGGATGTGGACAGCCAATGACGGGCTGCCACATAGCACATGCACATTCCACTGGAGAGAGGAGAGAGAACGTGCATTCCACCGGAGAGAGGAGAGAGAATGACAGATTCCTAAGAAAGAGAAAATTGGATGGACATTATGCTCCTGGAGGTGGTCCCAAAATACAAAGGACACCTGAGCACAAGGCATTACGTTATTGCAAGGTGTTAAATATAATATGGCATGGGATTCTTCAATGATCTTTTTTATGGAAAAATATTCACTTAATTTATTGGCCTTGCGTTGCAAAGGCAATACTATGTGTTGAGAATGGTCAATGGAGTTATGAAAAAAGTTAACATTAAAGGTTCAATTGTTGTGATGGCTTAAACTTTTAAGGCCTGAACCTTTGTTTTGGGCTAAAGTAACATGCATCTATGAATTTGGTGCTTTAGTATGCATGAAGGGGTTGCTATGCATGACTAGTGCTTTTATGCATGAATGGATATTCCATTCAAAGCAAAAGCAAAATTAAAATGATATACATGCAATGTGGTATTTATGCGCTTATTATGAGGGTTATGGCTATTGGAGCCTTAACCCTCGTCTAGGAAATTGTGAGAGATGAGAGCGTATAACAAATGCTTTATTGCATCCATCCCAAAGATTAATTAGAGGTCATCTTCGTGTGATTTCGCATGAAAATACCATTGATGTGCTCCAACAGAAGCTCTTGTAGCATAGACTGTGCTCCAACAGAAGCTCTTGTAGCCACCTCTATGAACCAGCTCAGGTGCATGCAGCACTCGCTGCCAACCACCCAAGAGCTCCCATGGCAGACAAAATTTTACATGAATTTGCTTGCAGTTACTTGTAGCTACGGTTTAGAAATCAGCGTTCTGCTCAAGGATTATCAACTCTCATAGAGCTATCTACATCACCTCAAACAAAGGTTCTTTTTTTCCTAGACCCGCATGCGAAACAATTTACTTATTTGCAGGTTTCATCCTCCATGTTAGAGTTCTAAGAATCCTGAATTTATATGTTTACTAATTAAAGACTTGATCTATGCAGTTGTACTTACTGGAAAATAGCCAATTCAGCTCATTGTCACATTAGTTGCACAGAATTTTTGGATTCTGAGAATTTAACCAATATCGACACATCATTGAAAAGTAGTAGCTTATCCATGGACTAGTTATCAAGGAGTTCTCACGGTGCTGCTAGCAGTGTTGCGATTTTCCTAGCTCAAATGATGGCACCTTTACGATCGATTGAGAGATGAAGCAGATCTCAGAGAATGGTAAACGTGTCCATCCGATCACTAAATACAAAATTTGCATGTGATCAAAATCAATGTGCCGAAAGACTCGAATCCTCTTCTTTCTTATCAGTGTGAAACATTTATCTGATGGTATTTATTGTCGTCATTGGTGCATGCACTGAAATTTATATAATGGCTTAGAAGTTTGTTCCTTTTTGCTCTCTGAGTTCAGTTTCAACAATTTGCACTGTTTGATACAGCCTATTTATTGTAGTTTGTTCGGTTTTGCTCTCTGAGTTTGGTTTCAACAATTTGCATTGTTTGATACAGCCTATCGATTGTAATTGACAGTTTTGTTAATGGTTAGAATCTCAGTAAGATTGCAACATTTGCGATTGACAGCCCCCGTCCAAGATCAACTATAAATATTGAAGACTTCTGGTCTCTTCTAGTCAAATTGCATCTTGGAGTGTGCCTAAATGAAATATCAACCCCATTCCATACTTGATTGTCTCGTCCGGGTGACCTATTGTACGGGGTGTTCTAGTTGAGTGGCATGCTTAAAAAGGCTGTAGTGTGTTATCTAGTTTGCCCCCATCTTGAGATTTCTTTGAGAAGATAAAAGGGTACACTTATGTGGTGCAGTTATAAGTCAGAATTTTGTGGTTAGCAGCCATACGAGCTACACCTTATGTGGTGCACTTATAAGTTGGACTTTTGAAGTCTCAATTAGCCATGACTCAATCTGAGAATTATGGCTAGTGATGAGAAACTGCAAATGGTTGGCTATTTGATATATTTTAGGTTTAGTCATGGTGTCCAACATTTTGATGGCAATTGTGCATGCATTTTGATTCTTTTGCAAGTTTGATTGATCTCCATGCGCTTGTTTTTTCTGTGCGATGATGATGCACACTAGAAGTTTTCCAGCATGCATGTCTCCCTAAGGATTTAAATAAGGTAATCTCTCTCTCCCCCCCCCCCCCCCCTCTCTCTCTCTCTCTCTCTCTCTCTCTCTCTCTCTCTCTCTCTCTCTCTCTCTCTCTCTCTCTCTCTCTCTCTCTCTCTCTCTCATCGTTTTCTTGCATTCTTTGGCTGAAAGAATTCATGTTCATGTTGCGATTCTGAGTGGTGGAGTCATGTTCCGAGTACTAGAAAAGCAGGGCAAGGCACACTAGAGCCTGTGAATTTCATGAATACAGTCTAAATTTTGAAGATATTGAGGTAGTATCATACTATGTGATTTTTAATTTTGTAGGTGTACTATCTTTATGTCTTTAATACTTGTACATATGTTCATAGATATTATGAAGTATTGGCCTTGTTCTCTAAGTTGTGATAGTTCAAGGCATAAAACAATATGTGACTAAACTCTGGGTTAGGCCCTGAGCTTGCACACAACTCCTAACATGTGTAGACAATTTTCTTCAATCGACATGTGTGGAATACTTTTCCTCTTAAATTGTGAAGTTGTAACTAGCATCTATTTCAAACTTTTATGTTGGAATAAACTGTGCCATTTTGGTTAGTTTGTCAACTACTACACAAATAGCATCGTGACCCTTCCCGGACTTGGGAAGTCCGACCACAAAATCCATGGAAATACTTTCCCATTTCTTGTTGGGAATTTCCAACGGATGCAACAAACCAGCTGCTTTGAGTCTTTTTGCTTTATTTACTTGGCACTGTTCACACTTTTGAACATATGCCTCAACATGACCTTTCATTTTTGGCCAATAAAATTCTCTCTGAACAAGGTCAAGTGTCCTCTATATACTAGGGTGTCCCGTGTTGTGGCTATCTTGGCACTCATGCAAGATTTGGGCCCTAATGTCTGCGATATCTGGTACACAAACTTTTCCTCTATAGAAAAGTAAACCATTTCTAATGGAATAATCATCTAGTATCTTCTCTTCGCGAGAGTTTTTGGAATGTTGTTTTCCAAAATTATTTCTCAACATAGAGCTTCCTGCCAGGACTTCTTGCCAAATACGACCAAAAAACTCATCAGTCTGACAAAGATTTCGTAGAGAAAGATACCACTCGAATTGGAACTCAGCAAAGCATAACTGATTAAGTTCTCCAATCTAGCTCAAAGGATCAGCGACACAATTTGACGTACCTCGATAGTACTTAATGTCGAATTCGAACACTTGAATGAGTTCCGACCAATGGGCCTTATGACCCCTAAGGTCCAAGGCATCACAAATATACTTAAGAGACTCATGATCTGTCATAACCACGAATTTAGATCCGTACAAATAATGTCTCCAGATCTTTAACGCATGGATGACAACAAAAAGTTCCTTCTCATAAGTAGAATATCTACTCTGAGCTGGGTCCAATTGCTTGCTCTTGAAAGCCACAAGTCTACCATCCTGGTAAAGGACTGCACCCACCGCATAGTCACTAGCATCTGTTTCCACCAGGAAAGATCCGCTAGGGTCCACTATGTGTAAGATAGGGGTTGTAGACACTAACATCTTCAAAGCTTTCAAGCTTTGATTAAGTTCATCAGTCCAGCCAAAAATTCAGCAAACAACAGGTGGACGGATTTTTGAACACCTTCCGGCCTTCTTTTTATTACCTTTTTTAGTTTTTCTTTTGGCTTTCTTCACTCCCTTAAGAAGATTCCCTTAAGAAGATTTCGTTAGAGGCAATGCAATTAAGGCATAGTCTTTATTGAATTTATGGAAAAATCCTATGAATCCCAAAAAAATTTTTACTTTCCTAATGGCTTTCAGTATAGGCCAATCACAAACTTTCTGGACTTTATCGTAATCGATCTCTAGACCTTGATCAGAAACGATATGTCCCAAGTACTTGAGTCTTGGGTAATAAACATCGGGTTAAGGAGTGCTTGCTGAGACTGGGATATAGCCCGAATTTCGGCCTTAGTCCGTTCATGTTTAGACCACATGTCAACAATTTGTTGTTGCAACAAATTAATTGCACGTGTCATATTCTCCATATTAGTCCCGATGGGACTTGGAGCTCGTGTTTCATCCATTGGAGTGTCCACGATGAAAGTAGTTAATAGGAACAAACTTGAGAAAAAACGGAGAGCTATGGTGTAAACAACATAAAAAAGTAACAACTAGAGAAAAAGGCTTCAAGAAATAAACAAACTTGAGAACTCATAAAGTCTACAAGCCACTCTTGAGAATGAGGTAAAAGAAGTGAACATACCTCCTTTACCCCCTCCCCAAAGCTCCTCTCCAACGTCATGCAAAAAGGACAGGTGGGCCCCAAGAAAGGCCCCATTTGTCCCTTCTAGGCCTTTCTTACCATGTGGGGCCACATGGCCCGTGCACCCCAAAGGATTATAAAATTTAACTATGGCCCTTCTCCCCTCTCCAACTCCTACGTACCAAAGCTCCCTCCACTCCTTTGGAGATCTGCAGGTACAGAGAGGGAGGAAGAAGAATGGTACGGCCATGAAAGGACAAGCCTCCAAGATTCATCTCAGCTTACTTTCTTTTGGGATTCTTCACACTTAGAGTTAAAAAATTTAAACTAAGGAACAAAGTTTTACAACTTAGCAAATAGCTTTGAATTAATTTACTTTGCTTCAACAAAAAAAAAAAATACAAGCTCGTGGCGAGGTGTGCCACTCCCCTCCCCTGTCACATCAAAAGTCAATATGGGAAGGAGAAAGTACTATCTTCCTCCGCCCCCCCCCCCCCCCCCCCCCCCCCTCTTTTCAGCCCGCAAGCTTCCCTTTGTTGCGCTGCTGCAACGATAAAATCCAAAAGTCCGGGGGAGGTATTACCTCCCCCCCACCTCTCCTCCTCTATTAAAAGTGATGTGCAGGTACGGAAACGTACATGCAACCAACCTCAAGCAAAATAAATAACTGTTTGGTACACAGATTGGGCGCCCCCAATTTCAACTACCCCCAAAAAAACCAGGGCCAACTGTAGAATTGCCTACAATTATTGTCTGTACAATCTATAACCTGACTGTGAATAGGACTGTGTTGGACGCAGATCCATATAAGTTCTTTAGGTAATTTCAACCAATAAAGGTTTACAAAGGCAGGGGGTATACCATGGAAATCAAAACTTGTAGGAAAAATAGTAATTATTCTTCCACAGAGAACAAGATGAAAGTTTGAATAAATCAAACTAATGTCTTCAATCGGGTTTGTATCTGATCTATGTACTAATAGAACAATATTTGTCTTGATTGAATATGTGTGCGGAAATAATCTGCGGAATAAGAGACACCTTAAGACAATATAGAAAATAAGAAACTATTGATCAAAAATGAATTTTTATAACTCTGAATCTGATTTATCAATATACATCTCTTGTTGTCTTATCTCGCTGTTGTGTCTCTAATTGAGTGAGTGAGTTACAACGAGTAGTGCACATGTATTTATATTGCTACAAGACAGGTCTTTTGGCCTTTTATTTCTGTGACAATAGATATTTAACCATTTACGACGGTTGATATTCAAATAGAAGCTTTGTTTTGAGGGTCAAATAAATTCTATTCGCGAATTATTCATGACAGTCTATCTCTTCGTCTCAGCTTCGCATGTTGCGAATTATTTGCGACACTTGTCTCTTTGCAACATTCTCATCTTTCGCTAATTGTTCGCGACAAATGACAACTTTGAGCATGAAGAATAAATTCAAAATATTTCACGAATTATTCGTGACAGTTTCGCGACAAGTGAGCTTGAAGAACAGTCTAGAAGATTTTGCGAGTTGTTCGTGACATCTGAGGTTTGAACAAGAAACAAAATATTTTGCGATAAGATTTTGTTCGCGAATCTTTTGAGCTTCAACAAGAAAAACCACGAGCTTCTACAAGAAACTGTTTCGCGAATCTTTTGCAAATCTTTCAAGCTGACTGCAAGACAAAGTTCGTGAATTCTTCGAGGTTGATCACAAATAAAAATGTTTCAAATTCGCATTCGTTTCTTATCCTTTTTGAAGTAAACTGCGTGCATGGGAGTATGCACACCTTGGCATTCGAGCATGTTGAAGTCTTCAATAATCTTTTGAGTGTACTTTTGTTGGTGAAGATACAACTTATCACCTTCAAAGTTTCTCACGATCTACAAGCCTCGATAGATTTTAGCTTCTCCTAGGTCATCGATCTCAAATATTTCAGAAATGTCTCTTTTGACATCTGAAATTAACTTATCTCTTCTTGAGAAAATAAGCGTGTCATCAACATAGACAGCTAGAATGATTATTTAACTTTGGACATGTTTGATATAGACATTTGACTCAATAAATAGAGGTTTGAAGCCTAAGAAACGTAGTGCTTCGTCCTTCTTTCTATACCATTGTCTGGCTGCTTGTTTCAGACCATAAATGCTTTTATTCATGTGACATCCGTATTCAGGATATTCTTGGCTTACAAAACCAAGTGGTTGGTCCATGAATAAGTCTTCTTTCAATTCTGCGTGCAGGAAAGCAATTTTCTCATCCACAATATGGATTTTTAGATCATGAGCCACTGCATACGCGAATAACAAGCGAATTGATGTATGTTTAACTACCGGTGAGAAAGTATCAGTGTAGTCGATTCTATACTTCTGAAAATTCTTTAGAAACTAACCTTACTTTGTATCTGATGTTTTCTCCATCAGGACCTATTTTGATCTTGTAGATCCACTTGAACTGGTTTTTTGCCATTAGGTATAGGTGCAAGTGTCCATACATTGTTCTTATACATGAATGACATTTCGTCGTCCATTGCCTGAATCCAACAATCTTTATCTGGTCCATCAACAGCTTTCTTGAATGTTTGAGGTTCGTTAGAGATCCACAAAATTCGATAGTTGTGTTAAAACATCCTGACCATATCTTTCTGGTGGTTTTCGTTGTTTGCCAGATCTTCTCACAGATGGTTTCGAGTTCGATTCTACAAATTTTGAGTTCAATTTTGATTCAAGTTTTTCTATTGGAATTTGAACTGGTGATTCGAGTCTATCAGGCACTCGATCTTGACCTCCCTCTGAATCTGGTATCTCTCTTTCATCTTCTGCTTGTTTTACTTCTGTCGTCGTTGGTAGCTCATAATAGTTTTTGAGAATTTCATAGCCGACTAGATCACTGTCTGCTATGTATTTTGACATCTCGAACAACTTTTATCTTGCTAGTTTCGGGTGCATAGACATGATAATATGACGAATGTAACTCGAATCCTACCAGAAAACCTTGTTTTTTCTTTTCATCAACTTTCTTTCTCAGCTCATCTGGTATGTGCATATACACTGCGCATCCAAATGTCCAAACATGTGCTATTTTTGGCTTCGACTTTCACCATATATCATGAGGAGTTTTATCCGATATTCAAGATTTCAGAATATGATTCTGAAGATAATTTGATGTAGCCACTGCTTTTGCCCACAGTTATTTTGGTGCTTTCGCATGAGCCATCATACACCTTGCAACTTCCATAAGTGTTCGATTTCTTCTTTTAGCTATTCCATTGTGCTGAGGTGTGTAAGATGCAGTCTTTGTATGCATAATACCTCGATCAGTACAGTAAGCTTTGAATTCGTTGGAAATGTACTCACCTCCACGATCTGTGCGAATCTGCTTCAACTTATTGTTTGTCTGCTTCTCAGCCCAATTCGTGAATCAAAGGTAGGATCGTAATCAGCATGCAGAGGGGACCAGCAAAGGCAACTGAAACAGCAAAGGGAGGCCGAAACAACAAGGTGGAGAGAAGAAGACTTGCGTGAGATGCAGAAGAGATGGGCACACGATTGATACATGCTGGCTCAATCCAAAGAGTGAGTGCATCCACTGTCACAAGAAGGGTCACCCAGCCATCAATTGTCGTCTGAACTCGAGGAACAAATCAGCATAGAATAGACATGAGAACAGTAACAGTTCATCCTATGTCGAGGAGCCTGAGAGCTCAAAAATGGGTGAAGAGAGATCGAACAGAAACTGTTCGACCGCCTACATTTGTAAAGACGTGTGTGCAGCATCAACATCTGACATGCACAAGGTGATCATAGATTCAGGAGCCACCTCGCACGTCGTGACATCAAGATGAATAATGTCAGATTTCAGAAGTGCTGATCCATCAAGATTCATAGTCCTTGGAGATGGATCTAAACATCAAGTGAACGACATTGATTCACTGTGGCTCAACACCAATGGCAGAGACAGACGGCTCGAAGATGTTATGTTCGTGCCTACATTGCAGCAAGACTTGCTTTCTGTGGCAAGAATAGCAAATGCAGGGATGCATGTGACATTTTTTGACGAAGCATGCATCGTGGGTGACACCAGTACCAGTACCTTGATCACTCAAGACAGAAGGAAAGGTAATCTATATCGCCTGAAAGTACGTCTGCCTACAGATCAGGTGCATCAGACTCATGATGATTTGCCAGACACTCTGTGGCACAAGACATGAACTCAATGGCACTTTACCAAGCAAGCCATCATGGAGCGATACCAGGGGTCAGCATCTCGAATGCAACCAGTTCGACCACCTATGATGCATGTTTGAAGGGTAAGATGTCACGCACTCCATTCGTCTCAAAGACTCCTAAAGAACGACCAAGATTCTGGAGTTAGTGCGTTCTGACATCTATGGGCCTTTCAATGTGATCTCAGTAGGAGGCTCAAAATATTATATAACCTTCATTGATGATTATAGTAAATTTGCCAGAGTGTACTCTATTCAGAATAAATCTGAAGCACTTGATAAATTCACAAAGTATGTGAATTGGGCTGAGAGATGTATAGGAAACAAAGTGAAGCAGATCTGGACAGATCGAGGTGGCAAATACATGTTGAATTGCTTCACTGACTTCTGTAATGATCGTGGCATCATTCACAGAATGACTACACCCTACACACTGCAGCACAACGGTGTTGCAAAGAGAAAGAATAGGACCCTGATGGAAGCTACCAGATGTATAATGGCCTACTCGAAGGCTCCAGGGTACTGTGGGCTGAAGCAGTAGCTACAGCCGCATACATCTAGAATAGGACAGGTAAGTCTGGTGTCCCTCACACGACACCGCACGAGTTATGGTGGGATAGAAAGCCCAACCTGTCTCACATCAGAATCTTTGGTTGTGCAGCTTATGCACACATTTCTGATAAGCTTCGAAAGAAGCTTGATGAGAAAGCCAAACAGGGATTTCTGGTAGGTTATGACAACAATTTGTCATACTACAGAGTCTACATACAAGGATAAGTGTAGTAACGAGTAAGGCTACCCACCATATTGGTGTAGTTTTGTATAGCATCATACTTGAATGAGAAAAGAAGTCATCTCTTGCAAATTATCCATCTTCAATTGTTTTAACAAATAACCTATGTGCTAAAAGAATCCAATTGAAAGTATTGTGTTAAGCGTATAGTACTTCTATCACCCTCATAGTCTTTAGCAATAGTTAACCCATCATTTAGCCACAGATTACTAGCTTATCATTCAACTTTATTCAAAAGCAATTGCTTCCCCACAATACCCACATCATACAGATATTCATGTTCTGTGCATACGTCTTCTCAAGAACACTCACACCAAGCTTCTTTTACATTTACACTCATTAGAAGTCATTCTACTCTTAATCAGAGGTAGTGAACTATCATACAATCATAGCAATCATCCAGAGCACCCAATCATAACAAGCTACAGCCAATGGAGTAGCAGGATTGCTCTTATCAATAACATATATGTATCCATCAGTGTTACCTCTGGAAACCATAAGCAAGGCCAGCGGTCCATCGCACTTTCGCAATCCTTACATGTTGTAAAATGCATGGAAATATGTATGCATGCAAGGCCATGCTTCATCGCTATAGTAACATGGATTTCACACTCAAAAAGGAGCACTGGCTAGTGGCCCATTCCGCTATACAGATAGCGCTGGCCAGCGACTTCTTATCAACAAAAAACAATGCTATTTATGGTATACACCTGGATCGTTGTCCAGCGCCAACCAAAACTCAATTCTTGGTGAAAAAAAAACCTGTAAAGGTGCCCACTATTGCTCCTTGAGGTAGCGTTTGCTTGTAAGAATGCCGAATCACAGTTTTGCAAGTCACAACTTGCTACTACACAACAGTAATCACAACAGGTTGTAAGCATCCATTCATAATTGTAAAGCACAGTACATAACCTTTCGTATCAGTGAACTAGCATTCCTCATACCGTTCTCACCTTAGGTTGCAGTATCGTTCACACGATTGCACATTCCGTAGCATTCACGAGTATTCCTCTTCGATTGCAATCATTGTATAGAAAAGCACCAGTAGAGCAGGGCTGAAGGAGAGAGAGAGAGAGAGAGAAAAAGCAAGAAAGTATGAGGGAAAGTGAATAGGGTTCTGTGACTTCCTTCTTTATAGCACCAGAGGACACTTAGGTGTATAAAGTGCAAATTGCTGCTCACCGTTAGATTGATCATTCAAAATGTGCACAGATCTTGGACCTTGGAAAGACTACCAACTTTCTCACCATTTAAAAAAAGAAACTTTTTTTCATAAGTGAGGTCTTCTATCATAGCAAGACATTTTTCTTACGGTCCGACAAGTAAATAGGGTTAGTACACGACATTTGCATTCTACAGAGGGTTGCGAAGCAAATACAATGATATATGTACGTAACAGAGCCAGAGAGAGAGAGAGAGAGAGAGAGAGAGAGAGAGAGAGAGAGAGAGAGAGAGAGAGAGAGAGAGAGAGAGAGAGAGAGAGAGAGAGAGAGAGAGAGAGAGAGAGAGATGAAAGCGGTAAGAGAAAGTGAGTGTGTGTGTAAGTGGTTCCAAAAATAGTTCCAATTCAAGCTTGATAGATCATCCTCAAGCCATAGCTCCAAGCTTTTTCCCAAGCACCTACACACATAGAAACAAGAGCAAGAGGCAAAACAAAAATGAATGGGAGATGAATAATGAGGGAGAGGGGCGAGTTAGTCCTTTCATAGGGAATGTGTAGCCGGTATGAGAGGGTGTTTATCCATTAGTTAGAGCGTTCTTTGGTCTCAAGTTCGAGCCTTCCCTTGGAAACCAAGAAGCATTAGTTAGAGCGAAAGGGGAGGAGTAGGAGGGCACATTTTCTTAGGTGTCTTATGGCTTACAAGCCATGTGGAAAAGTAGATAAGTTACATATTGATAAGGATGGAAGGTAGGTAGCTTAACATTTAATGTTAGCCACTTTCAAGTTGAATATTTCTTGGTTTACAACATTGGGATTCACCCAAGTGTTTTTCATGACATGGGAAAGGCTTTGTATATGTCCATCTTACCTTGCATAATTTTCATCAATTCCTAGGCCCTTTTTTCTAGGGATTGCCCATCCCCAATCATAGTGGAGTGTGACACAAAGGGTGATCAATCCTTTGATTTCTTCTCCCAATCTTTATAGACTTGATTGAGCCTTTTTCAGGTACCGACTTTAAGTTTTAAGAAGTTTCTTTAGATTCATTCTTCATGTACTCTTCTTAGTACCTGCACATACCCTTAAGAAAAGTTTAGGAGTCATACCATAAAATGGTTCATCATTAGATTTTATTTCTTGAACCTGCATATCAAACTGTTAGCATTGATTTATAGTTTCATTTCTTGTCTTCAGATAATGATACCTGCACTCATATTTCCTCAGTTAGAGTAATAAGCTCTAATATTCAAAATACGTTTCATACAAAAAGAATGGAAGACTAGATAGCCTTTATTTCTTGGTCAATTTGGTCTATACAATTTTACAGACAATCATCGTTTGTCAGCACCGTTCCTGCGAGCATTGGAGTATTCGCTCCTTTGCGGTTCAACATCCCAAAATCCTCTAGGATTTTCTGGGTGTATCTGGACTGGTGAAGGTAGAGCTTACCTCCCTCATAGTCCCTTTCAATTTGCAAGCTGAGGTAACACTTGGCTTCTCCCAGATCCACGATCTCGAAATGTTTCGAGATGTCTATCTTCACTTCAACAATCAGCTTTTCACTCTTGCAAAGTATCAGAGTGTCGTCCACATATACAGCCACAATAATGATCTGCCCATCTGTAACTCTGACATACACATTGGAATCAGCCATCAGTGCTTGAATCCTAATGATTTTAGGGCTTGATCCTTCTTCTTGTACCATTGTTGAGCTGACTGCTTTAGACCGTAGATACTTCTATGCATTCTGCATACATAGTCAAGAAGTGAATTTGAGACGAATCCTGGGGGTTGATCCATGTAGACCTCTTCGTCCAATTCGCCATGCAAGAAGGCTGTCTTCTCGTCCACAATGTGGATCCTGAGGTCATAAGATGCTGCATATGCAAATAATAGACATAGGAACGAATGTTTGAGAAAAGGAGAGAAGGTTTTAGAGTAGTCAATACTGTATCTCTAAGAGAAACCCTTCGCTACTAGTCTCGCCTTGTATTTTGTGACATTCCCGTCTGGTCCGTATTTGAGTTTGAAAACCCATTTGCACTTGATAGTCTTGTGCTTATGTGGTAATGGCTCCAACGTCCATACCTGGTTCTTCCTCATGGACTCCATCTCTTCGTTCATGGCTTGGATCCTTCTGTCCTTTTATGGACTTTCAATTGCCTCCTCGAATGTCTGTGGTTCACCACTGAACCCAAAGAATTCTTCTGATGTGGAAGCTGAGCTGCCTGGCACAAATCTTGCTGGCGCTCTTCGTGGTCTTGTCAACCTTCTAGGAGATCCTCCTGGAACAACTATGCCTTTGCCCTTGTCTACTCTGCTCGGTCCGAAACCATCTTGGTTTACAGGAACTGCGGTGGCAGGTTGTCTCTCGAATCTTTCTTCGTCTGATTCGTTGGGTATGGTTGGCGGGTTCTCTCTCTCTCTCTCTCTCTCTCTCTCTCTCTCTCTCTCTCTCTCTCTCTCTCTCTCTCTCTCTCTCTCTCTCTCTCTCTCTCTCTCTCTCTCTCTCTCATGGGCTCTATTACGTACATATATCACTCTATTTGCTTCACAACCCTCTATAGAATGCAAACGTCGCGTACTAACCCTATTTACTTGTCGAAGCGTAAGAAAAATGTCTTGCTATGATAGAAGATCCCACTTATGAAAAAAAGTTTTTTTTTTAAATGGTGGAAAAGTTGGTAGTCTTTCCAAGGGCCAGGATCTGTGCACATTTTGAACGGTCAATCTAACGGTGAGCAGCAATTTGCACTTAGTACACCTAAGTGTCCTCTGGTGCTATAAAGAAGGAAGTCACAAAACCCTATTCACTTTCTCTCATACTTTCTTGCTTTTTTTTTTTTTTTTCTCTCTCTCTCCTTCAGCCCTGCTCTACTGGTGATTTTCTGTACGGTGATTGCAATCGAAGAGAAATGCTCGTGAATTCTACGAGATGTGCAATTGTGTGAACGATACTGCAACCTAAGGTGAGAACGGTATGAGGAATGCTAGCTCGCTGATACTAAAGGTTATGTAATGTGCTTTACGATTATGAATGGATGCTTACAACTTGTTGTGATTACTGTTGTGTAGTAGCAAGTTGTGACTTGCAAAATTGTGATTCGGCATTCTTACAAGCAAACGCTACCTCAAGGAGCAATAGTAGGCACTTTACAGGTATTTTTTCTACCAAGAATTGAGTTTTGGTTGGCGCTGGACAGCGATCCAGGTGTATACCATAAATACACTGTTTTTTGTTGATAAGAAGTCGCGGGCCAGCGCTATCTGTATAGCAGAATGGGCCGCTGGCCAGCGCTCTTTTTTGAGTGTGAAATCCATGTTACTATAGCGATGAAGCATGGCCTTGCATGCATACATATTTCCACGCATTTTACAGCATGTAAGGATTGAGAAAGTGCGATGGACCGCTGGCCTTGCTTATGGTTTCCAGAGATAACACTGATGGATACATATATGTTATTGATAAGAGCATTCCTGCTACTCCATTGGCTGTAGCTTGTTATGATTGGGTGCTCTGGATGATTGCTATGATTGTATGATAGTTCGCTGCCTCTGATTAAGAGTAGAATGACTTCTAAGAAGTGTAAACGTAAAACAAGCTTGGTGTGAGTGTTTCTTCCTGAGAAGGCGTATGCACAGAACATGAATATTTGTATGATGTGGGTATTGTGGGAAACCAATTACTTTTGAATAAAGTTGAATGATAAGCTAGTAATCTGTGGCTAAATGATGGGTTCACTATTGCTAAAGACTATGAGGGTGATAGAAGTACTATACGCTTAACACAATACTTTCGGTTGGATTCTTTTAGCACGTAGGTGATTTGTTAAAACAGCTGAAGATGGATAATTCGCAAGAGATGACTTCTTCTATCATTCAGGTATGATGCTATACGAAACTACACCAATAGGGTGGGTAGCCTTACTCATTACTACACTTATCCTTGTATTATAATTCGAAAATTTCTTCCTTTAAAAGTAGTAACTAATGAAGTTACAGAAGTCTGATCTTATGTACGTTAAAGTAGACATGAGTTTGTATATTTTTTAACTAAGTTCGCTTGCATCTTGTGTCCTAGTGTTGTTTGTAAGGTCACGTACTCATATAGAGCTTGACAATGGTACACATGAATGGCATGGATTTGCCCAAGTTGTTCGGTGTTTGGACTCCCAGAATAGAGTTACGGAATATCCATGAGAGCTAGCATAGCACGGAAGTGCTCTAGTACCTAACGTTGTGACCATAGTCATTTATCTGACCATCAGGATAGTGAAGGATAGTTGCTTACATGTAAAATGTAAATGTGAACCTAATACATTTCTTTTGCTCTTGTACTGATCAGTATGGCTTGTGCCCTAATACGGCTTCGTTAAAGGGCAGAATGTATTGCTTAGTAATGAAGTAAATGATTGGGAAGATTGGACATATTGTTTATAAATGCAATTTAGCTGATAAAGTAGTGAATCTTGTTTCGGACATGGATAACAATTGATGCTCAGCTATGACACTTGTCTTCCTCACGTGACTAACTTGTGCGGTTTTGTTGTGTGGGATGGTGGTAGGTAACAACTGGGTGTCTTAGATCTTGCTTCGCTTTATGGTACTCTATACTGTTTTACTTTATACAGTTGTATTTTTACCTGTTATGCGATAAATTGAAGGGTTCAAAGGGTTTGGTCTTGACTTGTCAAGAGGGTCTATGTGAAATCTTGTTACTCTCTCTCTCTCTCTCTCTTTTCTAAAACTTTAGCACCATCCATAAGACTGAAGGCTATGCATGTCACACCATCCATGACTTGATGGCCATGCATGTCACAACATCCATAACTTGATGGCTTTGCATGTCACACCATCCATAGCTTAATGATCATGCGTGTTTGATTTGGGAGTTGCATGTCTGATTGGAACTTGCATGTTTGATTTGGGAGCTTCCATGTCTGATTTGGAAACTTGCATGTATGATTTGAAGCTTGCATGTTGGAACTAGAGCTTGCATGTCATACCATCCCTAGCCTAATGGCTTTGCATGATGGAATTGAAGCTTGCATGTCAGATTTGATTCACGCATGTCATGCCATCTAATGTCGATTGCCTATGCATGCTCTTTTCTTGATCAGTAAGCTTTTGCATGTCATAAGAAACCACTTTTCTCGGTATAAGATTCTTTAAGATCCAATATTTGTTAATATCTGGTTGATGTAAAGATTTAAGGATCCATCTTCCCAAAACCTCTGTATATGTATTTGGCCTTGGGCCATTTGATCTTGCATAATTTGAAAGAAAAATCTTTCAAAGGGGGGTGTGGTCCCCATCTTGACCCCTCAGCAAGTCTCATGAATGAATGTGTTTGTGATTGAATGTTGAATTTCTTCACTAAGCTTTGAATTTTTTTCAGTTCTTTTCAACAGTGTTTTGTTGATTTGTTCAGGACTTTAGAAATTAGTAGACCTTCACATCAAATTCACAGTTTGGTATTAGAGCCAAGGTCTACTATTTTTTTTTTTTTTGTGAAATTGGTGTGAGGGCCTTGTGTATTCATTCTTGAAACAAATGCCAATACACAGGACTTTGTATGTTTACTTTTGAATAGATTTCCCTTCCGTTCGAATTTCCTTCTTCTTACAAGATCTCTTTAATATTAGAGCTGATAGACTCCATTTGGGGGATCCTCGAGAAGTGGATCTCCAACTTGTTTTTATTTTAGAGACAATACTTTGTTAATGCGAGCTTCTATTTTCCCTTTTGGAGAATGGCATTTCTCTGAATCACAAGTCTATTCGTACTTTTTGCCTTGAGTTTGTGTATTTCAGGTGAATTCCAAAAACTCCAATAAAAAATGGATAGCTCCTCACGAGGCTCTTAAGCTCCTCTTCATCTATGTCATCGTCACCTCATGTTTCCTCCAAGTCAACTTCTTCTACTCGATCTAGAAAAAAGATGTTTGCTAAGATTGATAATAAACTTTTTAAGTTTTCTAAGTTCGATGGAGATAGTAGCAATGAAGAGAGTTTGCTTGCCTGGATTCGAAATCTGGATACTTTCTTTGAGAAAAGTAGATACTCAAATCATTCCAAGATTCGATTTGCAACGTTACATCTAGATAACTATGCATCTCTATGGTGGGCTGCTATGAAATCAAATCACAAAGCTATGAAATCAAATCACGAAGCTGCATCCACTTGGCATAGCAAATCAAAGCCCACTTTTTGTCAAAAGAATAAAAGAAAGATACTTTAGTTGCTTGGGACATCTTTAGGCAAAATCAAAATGAGAAAGTAGTTGAGTATGTTAAGAGATTTTGGGAGTTGCTTTTGAAAGTTCAGACTTTGCATTCCATTTTCAAGAAAGAATAGAAAAGAAAGTTCTATTCAGGTTTGCATAGAAGTATACAATATGGCTTAGATCTAGAAAAAGCTGATACTTTAGAACAAGTCATATACTATGCTACCAGAATTGGGCTGCAGGATAGTCATCGAAATGGAGGCGGGAACAAAAGGAAGGAACCTCCCACAACTCAAACTCCAAAAGAAAAGACTCACCGCCTATCCAAAGAACAAATGCAGGCCTATCGCAAGGAAGGAAGATGCTTCAAGTGTGGGGAAAAGGGACACCTTTTCTTCAAATGTCCACTCAAAGATGCCAAAGCTTCAAGTGCAGACAAAGGAAAGCAGGTGGCCGTACAAAGCATTGAAGATACTCAAACCCATGATCTTCTCAAAACATGGGGACAAGTCCATAACAAACTCTGTCTAATTTTCTTTGATGCAGGCTTCTCTCATAATTTCATCTCTTTTAAGCTTGCAAAAGAGATAGGAGTTGGTTCTTTTTCTGAATCTATGCTTAAGGCTAAAGTGCTTTTGTTGATGGTGATGCAAACATTTACCCTATAATTGAAAAACTTAAGCTCCAAATCTCCGACTACTATGAACCTATAGAATTCATTGTAGGTCCTTTATAGGGAGTAGATGTAATCTTAGGCATGCCTTGGCACAAAATGCACAATCCTCTAGTGGACTACAATAAGCATTTGATTTCATGGAAGCACAAAAGGTAAAGATGTTAGTGTGCATGCAGAACAAAGTGGCGAAACAATTCCTTTGGTAAGCCATATTCAAGTATCAAAGTTACTAAAGAAAGCGGTATTTTCATATTTGTTGTTTGTTCAAAGTATGGATGATGTTGTTGATGGAAATGCACATTCTTTGGACAATAATAGAAAAGACTTATTATTAAAGTATTCTTCTTGTTTTTTTGATGAGCTACCAAAGTCCTTACCCCCTGAAAGACCTGAAGATCATATGATAGACATTATTCCTGGAAGTTCCATACCCAATAGACCTCCCTATAGGGTAAGCCATTCTCAACAAGAAGAAATTTCTAAGCAAATTAATGACTTGTTAGAGAAAGGTCTTATAAAACCCAGTAATTCCCCCTATTGCTCTCATGTACTTCTGGTACAAAAGAAAGATGGGAGTTTTAGGATGTGTGTGGACTATCGTGCTTTAAACAAGATTACAGTTAAGAACCGTTTTTCTATTCCAAGAATAGATGATATTATGGATAGGATAAATGGATTTTGTATCTTTAGTAGAATTGATTTGACAAGTGGATACCACTAGATCAGAGTAGCACTTGAAGATGTCCATAAAACTGCTTTCAGGACTAACTCTGGCCTTTATGAATTTTTAGTGGTACCATTTGGTCTTACTAATGCTCCCACAACATTCAATAGAATGATGTAACGAATCTTTCAACCTCATAGACGTTTTGTAGGAACATTCTTTGATGATATCTTAGTCTTCAGTGCAAATGAAGAAGAACATAAAAGACATCTAGATATCGTCTTTAGAACCCTACAGGAAAACTCACTTCTCATAAAAGACAAGAACAACGAATTCTTCCTAGAAAACATGCACTTGCTAGGACATATGATTTCTAAGGAAGGAATCCAAATGGACCCTTCAAAGATTAAAGCCATACAAGACTGGCCTAAACCAAGATATATTCATGAAGTTCGGTCTTTCCTAGGCTTATGTTTCTATTATAGAAAGTTTATTTGCCATTTTGCTCATATAGCTTCACCACTACATGAACTCACTAAGAAGAGGGTAAAATTTCATTGGTATAAGAAAGAGCAAAATGCCTTTTATACTCTGAAGCATGCACTTACCACTGGACCTGTTTTTATCATTCCCAACCTTCACAAGCCTTTATTTGTAGAAGTGTGCAAGTTTAGACTGTATTGGGGCAGCCTTAAACCAAGAAGGTCATGATGTAGCCTTTGAAAGAAGACGACTTCAAGGGGCAGAAGTACAGTATGACATTTATGAAAAAGAATGGCCATTATTCATGCCCTTAAGTTATGGAAGCACTATCTTCTAGAAAATGATTTCCTAGTTAAAACAGATCATTAAAGCCTTAGGTACTTTCTCACCTAGCAATTAATTCGAGAAAAACATCTAAAATGGGCTAACTACCTTAACACTTTCCATTTTTAGCTACTTCATACCCAGGAAAGGACAATAAGGTCGTCGATGCATTATCAAGAATCCTCAAGGTCAACCATATTTCCCTAGCATAACGTGAAGATTTCCTTCCTATGATAAGTATGTATGCTAGTGATTTCGACTTCCAGCATATCTTTGAAATACTTGAAAGAAATCAAAGTCATAAAGACTATGTTTTGAAAGAAGGATATTTATTCAAAGAAGATAAGCTATGTATTCCCATAACATTTAAAACCAAGATCCTTCAAGAAACCCATAGTCCACCCTATGCAGGACATAGGGGAATCCCTTCAACTCTGGAAGCTCTGAAAGATTCTTTTATTGGCCTACCATGCATCGAGAAAGAAGGCATTATATAAATGCATGCCTAGTTTGTCAACACAATAAAGATGAGCGAGAATTAAAAACTTCAGGATTACTTCATCCCTTGCCTATTCTTGAAGCTCCCTAGGAACATATTACCATGGACTTTATCTCTAGGTTCCCTAAAACCAAAAATGGAAATGAGATGATATGGACTATCATTGATAGATTTAGCAAACAGGCTCATTTTATTCCCTGTAAGAAAAAGCTTAAGGGACCCGAAACTGCTCATTTGTTTATCCGTCACATATTTAGATTGCATGGACTACCCAAAAGTATAGTGTCTGATCAGGATACGAGATTTACTAGCAACTTTTGGAGAGCCCTTTTTGATAATCTGGGGACAACCCTTAAATTCTCTTCCTCCTTCCATCCCCAAACTGATGGTCAAAGTGAAATTACTAATTGAACCATCATAGATTTGTTGAGAAATTATGTAAGTGATCAGAAGACTCAATGGGAACACTATCTCCCTATACTAGAATTTGCTTACAATAACACCGTTCATTCTTCTACTGGTAAAGCGACTTTTGAAGTAATGTATGAAAAATCTATTGTGCCTCCTGTATTAAGGACTAAAGAGAAGATATTTGTCTCAGATGAATTTGTGCAGGATTATCAAGACACCTTTTCAAAGGTTCAGCAATCCATCGCAAGTGCACAACAGAAACAGCAGAAAAGTGCAAATATGCATCGGAGGGCAATCAAGTACAAAGAAGGGGAACTAGTTCTCCTAAAATTTGAAAAGAAAAGGCTCAGGAAAAAGAAGGGCAACATGAAACTCTACCCAAAACTAGCCCAAAAGTATTATGGACCTTTTAAAGTCAAGAAAGTAATCAATGAGGTTACATGTGAGCTTGACTTGCCTATCACTTGGAAAATCCATAACAAATTTCATGTAAGCTTACTAAAGAAATTCAATGGTCCAGAACTTGAAGGATTTACAGATTTCGAACCTCCAGAAGTTCAAGGAACCGAATAAATCCTTCAACCTGAGCAGATCTTGATGCACAAGACAAGAACTGGAAGAAAGGGGATGACTTCTACATTATACCTCCTCAAGTTTAAAAACTATCCTACTACGACTGCAAGATAGATGGAAGAAGAATTCTTCCAAGAATATCTAGAAATTTTAAATGTTTATTTGAGAAATGTCCGTTGAGGACAACGCTTAATGCGTTGGAGGGGTATAAAATTGTATAGACCAAATTGACCAAGAAATAAAGGCTATCCAGTCTTCCATTCTTTTTGTATGAAACGTATTTTGAATATTAGAGCTTATTACTCTAACTGATGAAATATGAGTGCAGGTATCATTACCTGAAGACAAGAAATGAAATTGTAGATCAATGCTAACAGTTTGATATGCAGGTTTTAGAAATAGAATCTAATGATAAACCATTTTATGGTATGACTCCTAACCTTTTCTTAAGGGTATGTGCAGGTACTAAGAAGAGTACCTGAAGAATGAATCTAAAGAAGCTTCTTAAAGCTTAAAGACGGTACCTGAAAAAGGCTCAATTGAGTCTATAAAGAAGGCTCGATCGAGTCTATAAAGATTGGGAGAAAAAACCAAAGGACTGATCACCCTTTGTGTCACACTCCACTATGATTGAGGATGGGCAACTCCTAGAAAAAAGGGCCTAGAAATTGATGAAAATTATGCAAGGTAAGATGGACATATACAAAGCCTTTCCCATATCATAAAAAACACTTGGGTGAATCCCAATGTTGTAAACCAAGAAATATTCAACTTGAAAGTGACTAACATTAAATGTTAAGCTACCTACCTTCCATCCTTATCAATATGTAACTTACCTACTTTTCCACATGGCTTGTAAGCCATAAGACACCTAAGAAAATACACCCTCCTACTCCTCCCCTTTTCCTCTAACTAATGGATAAACACTCTCTCATACCTATACACCTCACCCTCTCACTTTACTTCTCCTAGAGTCTCCCTACCTCTCACACTTATTTTGGACACCTCAGCCACTCCCTCAAGGCTGCACATTCCCTATAATAGGACTAACTCACCTCTCTCCCTCATTATTCATCTCCCATTCATTTTTGTTTTGCCTATTGCTCTTGCTTCTATGTGTGTAGGTGCTTGGAAGAAAGCTTGGAGCTATGGCTTGAGGAGGATCTATCAAGCTTGGATTGGAACCATTTTTGGAACCACTTACACACACACTCACTTTTTCTTACCGCTTTCATCTCTCTCTCTCTCTCTCTCTCTCTCTCTCTCTCTCTCTCTCTCTCTCTCTCTCTCTCTTTTCTCTAAAATTTTCACACCATCCATAAGATTAAAGGCCATGCATGTCACACCATCCATGACTTGATGGCCATGCATGTCACAACATCCAATACTTGATGGCTTTGCATGTCACACCATCCATGACTTGATGGCTTTGCATGTCACACCATCCATAGCTTAATGGTCATGCATGTTTGATTTGGGAGTTGCATGTTTGATTGGAACTTGCATGTCTGATTTGGGAGCTTGCATGTCTGATTTGAGAACTTGCATGTATGATTTGAAGCTTGCATGTTGGAACTAGAGCTTGCATGTCATACCATCCCTAGCCTAATGACTTTGCATGATGGAATTGAAGCTTGCATGTCAGATTTGATTCATGCATGTCATGCCATCTAATGTCGAATGCCTATGCATGCTCTTTTCTTGATCATGAAGCTTTTGCATGTCATAAGAAACCACTTTTCTCGGTATAAGATTCTTTAAGATTCAAAATTTGTTAACATCTAGTTGATGTAAAGATTTAAGAATCCATCTTCCCAAAACCTCTGTATATGTATTTGGCCTTGGGCCATTTGATCTTGCATAATTAGATAGAAAAATCCTTCCGGGGGGGGGGGGGGGGGGGGTCCCCATCTTGACCCCTCAGCAAGTCTCATGATGAATGTGTTTGTGATTGAATGTTGAATTTCTTCACTAAGCTTTGAGTTCTTTTCAACAATGTTTTGTTGATTTGTTCTTTTTAAGTCACAACTTTTAAAGTCAGGACTTTAGAAATTAGTAGACCTTCACATCAAATTCACATTGTCCGAAGACTGAAGAAGAGAGAGAACAAATGCAGCTCACATTTTACATGAAGCTGATAGGTTCACTGATGTACCTAGCAGACAACACACCCCCAGACATTGCTTATGCTGTGTTCAGAATGAGCCAATTCTGCACGAATCCAGGCTTGACACATTGGAAGATTGCAAAATGAATTTTGCAATATCTTCAATTAACGAGGGATTATGGCTTGTGTTATTGTCATGATGCAGGTTTCAAGACGCTTTCCTAGCTGGGCATCCCTCAAGGACGATTTTAAAAGCCTCTAAGGAGGATGCACCATCGCGTCAGGAGCGGCAGTTCTCTGGGTCAGCAAGAAGCAGACCATTGTGGCTCAGTCATCCTGCGAAGCAGAATATGTTGCAGTAGCAAAGATGGCCAATGAAATAATTTGGCTCAGACAGTTCTTGGATGAATTGGGCGAAACAAGAAATGAGCCTCTGGTCTTGCAGAAGGATAACACATCTGCAATACATCTAACGAAAGATCATGTGTTCCATTCGAGAACAAAACACATCGCGATCAAGTACTTGATCAGGGATCCAATTGAGAAGAAGATGCTGCAGACCACCTTCATCGGAATGAAAGACATCTTCACCAAAGCCCTAGATAAAGGACTTTTTGAGAGACAGAGGAGCAGCCTTGGGGTCGTCAAGCTATCATGCTTTGAGAGGGAGCTGAAGAAACAAAACGTTTCTATTACCAAAGCTTTGCTAGCTTTCAGCCCTCTGCCTGACGAAGATGTTCGTGAACGCGAAAGTCAAGAGACATGAAGCAGAAATGCTCGCAAACACCCTGATGAAAAGACACGAACAAGAAAAATTCGCGAAAGAGAATTTTTTGCGGTACAGTGGAGAAAGTCAGACGACGCGAAAGTCAAAGGACACAAGGCGACACGAAAATAGTCGTGACACTCTTTTCTGCCCTCACGCTCCAAAAAAGGCCAACAAGATCATACAAGTACCCAGAAGTACAGATATATGATCTGATAGCATGACGTCAACAAATACACTCTAGGTCGTGGCTAATCTGCCATTCTTGTAACTCGTGATTAGTTGTAGATGTTTAATCATCTAATCTAGAAGTTACATGACACGACTATATACTTTCTGGATGATACTTGATAACATATACAAATGAAAAAGTCTAATGCTAGTAAGCAAGACATACAGAATACAAGTCCGCCTATGTGCAAGACAATTCCAATAGGATTTGAAGATTCACAAGTCCACGTGGGAGAACTGTATTTCTCTCACGCCAACACACTGCATGGATTTGCATGCAGTGCTTGAAGAATCAGAAATCAATAGATGATCTTGTAGCCGTTTGCGCACATCTCACTCTTGTCTTGTATGATCTTGAATGTTGATAAGTCTGCTGTTATTTGTGTGTCTGATTCTCTTGCTCATCTAATTCCGCACATTGGTTGAATTCTTGTTGAATGCTACATCAATCTATTAACGTAGATCAACAGTGTCTGATTACATTCTGGAGAACTGTAGGAACGATTCAGCTGGCAGTGACCAACGATCAATTCCGAACCCCATCCGAATCGCTTGCTTTCCGCATCAATTACTACTTAGTGCCAATCACCGCATATTTGACTTTTTAAAAACCCTAATGGTCTATATGACATCCCTTAATGTGCAACAAGTGTCGCTTTTTTCATTACATAATACATTCTCTCTCTTAACTTGCCCACTTGCACTGTGCTTGGGAAGTTTTGTCCACATGCATACACATTCATGAACCACACACCTAAGGACATGCTAGACACAATTCCAATTATCACATAAGTTGGGAGATGGGCTAAACATATGCAAACAACTCCTTTCCTCATCTTTTCATGAGTAATCCACATCCCATAAAACACTCCTAATATTTTTCCTTTGTTATTTAGGGTGCGTTCTTGGAGCATGTTGCACTCCTAATATTTTTCCTTTGTTAGTAAGGGTGTGTGTGTGTGTGTGTGTGGGTGGGTGGGCGCGTGTTAAGGTAGTATAGGGGGATAAAAGTATTAAAAATAATTTATGTAAGGTGATGCATTCATTTGAGGGCGTTCCGAGCAAACGAGGCCCCGTTTCCCTCGGGATCACGAGGGCCTCCCCTCAGTGGAACACCCTCAAATCGATGCATCACCTGTTACATTTCATTTCAATGCTATTTAGTCCTCTGAAAATCCTTGAAGAAATAGAAATTTACTGTAAATCACACCATACTGCTTGTTTACAAAACCAAGGCATGGAAATTATGGAGCTGAAGCAGAAAATGATGGGCAATGGGCATCATACAAAATCTTTGTTCTAGTATGTGTTGTTGATTCCATATGGGCAAAATCACCATGGCACAAAGATCCATGTAGGGTGGCCATGTACATGTGCATTGTGCAATGATGAGGCTAGTCTAGGCTATAGGGAGAGCGAGAAAGAGGGAGATATGCATATGCACCATAGCTTTTGGTTTGAAAATCTGAGATGTGTTTAAACTTTATGATTCTGCATTGCATTCTGCAGCATGAAGCAACATCACCCATCACGTATATTGTTCAGTGCTACCGGTCAGAGAGCTTGCAAGTATAAATATTCTATGATGAGCTTATTTAAATCAGCTCAGAAGGGCTTCAGAATCCGATTGATTTCTTACAAATGATGGCTGATTTCTTTCGTAGGAGATTGGACGTTTCTCTTTTTTTTATGACCATTGATTTTCCTCTAATATTTCCGATCTGTTGAGCTTTATTTCAGCAGATTCTTTTTCTTGGAATCAGTTGACTGTTGTTTTGTTCAAGAATGACATGTATCGGTCTTCTTATACATTTTGATGGTATTCAAATCTTCAAGAAATTTTCGCTTTGTTGACCATAATTCTTTGAATCATGCAGTAGCACAAGACTTACATGCATGGTTTTCCGAGTTGTGGTATAATGCAAACAGGTGAGGCTGGATTTATACTCCCAATCAACACATCTGCAATGTCTGAGCATAGCAGGCCATCCAAATTCGCCTACCCTTTGAGACCATGTGCTGAGCATTACTGACAAGGTATGTAAAAGGTTTTTGTTGATGAATAGAAGCTTCACCTCGTTTATCTGGTCACAACATTCCATCCTAGCATTACAGAACGGCATACGGTGATCTATAAGGCATTCTGTAGAGTTTTGAACTTGATTGCTCAAAATTTGAAACTGCTACTGCTTATCCAATCCCTTATACTGCCTTCAAGGAAATTGCACAAAATAACAGTATTTTAGGAAATGCCAAGCTCAAGCAGGACGACTCCATTGAAACTGTTTTCGGTAAGGTTGAGGTATTTTAATTTGGGGCAGAGTTATAGGCCATTTTTGGGTAGTGTGTCTTGGGCCCATCCCCTTGAGTCATGAACGGCTTCACAAACAAAGCATCCCATATAGCATAGGAAGACTATAATTGATGAACATAAATGAATCTCCTTCAAAGATTAGTACAGGTCACTGAATACAATCATAGACAAAGCTCTACGAGAAATCTATTTGAGTTTTCCCATGAAGAGCCAAAGCATTTCAATTATCAAAAGTTACGTAGTGAGTGACTTAATACCTATCTACTGTATCTACAGTCTTCTCGGGAACTGTAAAGGAATTTGAGGAAACCTACGCTTAATCCGAAACAGGGGGAGGCAGCACTTTTGGAGGGAAATAGTGCACCCGATCATTAGTTGCAAAATGCATACAGAGGGGGCTCTATGATTCCTTAACACTCCCAGTGATCGCAAAGGGCAGCATGAGTATGAGCCTGCTCTTGTAACAAAGGACTATAGTTGAGAACACCCAAACAGTCCCGTGTGACCTATCAATAAGCCTACCATCCCAATGGACCAAAGACTGTTGTTGAATGCGTACTGGAAGAATAGCAGCTGACAAGAAACGAAAAAGCTCGAAATCGGATGGCAAGGGAGGCATGAAGAAGGTTAACATGAAAGATGTCACAGGCTTTGGTTGTAGACATAAATGATAGGGCTAAGCTTTTTAAAAATGGGAAGTGGACCATAATACCTGCCAGCAAGCTTTTTGGCCTTGCACAAATCTACTGATGACTCTCAACAAGCTCAAGAAAGCAATGATGGTGGTTATTAACAGTTTTATACCGCTGCTGAATGTTTTGCAAACGTTCCTGCACTTGCACGCATTGAAGCATGGTACGAAGTGCTTGAACACTCTTTGAAGAGTTTATTCAGAGGATAAGGAGGCAAATACAGTGGGGAAACCATTGGCAACTGACTGGGATGAGTTTGGTGAACATTTGAGTATTTTGTAGCTTAAGCTGTAGTGAGAGAGTGTGAAGTAGTAACAACTCTACTTACATCATTTTCAGATCATTCTGAGTGCTGGAAGCTACAATCAAGAGCTGAGAAGCAGATCAACCTTGAAGGAACTCAAACTTGCAAAGAAAAACACAATGTTTGGTGAAAGAAAGTCCAAAGCAAGTTGTTTTCTCAAGCAAGGGTTTACAGTGCAAAATCATTGACCTTTAGCTGTAGACAACATTTTTTTATGCTATAAAAGGCTGAAGGAGGGCGCCCTGCTACTGCTAAGAAAGTGCCACAGGGCCGTGGACAGCCGCGCTGGGATTAAGGCGTTGGATCCGAATTGTCATAGCTCGTTCTCTCTCTCTCTCTCTCTCTCTCTCTCTCAGGTCGCGGGCTGTTCGCGCGCCCAGTTCAACTGAGTACATAGCGTACATAAGTGTCCAGTGTCTCCAAGTGCAAGCTTTAGCACACCAAATTTATCCACATCGTCGGATTTTGATCAGGTAACTCAACGGTGGAGAACATCCAATCTTGGATGCAGATTGACGACCAGCATTCGTTGGGTCTAAAACTTCATTTTTTAAAAATTTGAAGTTTCTGAAGTGCAGTCTACAAAGGACTGAAGGGCAAAAATTGAAATTCTTCATTAAAATTTTTCATTTTGAAGGGACCCAACTTTCTGTCCATATTTTGGAGGGCTGCCCCTATCTCTTTGGGGCCTTGTCCACTAGTGTTTTTTTGCAGAAAAGCGAAAAACAGAGTGATATTTGAGCATGGAGAACGCAACTGTTTTGCAGATTTGACGGGACAGGAGCTATCCCGGTGCAATTGCCTATGCGTTGATATAAAAATCTTTGAAATCGGAGATCTATATGCGACGGAGGAATTTTTCAAAAAAGGCAGTTTTGCAATAATTGTCATTTGTTTAGGCTTAAGGGCAGTTGTGAGCCATTTTAAGGCCAAAATCTTCAATTTGGCATAACTTTCAATCCATAGCTCGGATTGGAAAGTGGTTAGAGACGTCATTTGACAATTTTGCAGCAAATTTTCCATTTTTGTAGTCATTTTTGAGATCCGGACTCATCTAAGTGCAATTATGGCAACTCTAAGCGAGAGCGTTCTCAATGAGTCAAACAAATTGGAAGGAACTGGCAACTATGCAATTTGGAAATTCAAACTGAAGACTATTTTGATGGAAAAGGAGCTATGGGATATCGTGACAGGTGAAGAAACAAGGCCAGTGATTGAAAAAGATCAGCGGGCGTTTGACCGGAGGAAACGAAAAGCACAGAATGTCATCAAATTGTCAGTTAGAGATGCTATCATTCCCTACATTTCGGATTCGGAAGGACCGAAAGAAGCATGGGATACGTTGAAGGCATTGTTTGAGACCACAAACACATCTGGAGTGCTATTCTTGAAGACGAATCTGCACACATTACGGATGGATGATGGTGCAACTATTGCTAATCACCTATTGAAGGTAAAGGAGATCCGCGATCAACTAGCTGCCGTTGGAGAGCGAGTACAGGATTGCGATATCGTTCAATTGACATTGAACAACTTGAGTGAGTCACATCAGATGTTTGTGACAAGCATTGCCACACAGGAGAATCTTCCAACCTATGAAGAGCTAGGTGGATTATTGTTGCAGGAAGAGCAACGTCAAGAGAATTTGAATCATCGTAACAAGGGCTATCTTAGCCCGAATCGAGGCAATTGGAATCAAGGCCGAAGTCAAGGACGTGGCTATTCCAGGCAAAATAAACCTGGAAATTGCAGGTACTACAACAAACCTGGCCATTGGGAGCGTGAATGCTTCAAGAAACAAAAGGAGATAGCACAAAGAAAAGGCAAATGGCAGGCGACAATTATGTTGTTCAACATCAATTTGATGATGATCATTATTAAGACAATTATGTTAATCAACATCAATTCAATGATGATCAATATGAAGATGATACAGGTGAAAGCTCAAACTTGTTCATCACGGCGCTAATGACAAGTGACAAAGCAAAGGATACCTGGTACATTCACAGTGGAGCATCCAAGCACATGACTTCGAGGAAGGAGTGGTTTTTGGAATTCAAGGAAATCATAAGCAATGTGCAATATATTCCTGGTTTAGCCAACAATTTACTATCAATTGGGACGATGGCTGATCAACAACTCAAGGTTGAGTTTGATAGCGACAAATGTCTCGTCAAGGACATCAAGAATCACTACAAAGTGATTGCTACAGGAGCTAGAGTCAACGGAAATCGACTCTACAAACTGAATGCGAGATTTGTTACTCAAGCTATGGTAAGCACTGTTGATAGTCGAAGTGATCCTTGGCGTCAACGATTTGGTCATATCATTGCTCAGAGTTTATAGATTCTGAAAAGAGGTAATCTAGTTATTGGATTGCCTGATATTTCTTTTGAAGGAAAAATCTGTGAAGGTTGCATTTTGGGAAAACAACATAGGGAGAGGTTTTCCAAAAGTGGAGCAAGGAGAGCTAGTGGCATCCTAGATCTTGTCCACAGTGATCTATGTGGAACAATGCAGACTAGATCTCTTAGTGGCTGCTATTACTTTATTACCTTTATTGATGATTATAGCAGATGCATTTGGATTTATTTCATAAGCAAGAAATCAGACGCTTTTGCTAAGTTTAGGGAATTCAAGGCATTAGTTGAAAAGCAAACAGGAAGTTACATCAAGACTTTGAGATCTGATGGAGGTGGTGAGTATTTTTCGACAAAATTTATTGATTTTTGCAAAGATCAAGGGATCGAGAGGCAGACTACAACACCTTATTCACCGCAACAAAACGGAGTTGCAGAGCGAAAGAATAGATCCATTGTTGAGATGGCCAGGGCAATGCTCAAAAGCAAGGGTATGCCAAACACTTTTGGGCAGAAGCTTGCAGCACAGCTACGCACATCCTGAATCGGTGTCCTACGAAATCTGTTGAAGGTAAGACACCTCATGAAGCTTTTACTGATGTATGATACAAATGCACAGAAGCTTGTGATTTCTAGGGATGCTACATTTGACGAGATGGGTCAAGGTGAACAACCTGAAGAAATCACTAAACCTTTTGATGAGGGAGCGAAAGTACAAGTCAAGAAAGAAGTGGATTTTGATGCAGAAGATCCAATGGAAAAAGATAAGTTTGAAGCTGAAATCCCTAAGAGAGTACCTAAATGGTACAGGTGATGCTAAGAAGGGAGATACTCCCGAATCTAGCGAACAGGGAGAGCTTAGAAGGTCAAGCAGAAATCGGAAACCTCCTGCAAGGTTAGAAATGAATCTAGCCCTAACCGTGCAAAAGGCTCAAGAACCAAAATCCTTTCATGAAGCAAAGGAGCACAAGGAGTGGCGTGCAGCAATGGAAACATAAATGGAGGCCATATAAAAAAATAGGACGTGGAACTTGGTGGAGATACCTGAGGGTAAGACGCCTATCACTTGCAAATGGATTTATAAGATCAAATATGGAGCAGATGGGCAACTGTCTACCTGCTATTGCATTTCAAAACGATTTCTCAAAGCTCCCCAAGTTTTAATCTTCTTAGTTTATGACTTAAAGTTATCACAATAAGCACTAAATCCACTAAGTTGGAGATAGAAAATGGATGTATCTACTTAGTACTAGTCTTTCTATGACATGTCTAAACCCCAAAGACCCATAGAAACACATTTTCATAGGAAAAAAAAAAAAACTCTAAAAAAGTTTCTTGTTTTGAACTTGGACGTCTCGTTTGAAACACGTTTCGAAACGACGTATGAAACGATTGAGAAAACATTGGTTTGTCAGTCCAAGTAGCATAAGCAAAGTGAACATGACTTCATAGCATTAGAAGGCTCAAGAGGGAATATCCTCAAGGATGTGAATCTTTGAATCATTAGGGTCATCAATAAGATGAACATGAATAGCAATAGGATTGGACCATTGTTTGGAGTCTCGCGTATGTTGATCAAGGCTCTCACATGTGAAACAAAGATTTTTAGAATGGATTACAACACATTCTTTCAGATTATTTGTTGTGTAGCCACAAAGGTGCACAACGACTAACTTAAGGTGATGATCTCATTATATGAGATGGAACATTGGTTTGGAGCTATAGACCAATTTCGTACCACATGTCAATATCCTATTAGCACGAGGCAACTCTTGCTTGATGACCGATGTCTGTACATGCGATGGTTTTGGCGTGGCCATGTTGGTGGAGATGATCCCACTTGTACTATGTGATGGTCGAAGGTAAGTTGTGTTGTTTTGAGTGTTCGTCAACCCTACTTTGGTTAGTTGTAATGATGGGTATTGGAGCCACCGATCTTAGTGAATAAGGTGCACTCGTATTATCTTTTTTTCCTTGTCCTGTAGTTCATGAAGAAGTGCTTTTAAAACTTATATTTCGTGGTTGAAACATTTGGATGAAGTCGGGTGTGATTTGGCTAGAAAACGGCCCTCTAGTGCATGAATTGTGTGGTTTTTTGGTAGCCGGTTATCTATTGCAGAATTTGTAGAAACTGGATTCGGTTTTTGCTAATCGATTTTTGCCTATAGAGCCGACTAAAATTTTCTATTTTTGTGATAGCAAGAAGAATTCCCCAATTTGACAAATTTTCCAGCTTTTTGAGAACCAAAATAATTTTTCGAGTTTATAAAGTTTAAAAGAAAAACTTTCCCTTGCCCCCCCTCCTTCGTACTTGTACAATTATGGAACAGGGAGAGGGATTCCATACCCATCTCCTTGCCATGCTGCATTGTGTGAGGAAGGAAATTTGGGAAAGGGGGGGGGGGGGGAGGGGGTAAGTAACCCCCTTCTTTGTTGGAGGCCATGGTGGAGGACAGGTAAGGAGGGGGGGCATACCCCCCACCTTCTTAGAGAAATTACCTTATTCTATTTTTTTGAGATAAAGAGACCCTCTTAAAAGAAACAAAAGAAACTCGTCAAAGAAAATAAATGAGAAAGTGGCTCTGTACTCCTCCCCCCTTCTATGGTGAAAAAAGCCCTTCTCACTTTTCACTCTCTTCTCCATACTATATACAAGCTTCCATAAATCCCTACGACCTATCGGGTGCTTGAACTGGGTGCCTGAACTGCTTGATCTGCTTGTTGAAATGCTGGTACTGAATCAAAAGTATCAAGTGTTTTCTGAAAGTGTTCGAATCCCATTCTGGGGGATCTTGGTTGAAAGGGTCTTGGGCTCAAAGGCATCACAAAATGTTTATCTACCTACAAGGGGTCGAAATCATCAATGAGCCTGAAGGAGGAAGAGGAAGTACAGAAGATGTTGTCTTGTATGCCAATGATCAAAAGACCGAGTTGTGTAAGACTCGTGTCAAATATCTAGGTCACGTAGTGATGGCAGATGGTATTTCTATTGACCCCGCCAAGGTGGCTATGGTCCAGAAGTGGCCAAGACCAGCCGATATTCGTCATTTACAGTCTTTCCTAGGCCTTTGCAAGTTCCACAGACGGCTCGTTATGAACTCAATTTACTTACAAAAGTCACCACAGGCAGGTGACTTAGTCATTTCAGTAATTACAATAATTACAAAACGTACATGTGTCTCTGAAAACTGTAAATAACCAGGACAGGGAGTAAAGGCTCTAACACAACACTTTTAGGGTAAACAATGCATACAAATGTTAGGTGCCCGTAAAATGCATGAAGTATGGGCCCTATATGTCCCTAACACCTTGGCACCATATTTTATATAATTCGCAAGTAGACTATATGGTCTTACGTATAGGGCCCCTCCAACATTTAGGATAAGGATAGTGACTTTGCACTTGGCTTAGTCTTATCGGGCTTCCAGCCCTAACTTGCTGGACCTTCCAATCAGCTATAAGTAGGCATGATACCTCCTTACGCAGATGGATTGATTGTACAATAGCTCTTAATTTAGTTAGAAGCTTAGTGTATCTTTAATCATGTCAAGCTTCAGATCAACTTGTTTTGTCACGATCCTTGAGGATTGTCGTACTGTTATCGCTTCTCAATGATTGATCACAATCTTTGCAATATCTCTCTCCATTTAAGATGGTGTGCTACTAAGTTGAGAACGTGGTATCACTGCATTGATTTGGGAAGTATGGCAATATTCTGGAGTCTTCAAACTATCTTCTATAGTGGGTGCTATAAGATTAGGTTTTCAAATCAGAGTCAGGAGAGAAATCTCTAACTTTTGATGTTTGGCCATAAATTTGTTGAGAGAGTTCCGATCTGAATTCCGCATGCATTGGGTTGATTTCAGCCAGCTTTTTGAGGTGATGGCAGTTTCATTGGGCCACCCTCCTACAGAAGGTGGTCAAATAGAAACTTTTAATCTATAAGTCTGGTCAATAATGTCACTTTTATACTTTCTAGTGACCAAATTTGTAGTTGATTACATCTATTGAAGTGCTAATTTGGGACGCACATTGTATCCACAGCATGCAAATTGAAATTTTTTGGCAAAAGCTATCAAAAACTCAAAGCTCTAGTAAAGAAGGCATGTTTGTCCATTTAATGCGGTTAGGCTTCCTGTTCAAGATCTACTGGATTTACTTGTTTTTGGGTTATCATTACGGTCAATAGGAAAAGACCACCTAGAAGTTGAGATATTGCAAAGTCAAAGTTAGTCAAATGTCCTCGGCGTGAGAGAACTCTACATCAACAGTCAAGTTATTTGAAACTCAAGTTTTTGGTCAAAAGAGGGTAGATCAGCATTTTGGTACATCAGAGTACTTTTTTTTAATTCAAAATCAAGGTGGATTCTGTGTTCTTCTACTACTCCCTTTACATGATATCATGACATTGGTGATCATTGATTAATGATATTCTTTTACAGGCTGCTCACTCAATGGGTTTTACTAATACTTGGCTTGGTTGTGTTGATTATCATTGAGTCATGTACTTCATTTTTGCCCTGTTGATGATCACAATATTGTTGGAGTTTCCATTGTCTGTACATTATGTCTACTTCATTCCAAAAGTAGTTGACCAGATTTTATGCTCAGATGGATGAATCTAATGGTGGACCAGTATTCATGCAAGAATAGCTCAACTTATGGGTGAATCTAAGGCATGACCCACATATGTAGGTACGGTACTAGCAATCATGAGAGGTGGTCATCTGGCAGAATTAAGCTGGAAAGGTTCTTGTCAAGAGAGTTTGATGAGGAAGCACTGTTGCAGCTGATACCTGACCATTGAGGTGGGATGGGTTTCATGATTGCCTGAAAATGCCATTTTCTTTTGAGAACTTTGTTCAACCGATTGCAAAGGCCAAGGGGGGCAAAAACTCATGCTGATAGTTTTCTAGCCATTGTCAGCTACATTGTTCTAGCCATTTTCTGGCCATTTTTAGTGTTTCAAGGCGTTTAGTGCATTACAGGGCATTTCTAAGGCTGTAACCCATGTTTTGGGGTGTTCTAGGGCGTTTCAGGGTGTCCAGCAGGTTAGCAGTGCATTACACAGTGGAAAATTTTGAATGTTGCAACTGTGATACCCAAATTTTCTACAAATTTATGTAGATTAAGAAATTTGAAAATTTTGATGATTTGGCATAATGACATGGAATGATGACGTAGTTTATTCATCCATGTGCATTCTCAAAATTGCCGTGTTTGTTCCCGTTTTCTAGGGTGCCATATTGAAAACGTTTCATACTTTGACAACTATTGGTTGGTTTTGCATGCAACTATCTACCATGTTTGAGTGGATCTTTATTGGAGCATTCCAGGTTCAAAAGCACCCCCATTAGTTCATTGCATGGCAGCTAGAAAAGCTGACTCCTGACATCAATGATGAGCGAGTCATAGACAGAAAGGGCACTGGTAAGGATTCACATATGGTATTGCATGCTTGTTCTCCCTAGGTCGACTTCCGCTCATCCATGTATTCCTCTATCCCTACCAATGCAACGAAAGTCGTCCCCTCTTCTCAATCATGCTTCTTAGCTTTGCTTTCCTCCTGTGCAATCTACTCCTAGCTAGAACAGTCAAGAATGCAAGCTCAAAAAATGCCTGCCCTCAGATGCTAGAATTCTTTTAACCAGTTACATCAAGCTCTGCAAATGGATTGCCCATATTAGTGCTAATTGGAAGGCCATAATGAAAAAAGGAGTAGACATGTTGTAAGGATTTTTGGCCATTGATGTAAATTTCATGTCCCACATATCTTTGAAAATCTGTTGCAAAGAATTGGAGCATAACTAAGCTTTCACAGAAGCTGAAATGTTACCGTAGCAACTTTTAATCTTCACGCTATATGTTTGTCGTTATGAGTAGTGTGTAGCATTCCTGAATCTTATGTGATCTTGTTAAATTGCAGCCTTGAAGCTCATGCAGCTATACTCTGGAAGACTGCTGAAGCTGCTCCAAAGGTAAAACTTTGATTTGGTACATTCTCAAGGCTAAAGGAACAAAGTCTGTCGACATCCTCACATAGAACAACTGACACACAATTTGTAAACAAGTTCCTTCCACATGCAATAGAAGCTCTATGTATTATGGCTACTGAATCACAAAAGCTGAATTTTGATGATATTATCCTGATAAGTTTAGTAATATTTGGACAATAGTGATAATTATTGTGCCAAAAACAATAGGCTTTGTACCATTAATGAATCTCCGAAACTGGATTGCATGAGGTTGAAGTGAGTTCCCTGTAGTGTTCTCAAGCTTGGCATTTGATATTTTCCACAGGAACCAAGAAAAAATGAAGTATGTACTAAAGCTTACACGGTGAAGCATTCTGAAATGAACCCCATCAGCAGGGTGGCCAAACTGCCGGGAGCAGCTTACTTTTTTTGTTTTCAATTTTTACAATAGTAAGAATTTTAGAAATTGTTTGTTGAAGGCAAGTTTCAACTCTAGTTAAAGAAAGAATGGGGGTATGGTTAGCGCTATATGGTTGGGGTATCATCACCCCGCCTCAACCTCAGGTGAAGACTCTTCATTGGAACGTAGTTGCCATTGGCACAGGGACATAATCATTTGTGACCAAGCTGCTACTAATGTTATTTGGTGTAGAAATAGAGCCTGCATGTTCTAGGTAGTTGGGCAAAGTATGCTATTTCACTTGACTAAGGATAACCAGTATAATAGATTGAACCAATCGACTGTTGGAGATGTTAAAAAAATTGATCAACTAAATACAAGAGATTAAAAAATGACCAACTGATGAAAAAGTAGAACATCATAATATTGGCATGGGACTAACCATTGCCTTTACGTATGTGATATAAATGTCACAATGCTTGCAACTCCCAATGTGGTTAATTGGTAGCTTTTCAAAATGGCATGCAATAACTCATCCTCTTAGTTGGTGTTGTTAAGAATTTGGCAATGCAAAATAGGAACATAATATTTTTGCAACCGCTTATGCCGCATGTTTTACGGGGCCCATTTGGAACAAGGACTTTCTCTAATAATTTTCTTGCATTTTATATTAAAATTAGACACGATATACAGGGTGAGATCAAAATGCCAGCCTGCAGTGGCGCCTAGCTGTATGCGCTCCCAACAGCTCTCAGTGCTAGGGATTTGGGGTCCCCGGGTTCGGGAGTGCCCTGGGGAGTATGGAACTGTGATGGTATCCACTCATCTTCCATAGCTGGCGACCTGATCGACTTCATCACTGACAGAGATTTACAGAGACTCACGAGAGTCAGGAGAGAGGACTACCGATTTTTTCAGGATATAGATGGGATTCCGTATACAGACCTGAGACTAGATCAGCTAGTGGTCATGGATCCGGAGGTGTTGCATGCTTATACAGGGAGTCTCTTCACCCGAGCATCGAGTTCATCAAACACGACGAGTAGGCACGTTATATATGGATTCGTATTGTTGGACAGGATATTGGATTGGACATGGACCTCTTTGTGGCGGCATGCTATTTTCCTCCAGAGTATTCGTCCTTTGCTGAGTACACAGGTTCACCCTACCTTGTTTTATCACCTGACATCATCATATTCGTAGAGCGAGGGCATATCCTCCTCACTGGAGATTTCAATGCCCGAACCTCCTCATGGCAGTCAGAGTTTTATGACATCATTGACCAACTCCGCATTCATGCCCTTGACGATGATGAGATGGGAGTTACCAAGGTTTCAAAGGACAGCTTGGGACCTATTACCCCCTACGGTGAGCATTTATTGCAGTTTGGAGAAAGTGCGCCCTACCAAGCTCAAGTTCGTCAGTTTCTACTATACGGTATGTAACTTGTCTCATTTCTTATTGATTCATGTATCTCTTTAGGTTATGTAAGCTTTCTTTGTTGTGAGTGTGATGTATCCTCACTACACAATAAAGATCATAGCCTCTCTTTTTCAAGGTTGTGCATGGTGAATGATCTGCTGTCCAGCGATGGATCATACTCCAACTTTTGGTATATTTTTGTGAAAAACTAATCCGCTGTCCCCAGCGATGGATCATGCTCAAAACTATGGCTCATTTTTTATGTAATGGAGTCCATTGTCCCAACGATGGACTAGTGCTATCTTCGATGCATATTTTTGATTATGATGTCTGCATGCCAGCGATGGCTAGGCTTCATATCTCTTGTGTAGTTCCAGAAGTATGTTTACATGCTGTCAATACAGTGATGGAGCACGCACAAGTTTTGCAATGAATGTGATTTATGATCAATTCACCATTTCATATATGTGAATGACGGTTTTTGCTAACAATTACATATGACAAGCACCACTATCCAGTGATGGATAGGCCGTCTGTTTAGTTGTCTACTAAGAAAGGTCACTCATAGGTCCACTAACACTTATTTTCATTCTACCATACATAACACAACTCAAAATCTTGCACTTTCTGCTACTATTGATGATACAACATGAACAAAGCTCTCTACTTTCTCTCACGTATCTGTCAGGCTACTAGCATATTTTCTACTAGTTTCTACTACAAAGAAGATACTAGTATTGAATCACTAACAGAGAGAACATGTACATCTTGTAGCATCGATTATTACTACGACATTTTTTTTTCGGTCAGGTTCTTTTTCGAACCATTTATCAATAAGTGTCGGCACAAGTACATACATATATCCTTTGCTCGTACTCGATATAGTATTTGCTGTGTGGCTGCTTCGATACTTTGATTTCTGCTTCTAAACAAGGATGAAAATACCTTATTTGACAATAACGTTATTAATGATTTGATTCTAAAGAAAACAAAAGCACTCGAGGGATTAATATGACATCCTCACAAGATAACACAACTAGCGATCATCCAGGTCTGATTTCTTGAAACAAAATTTAGTTTGTGCATAATCTCTTACGTTCAAAGGGAAGATGCCATCGTTTTACGAATAGAATCAATTCTCTAAGACTAGTAAAGGCTTTGTATGCTTAAATACTTCTTTTCTTACTTTCTAGCATCTACCATTTCATAACCAGTCTAACACTCTGATAATGATGATTTAAACGATGTCCATTGGCAAGGTTTTCAACAAATTATGTTAGACGACATGGATATGCGTAAGATAAACAGTTCTTACAAAAGAATTAGAATGACACGGATATGCCACTGATACCTTGTAAAAACCACAAAGACCGCACAACTAATATATAACCTATCCATTATGATGTCATAAATACCATGAGTCGAAGGTGTAGTTATGATAAATGGAAGTTTACTCAAAACAACGCCATTCAATCATGGCTATAGCTAAATAATACGCATTCGGTTGTCATATTAGATCATGGTGAGATACGACTGGAAAACATGGATATGCTCAGGAGGATGGGCAGCAGTGCGTGATTTGTTTTCCGAAACAATAGTCACATGGGTTAGAATGACATGGATTTGTCTTAATACCAATACACGTGTTCATACCATATTTGTTAGCGAGATACAATATATACGATAAAAACTATTTATACTTGCACAAAACAAAATAAATTGATATGGACCAATGCCCATAAACTGATTAGCATGGCACAAGCCTTGATAAAGTAATGTTAGGGTTTGGGCTATTGCTAAAAAACATTCTGTCGTTTGGGAAGACTGGACTATGATTTAAAATGCTATTTATGTTGTTAAGTGGTATAATTTCTTTTGGACATGGATAACAACTAACGCTCAGCTATGACATCTGTCTTCCCCACTATACTAACTCGTGCAATTTTGTGTTGTGAGATGGTGGCAGGTATTAGTTGGACGTTTTGAAAGTGGTTATGCTTTATCGTGCTTTTCAATACTGTATTTTACTTTTCAGCTGTACTCTACCTTGTTGGTTTATGAATAAGGGCTTCAAAGAGTTTAGTCTTGCTTTGTCAAGAGGAACTATGTGAAACTGTGTAACTCTCTCTCTGCATCCTTGTGGTGTAACTCCGACTATTCCTTGGTTGAAATAGTACTAAACCCTTATCTTTTATCCAATTCACAAGCTAACAAATGTCTATTTTTCATGTTTTAGTCCACATGATGGTTTTAAGATGCTGCTTCTTTGGGTTATGGGGAGCCCTTTCCTCCATCTAACTACTTTATTCAGACGCTTATCTGTTGTATGAAAAAGGTCGTATTGATGCATTCTTTTATCACTGATACTAATAGGGCTGCTTGTTCTTCTGCTGGACCTGAGGATAAGGTTCTGTGTTTGATTGATCTTTTGAAGACTTGGACTGGGTCAAAATATATATGGAGTTTGTTAAAAAGAAGAAAAATAGAAAATTTTTATGGCAGTCTTAATGATTTTGTCGAGAGATTTGAGAAAGAAAAAATGTTTTTCAATCTGCATATTAGAAAAGTCTCTGCTTGTCTAGAAAAAGAAAATGGTAATTTTGCATCTGATATTCTTTCTACCACCCTTGATGCTCCTTTATCACCACACCCCTTGATTTTTCTAGATGATCTTGATGAGGATAATGCTTCTCAACTTGAACTGTGTAGATGTGGTGACAAATGCAAAAACAATTAATTCATTATCTGGTTTGACCATGCCATTTGGTATATGGTGAACAACTTAGGCAAGTTCTTTCCTGGTGCATTCCTCCAAAATCAAATGAATGCTTTCTTTATGTGGCTACATAAATCCGTTAGAGATGTGGTCAAAGCACACCTTACCTTTTGTGTTGTAGATGAATTTTTTTATGATATTACGTTTGGTTGGACCTATTACCAAGTGTCAAAAATGATTGGTACTTTTTTAATAATGTCTTCTGTGATTTTGACATAGAAAATTTACATTCATGCGAATGCCTATTTTTTAATAGGTTTAAGAATTTTATTGTTGAAAAATTTGAATATATTGTTCCTACAGACTACAACATCGTGAAAAGCTCCATTTACATAAATATTTAGAAAAAGGTCTCAATCAGTTTGAGAAAGAATAATGTCAATGAGGTGGCATCTGAACTTTATGATGGCTGGTTTAAATTAATGAAACTCTTACCTACACACAAACATTTAGATGAAAAAACTATAAAGAAGCATGCGGTTTTACATAAAAACTTTGCCCTAGAAAACATCAAAAAACGATGTTGGCTACATGGCAACAAATGGTTACATGGCAACAAAGACACAACAACAAAGATACAAATTGCTAAAGATGAAAAACAATGGCTCACAAAATTTTTCTATTTTAATAACATTGACAAGGCACAACACAATCCCAGTTTTATATGTAAATTCTTTGTACAAAAACTTGTCCTAGATAGACTAAATAATCCTGACTTTAGCCCCTTTCCTAACGATAAAAAAAACTCAGTTTAAGATATTGTGACGTATATAATGAAAAATCTTACCAGTTTTTGACCAAATATCTTTTTAGGTAACAACTCTTTACCGTACTTACTATGTACTTACAAAGCCCACGAGGAATCATTCAGATGGATTACAAATGCACATGACTGCTGCTTTACTAAATTTGCAAAATTCCTAACAGGAGCTCTTGGTATGTTGTCTCCATTCTTTATGGAAGGGATAGGCCTTAAGACAAAAACATACAAGAGTATCCTAAATGTAGATACAAGCTTTATTTGGCAATGCGAGTCGCCTATTGATTTCTATGTTAACTTGCCATCTATGATTACCAATGTGTGGGTTGCATACATTTTTAAATGCTATGAGAATATACCCTTACACGGTAAGAGGGGCTGAAAACTATTATGAATAAATCCATTACATATGCCTTTAAACATTCAAATAAGGTTCTATTGAGTTTTAAATGGGAAAATGAAAGAGAAATTTTTAAATAGTCATGGGCTAGTAAAAAATTTGAGGGCTAGTATATAAAGATCTTCTATTACTATGGAATACTTTTCTAATAGACAATTGTATTGGGAAACAAAACCTGGAGACAAATTCGTGGTATATCGATGAGTTTTTCATGCTTATCTATATGGTGTAACTGGTATCTTGCGTTCTTTGAAGCTCAATCTATAAAAAGACTAGCCAAATTAGGGCTCACAACATGGATAGATGAATTCTTTCACTCTTTCAAATATATTGACGACATTGGCTTCATTAATAATCCTAACATCGATTTGTTTATGGAGTAGAATCAGGTAAGAATGCTGGAGAATCCCTTTTGGATATGTGAAGCAAACACCACTAGGCACAGCATCCTGACCTTGCACTGCATTTGACCATCCTTGCACCGCATTTCGCCCTGGCACCACATCTGACCGCCCTTGCACTGCATCCCAATGCAATAGCATCGCATTGCCACTGCACACGCACTCCACTAACATAGCAATAGACCACACCTGCACTACAATGAAGATGGAGCATGAATGATCTTGCATCTGACGACCTTAAACTCGATGTTGCATCTGACGTTGCGTTCCAACGCTACGTCCAACAACTCACATCTGACATTGCATTACATTTGCATCCCACATTTTTGCATCTGACACCACAAAAATTTCACAAAAAATAAAACCCATACTATTAGGAATCTTGTTTCATACTAAGTCTCCCCTTGCCTTCCTTACAACCCCTTAACAAATCCAAAAATCACCAAAAATCCAAAAACACCAGAAACACATACCCAACATAAAAAAGACACAACAGTATCCAATGGACCAGCATACAAATCCTCAAATCTCAAAAGACTATCCATACGATCTAAGGTCCCCTACAGCTGAATAAAATCGACGTCATAGGTTCTACCGAATGCGGTCCCAACTCCAAGAGCCATCCACAAACCCACTTGAGGAACAAGAATCTCATAGAGCCGAGTCTTCACGAGCACGAGCCCATTCTTATGGTGCTGAACTCTCCCAGTCCAGAACCAACCTTAATGGTGCTTCTGCTACCCACGGTGCTCATCTTGAGAGACATACACCCAACCTAGATCTACCAAAGTTTGACGGTAGTTCGAACCCTCAAAGATTTTTGCAAATCTTTGAGAATGCATGTGATGTGTATGGCGAAACATCTCCCGCTGTTATGGTCCAACTGTTTTCGATGACCATGATCGCTAAAGCACGTGATTGTGGAGGTCCATTATATCACTCATCCATGATCAAGTTCTCAAGTGTTGAGCTACTTGATGCCAATGTTTGGAGATTGTCAATTTTTGGTGAATTCATGGTCATTTTTTTGTGTCAAGAAGATCTTGAAGATGGACTAGTGCAACCTACTTGGTTTATGGAGTCATGTGGTGCTGGATGTGCATCATTTATGTACTCACCTACTCATGTATTTCCAAGGTTTGATGGTTTCTTGTGGCGAGATGGAGATGGAGGCTTATTCATGGAGTTTTATGGTGGAGACATATCAAGAAAGGACAAAGTTGGAGGAGATAAGCAAGCAAATGGTCACACTCACATTTATTGTTTGATTGCTGTAATTTTCCAGAGAGTTCAAAGTTTGAAGCATGGAGGAATGATTTCATTCGCATTCTATTTGGTTCTTCATGTTCTAGTTACATCTTGATGTGTAAAATTGATGTAAGAAATAGTAAAACATCCAATTTAAACACTATTCTCTATATCAATTATGAAAGATACTTTAGAACCTTAGAAAGGAGATCATTCTAAAGTTGGATCAAAGTAGTAGGGTTAAAACTATGCCAAAACTAGTTGAAGAGAGAGTGTGAGAGATTTCAACAAGTTTAGTCATGTTTTGGTAAATTGTCAATATGAGGCCAAAACTCATTTTAGACTTAGAGATAAACTTTTTGAAGTTATATTAGTTTAAAATACATTCAATAAACACTTTTTGAAAGTGTGAGAAAGTTGGTAGTCAAGTTTGAGAGAGATTCAAATTTGAACTTTGGGTACATTGAATCTAGACCCAAAAATAGTAGGGTTTACATTTTGGAGGGAAATCCAAGTGGCCAAATAGGGTTTGGACCTATTATAAAAGGATGTAACTCGTGGAGAGACACATATTCTCTCTTCTCTCTCTCATTTCATCATTATACATGGTTCTCTTTGGGTTCTACTACTCATTGGTGCACTCTCATGATGTTATCTTGCAATTCTATGTGTAGAATGGTCATTTATTGTTATTTTGGTTTCACACGTGTGAAATACAGTAGGACACTGTAATTGTATGGACAGCAACCATATTTTATGTTTTGGTTCATGTTTGATCAGTATCTCTTAGATTTTGCATCTCATTTTGTATATAGATGCTGATTTTTCTACATTGGCAGGATTGTTGGTTTGCTCCTTATTGTAACCAAAGATCAGGGACATGGATTGGATCTTGAATGATGTGAAATCTTTCACACGCATTAGGTGAGCAACCAAATTGGCGTGGGATACTTTTTGAGAAAGCTCTGGGCTCGATAAGAAGTTACGTTGCGAACCCTCGTAATTGCAATATTTTGATGTTGTAGACTTGATGAAAATAAGCGATGATGAGCCAGAGAAGGTGGATCAGTCAGGAAGAAGTTTGACCCCTCCAATAACTACTACCACCACCACAATAACCACCATTGCTACTAGCATCATTCCTCCACTCCCTCCACCTCCATCTTCAGTTCTGACACAACGCCTATTTTTTGGATTAGCTTCACCATCCCACACTCCTGATCAGTACCCAACCCAGATCAGCCAGTGGCCGTGGTTCGGGAGGAGTGGCTTGTCTCTACATAGAGTCCCTTCATCAGATGTTCGAGGTTGTCAGGCATGATGAGCATGCACGGTATATTTGGCTTTGTATCACAGGATGAACGATTGGTTTGGATAGGGACATCTTCATCGCTGCCTGCTATTTTCCTCTAGAATCCTCCTCCTTTGTTGAGGGTGTTGGCTCACCTTATTTGGAACTTTCAGTGGATATCATCCGATTTGCAGAACGGGGGCATATTTTCTTCACTGGGGATTTTAATGCCCGGACAGCTTCATGACAGACAGAGTTCCATGATGCTACAGATCAGATGCGAGTTCATGCACTTGATAGTGACAGCTTGGGGATCCACTAGGATTTCTGTTAATGGACCGGGACCTATTCCTTCATATGGTGAGTACCTGTTACAATTTGGTGAGGCACATGAGTTATCCATTTACAATGGCCTACCTCACTAGCCTAATTCTGGCAGCTATACTTGTCACCCTCACAGTGGCGGTCATAGTGTAGTTGATTACCTCATGAGGTCACTGTCATCCATCCCTCTTATTCACAGCTTCCATATCTCCCCTACCACCCTTTCTGATCATTCGTTCCTATCCTTCTCAAATCAGCATCCATACCCCAAATTGGCCCATAATCCATCAGGACTATAGTTGGACAATTATAGTGAATTTGTTGGAGAAAGAGGGTGTGAGAACAAAAGATAGCTAAAAAAGAAACGAACATGAAAAGAAGCGAACTCGAAACTCGAACGAGAAACAAACTCAAACGGAAAGTGTTCGTGCACAACGGAATGAGCTATATTACTCTTTTTCTAAGCATGACTACGTTTATCAGAAATGAACAGAACGTTAGTGATAGAAACCACAGTCGATCTGATTATGTAGCGAAACATTAAGCAAGAAAGCATCAGAAGAAAAATCTGTCGCGAATAGCTAGACAAATTATTAGTCATGAATAATTCACGAAGAACTAGACTGGGCTCAATTGATAATCAGTCGCAAAAGGCAAGACTAAATATTAGTCGCCAATAGCTAGACTAATAATAATTCGCTAGAAATAGATTACTAGATTGAGCAATAAGAGAGTCAGACAGAATGTAGAAAAGCATAGCAATATTGACACAAATCTGAACATAGAACAAAACAGAGCTGTTATCAGATTAAGTATAGCAAAATATACATGCTAATAATGTTGTGGAGCATAAGACAATAGCGGACGAAACTGCGTGCTCTACAAAGCTAATTCAATATGTAAAAGGAATGAACTGTTACTGATAATACAGAAGAATCAATGTGCAAGGCATCTACTTCGTCCATCTCTGATAAGCTTCTGATGCTATTATTTTCAAACACACACTGAATACACAAGTGGTATTCAGTATATATATACACACAATTTTATAGGTGTCCTCATTTCAATACAAGCAGATTGGTTTTCTTATGGAATGGATTTGTGAATGTCCTTTCTCTCTATCACTTTTCCTCCATCTCTCATGATTTTATTGTGTTTGCTAATTGTTGGATCTGAGTATTATTGGTATTGCCATTTTTTATGCTTTTTGTGAGAGGGAAGGGGAGAGAGAGAAAGAGTAAGCTATCTTCCTTGTGGATTGTATTGTTAATGGTTGTAGTGTTAATAGATGTTAGAGTTAGATATGGATCTTCCATTCATGCTGAAATCTAAGATATATTATCGCTCTCATGGGAACGAACCTACGCGTGACAACTAACTTCATCTCCTTGATGCTAGATTGCTTGGATCTTGGGTTGAGGATAGGCTAGGAAAGAAACCCACTACAACTACTATTTTGGAAAGAAACCCACTACAGCTACTAGTTTGGTCATTATTAGCTTAACCTTGTGCTTGTTGCTATTTTTTTCTAAGTGTTTGCTATTTTGACTCCTAGTTAGCATGTGTGTTTTGCCTCTAATGTGTTAATTAGCTATTAATGGTTAAAGAGAAAGTAAGAGGGCATGGAGGCCATTAGGAAAGAGAGGGGTGCATGTTAGTGTGTTGGAGAGAGAGATAAAGTTAATTGTTATTTCTTTTGGCTATTATTATGGTTTAATGCTATCTTATTTGTGAGTAGAAGTAGTGTTGCTGTGATTGTTGTGCTTGCATCTCCAAGGCTCCTAGGATCGAGCCCTACTTCTCGTGCTACAAACGACTTGGAAGAACGTGGTAGAAACCCTCTTCTTCTTGACAACATACCGAAGTATCAAAAAGAGAGGCTTGTGATGCTTAAAGGGCTTCAAGATCAGGAAGAAAGGGGAGTGAGGAGCCATCTAGGATCTTGCTGAAATCCCTAGAGACTTTAACTTTATTCAAGACTGACCATTTATCCTCTAAGGGAAGGGAAGGGAAGAAAGAGAGATTGGTTTTTCATTAAGGACATCCGCAAAACTTAAGGAAGGTTTGACAAATAGCGGGAGAGGGAGAAGACTTCATGAGTTGAGAGGCAAGTTGTCAGGAGCACTAATGCAAGGGGAGATAGGCTCAGTCCTCTCAAAAGAAGAGACAGAACATAAAACCTTGTTTAAATGAGAAGGAATTGATTTGTTACGATTTTGAAAAGCACAAGGAGGGCCAAGATTGGCCACAGAAATACGTAGGAATTAAAAACAATGCTAGCAGCAAACCAAAGAAATCTAGGCACCTATAATGAGAAGGTTAGTCATAAGCCAAGGCTTAGAGCAGGAGAACAGAAGACAACAACTAGTGTTGAAAAACATTGAAAGAAGAAAGGCAGAAACAGCCTAGAAGGAGCCAGAATAATGTGTTAAGATACACAAGCAGAAGGATGATGTAAATGTAAACAAGAAGAAAAGGGCTTTCATAAAACAACCAGCGTCAGTTTCTTAAACACAACCTGGCAAACTTTGCCTATTAGCAATGCAATCTAACTCTCATCAAGGAGAGGACAGAAGAAAAGGATACTTGATGAAGGCTGACTGCTGCTTCCGTCTTCTATTGATATCGGTTGATTTCACCTGCTGCTAAGGTCTTTGTTGATTCCTCCATCGCTAAACATGCCTTCGTTGGTTCCACCATTGCCAACTACAAATCTACAACCAAGGAAATTAAATCAAGAGACAAAGCACGTGTGAGTCGTTGAAAAAGAACAATAGCGTCACATCCCATTTGTCAGCAACAACATCATCACCCAACATCTTTCTTACTCTTATCACATCAAAACGCTATACATTTGTATAAATGTTCTAACTAAGATTAATTTTGCACTCAAATATTCTAGCATGTTGTTTATTTTTTTTTACTTGAACAACTTCTACTCACACTTTTCATTATCATCACAGTTAAGATATTAAGATAGAGAGAATGATTTTACATGTCCTACTAAATTATTTTGAGAAGAATGGCAAAAGTTCATAGTTTTCTTTTATTTTTGGAATGGAAAGAAAAAACGAGACATTACCACTAGTCCCATCTTCTAAAACTTGTAAATCTTTGAAATCTAAATATTTGCTTCTTATTTTCTAATTTTTTTTCAACTCCTTTGTAGTTTTTGTGATTTTTATACTTAAAGTATTTTCTCATTGGTACAAGATTGTCCTTTTTGCATTCACAATGTGTTCCATGGCATTTATTTTTTGAAGCGTTTATAAATAACATGAGTCTATCTCACCAAATTTACCTAATATTATTTTTTTCCTTTAGAAACTTAGAGCTATATTGACATTTAGATTTAAAGAATGTGAGAAGATAAGATTTTTTTCAATTGTGATTCTTTTTGTTTTTTTTATGAAGTGAGAATGTAGATAAAGCTAAAGGAAAACAAAGATGAATTGACAACATCCACATTTGGCAGTTAGAACCCTCCAACAATGAGAAAAACATCCAATTGGGCTTCAAATATGGAGTATATGACTCAATGATTAATATGATAGAAAACAACTTAAATGACTATTCTTGGTCTCTTATCCATTCAAGGTTCCTTCTAGTGTAACTCGTCACTTAGTACAGAGAGGAGAACCAACAATATCCAAGAATCTCTCTCTCTCTCTCTCTCTCTCTCTCTCTCTCTCTCTCTCTCTCTCTCTCTCTCTCTCTCTCTCTCTCTCTCTCTCTCTCTCTCTCTCTCTCTCTCTCTCTCTCACCCAAACAAACAAACCCCCCCCCCCTCCCTCCCCCGGGTAATTCCCTTATATCCTAGCCTTCTCTTAGATGCATTGGAGAATGACAAAGTCATAATAAAATAGGTAAATTCGTTATTTCCATATCATATAGCTATAGCATCCTTGCATGTTGAAAATAAGATATTTCCATCATAATATGTTTTGAAATCTGGAAATGAAATAAAAAGAATGTCTCTTCATATTAATAAAAAACATATGGGTGGGTACTTACACGATTTTTGTTAACTAACTAACATGTAGGTGACATTTTCCTTCAAATGAAAAAAACTAGAATTTTACAATCCTATTGGATAATTGAAAGTAAAAGTAATCAATAAGTTTCTATATGGGTTTATCCGGGTGGCCCAACTTTTGAGATGTGATATTGGAGACAAGAATATTACATTTTACATGCTAAAATATAAAGCAAAAACACTATGCCACAGCTTGCATGTACATATAGTAATCTTTTTATAGTGATAGTTTGTCCCAAGTTCAACTCATCATAAATGAGACAAGAATTTCAATTATCCAATTTTTATATCATTACACCCAACAAAGAGTATGGGTTTGCAAATATTAGACGCATTTTGATTGGTATTTCTTATAGAATGTGAGCTTTTATGTCACACTTTAAGTATGAATTTGCATTATTAAGTTTATAAATTGAAAAAATAACAATATGTTGGCATGACATTGTTCCTGCATCATACACGAGTCTGCACTTTAGACGGAGCCAAATTTTTCAAGATGAGAACTTAGTATATGTAATGTTTAAATTGTCATATGTTTATTGTATGCTCTAGGTATTGTCATTTATTAAGGATAAAAGAGACGAAAATTCTCAAAGCTTTAAGGCATATCATTGTCAAGATTAAGATGCTCTATTAATGTTAGTTAGTAAAATCGAATGGGCCTCATTTGAGACCACACTTGTCCAAAATGTACACTCCAAATAATGATAAACATGGATTTTTTAATTCTAACTATCAAATTTACGAAGCTTACAAAATAGCACAAGTTTCTTTTTCTTTTTTGTAACAATTGTTTAGCCTTATGTCAATTAATTTCTTTTGAAATCTAAATAAATGTGAAAAATGCAATCACAAAAAAATAATCTCCTCCTACAAGGCAACATTCAATGCACTTATAGCTACAACAAACTTATTATTACATAGTTGACTCATTTGTGTGAAACTTTGATTTAATATCTCTTTATTAATAGTTTTTGCAGCCTTCATATCAAATATAATAGTTTCCATGATTGTGCTTGCATGCGTGCCAATAAACTTTTGTCGAAGACAAAACATGACACTTGCATTATATGATACCTTATGAAAAATATCGAATATACTAGCACACTCTTACTACTTTAGTATAGAAAGTATGCTTTCCTACAGCCTTTGTATATTAAATATCAAAATTGGCCTTTATGTTTTCCATAAATGGATTGGCTCGTATATAAAGTAAATTTCTTAGAAGGGATGATGATGCTCCACAAGAACATGTTCATAAATAGTAACTTACCTCAAAGATTCTTGTTCTATTATGAATTTATCAATATCAAGTTGTCTTATATATGTAAGCATTGTTACAATGGATTTTAGAAAACTTTCGGATTACATAAATAAGGGCCAATTCTTTACATGGCAAGCTTTAATGACTATTATTTATCTATTGAGGTATATCAAAATTTGATTGTAGGGATATCATTTGATGATTTAGAACAATTTATGAGGCTAAATATAAAAGTACATTTAGCCTATTTTCAAAAAAAACAAAATATGGATGAAATCCCTGTTTAATTACAATGGTATGTAAAATGAAAAATATTGCATCATGTGTCATAGACTATTGGAGTTAACTTTCCAATTATGTGAACATGTGTTGAAGCCATAATGCAAACCATCATCCCTCATACAGTCATATAAGCTATTTGTAGCCATAAAGTATGTGGGTAGCATTCATTTGATTCTTGCCACCAATTTAGATTTACCATTATAATTTTGCAAGAATATCAAGAGGAACACTTTATTTAAATTATAGGTTAAAGAAAATGCCTCCATTTCCATAAAAATCAAAGTATGTTAGCAATATTTTAAATTTTTATTTTCTCTTGCATGTCCTCTTTGATTTTATTGATTGAAGTTGTTAGCTCAAGGAGAAGGACTGAGACCTTCACTCACAGTTTGTCACAAATATGAAGTACCTTTTATTGAAAAATCAAATAAATCATTTCCATAAAAAATGAAACATATTACAAGAATCTAGTATTTTTTTCTCTTGCATGTCCTCTTTGGTTCTATTAATTGGAGTAGAACTTCTCACCTCAAGGGAAAATGCAACCTTCACCAACATGCCATCACATAAGTGAAGTACCTTCTACTGAATGAATATGTTGACATGAAATGAGCTCATTGGCAAGACTTGAGTTTCTACCCTATGTACTTCTTGTTTTTTGGATCCAAGCAAGATCAAAGTCAGGTGTACTTTTTTTTAGTCTACAGGCCGTACTATGTACTGTGTGTGGGCTGTACTTTGTGTTTATTAATGATTAAAAGTTGCTCTTGATTGATAGATGCTAATTTGTTGATCTAGATCTCAAAATCTAGTGTCTAGTTTGCATCATTTTTATGATCAATCAATCAAACACTCTTGTGAGGCATTAAATGCACTCATTCAAGGTCCAAAGTATCGTACTTTCACACCTTCCGAGAACCCAACAAATTGATACGGCAGCTTACTTCGACGAGCTTCTTACGAGAGTCTAGCTATCAATAATCCTATCTCTTTCTCCTTCCTCCATGAAGCCTCTCTTAGACAAACTCTTTCCTTCATAGCCTTAGATAGGGCCCAAACAACTGATCTCCCCTTTGAGCTAATGAGTTTTTAGAAGCTTCCAACTCTCTCAGAATTATCGATCAATCCAAAGCTGTTATCCTTCACAAAAGAATCATTTAAACTAGCTACGGGTGGCTGACCTTCCCTCAGCCTTTTTTCTTTAGGAAACTCAAAGCCCAAAATAGGAGAGAACACTCTTGTGGACTCATTATTACTTTTATAAGTCAATCTAGATAATGTTGAAAAAGTTTCACATGGAGAATTGTAAGAGAATAGACACACCTATGGAGCATATTGTAAAAGATCCTATTGAGGGAGATGAAATATCCTTCGAGGACGTCACCTTTTTTAAGAGTCTTATTGGCTTCTTGATTTGGTTGACCATCACTAGGCTCGATTTGAGCTATTGTGTGCACAATCTAAGCCAATCCATGCAAGATCCCAAGATCTACCATTCGAAATCAGCCAAGAGAGTCTTGAGATATATATATCTTCAACTCGTGATTATGGATTGCTATACAAAAGTGAAGATCTATCTATTATTGGCTTCTCAGACTTGGATTTTGCTCGTGACAAGGTGGATCAAAAATCCACAAGTGCTTACACCATATTTCTTGGAGAAAATCTCATATCTTGGCTTTCCAAAAAACAAGATACTATTTTTCTATCATCATGTGAGGTCGAGTATAATGATCAAATGTGACAACATCTCGGCCCAAGCCCTTGCCATCAAACCTATCTTTCATGCAAGGAGTAAACATGTTGAAGTTGTACATCATTTTGTAAGGGAAAAGTTTATTGGAGGAGAGATCAACTTGGAACATATTGGATCATCTTCATGCATTGTCAATCTACTCACCAAACCATTAGTCAAGAGCTCTTTCATCAAGCTTAGGTCCAATCTTGGATTGATTCCAAGTCGTAGGAAGTCAAAAGTTGGAAAGGGCAATTTCAGGGGAGATCTTCTATGGAGCAGTTGGTCTTCATTTGGGACGGCCACCTTCGGAACTGAGCATGGGTGATATCCAGTATCAGTTGGGTTTTTCCTCAAAGAAGAAAGACTAGGATCCTTTTTAGAGATTGGCAACAAGTTGGATCGAGCCATCTATGCTTATTTAGAATAGGTAACTTTTTTAGGAGGAGTGTGAAAAATGAAAAAAGCTATTTTTGTTGAGTCTAAGGGTTTAGTAAATTTTTCTATGTCCATCTATGTGTGAGGTGATAGGGCCAATTTTGGCTTAGGAGGCAACTCGAGCAAGTACACTTGTAATTCAATCGGCGACGATGATTTACGAGTTCCTACAAAGTCAACTAACAACGGTTGACTCATCTCATCGTTTAGCTCCATAAGTTATCACTTACGGTTATCAACGAAGGAAGAAACGATCACCTACAAAGCAAATGATCAACAGCTGATCGAATGACCAACAGTTATTCAAACTACATCCTTGCACTATGATGCATACAGAAGATATGTTACTCTGTACTTCTCCTCCTTCACGACGCTCCAATAACGGATCTACGGATCTTGTTTAAACGGTTGTTAATCATCTTGTAAACTGTAATAAGTCAAAAGACTCTGACATCTATAAATATGTATTTGAACAAAGAGAAGGGGGGATAGGTGTTGTTGAGTTGAACAATTTGTATGCACAGAGCGATCAAAACGACCAAAAGGTCTTATGTTGACAGATTCTACACTCTAGAATCTGTTTACTAGTTCTTTACTTCGATTACTTCTTGTTTACAGCTTTAACAGCTTGGTAATCTGCATGTCAGCAGAGACTGTGGGCACTTCTTGAGATTATCATTTTCTTAGCTCATTGCCAAAACCAGACAGAAAGGGATTGATCATTGTTGTAGTAACAATTTCTCAGCATGTCAGTGGGATACTCGGATTTCGAAGACTCTTGAACTCTTGAAATCACTTGCAATCATTCTACCATGCAAGCACACCAAGAATGCCCAAAAATAGCTCTTCTCAAAATATGGTTGGGCATTACTATGGCACATACAAATGGAATGCTACAACAAATCATTGCAAAAAGAAAACTAAACTACTTGCAAGACCAGATTACTTAGACTATCATGCCACATTCCACATAAAAAACAAGAAAACTAATTTCTACAAGCATTCAAGAACCAAGAAGCTCCATCTTCTTGATTCTTGAAGTTTTCAAGAAACAAAAAAAACCAAAACGTAAATGAATTTGCAAGATCTATACCACATTATTGGCTACAAATCTCTTGGATGCTTGCAACCTACACTAATCCACCCAAACAGAAAGGAAATCTAATCCACAACTAGGAAAGCAAGAAAACTAATCCACTCTAAAGTCCACAACCACATACAATATAAATGGAAGGGCATGATCATAGGGGCATCACTCAAGAAAGCCATCATGATCAAGGAGCTTAGTGTAGCATCAAAATCATGGGAAATCTTCTTACTAATCATGGAGTAGATACAATGCAAAAAGCTCCTCTTCACAAAGAGGGAGTCTCTTAAATAAGCAAGAGAGCTCCTTAGGTGGCATCCTAGTGGAATTTCCACATTTCACAAATTACAAGTGGAATAATGCTCTCCACTAGAGGTCACCATCAAAAGGTGGCTCACTCTACTTTCTTTAAGAGGGGTCTACTTGCATTTATTACTTTGCCTAGAAATACTAGTTCCTACATGGTCATTCCATCTGTCGGGATTCATCATGAGGCTTACACAGTTCTTGCTTGTCATTCCTAACTAGCATTTCTCGGCTCTCAGTCTTCGTTCGTCTCATCTTCTTAGAGACCTCCTCGGTCTAAGGTGAGAGGTGCTCTTGGGTAGCTTTGTCCGAGTATCTTGGGGATTTGTCAGAATCATCCAACATCTTAAATAGCTAGCTCCTTAGGGTTAGTGATTCATACAGAGAGAGAGAGAGAGAGAGAGAGAGAGAGAGAGAGAGAGAGAGAGAGAGAGAGAGAGAGAGAGAGAGAGAGAGAGAGAGAGAGAGAGAGAGAGAGAGAGAGAGAGAGAGAGAGAGAGAGAGAGAGAGAGAGAGAGAGAGAGAGAGAGAGAGAGAGAGAGAGAGAGAGAGAGAAAGCCAGAACTGTAGCTATTGTTTCAAAATCTATAAGTAGGAATATGTGCTTATCAGCGCTACTGTATTGTGTTCCGATTCTCTCATTTACACAGATTTGCTACTGTTCAATTATTATGTTCTTGATCGAATGAAATTGTCTCTCTCACTCTCTTGCACACAAACACAGTTATCAGAGATAGAGGATTGCATGGCTATCCAAGATGCCTAATGCTTCGCAATCCTACTGTTACAGCAGTCTCAGACTCCTACTCTGATAATCCAAAAAGGATAACAAGCTTTTGATTCTGTTCCCTAGTCAATCCACATTCCTAAAATCATAGTTACTATTGTGTTCATCGTTTTTCTTACTGTTGGTAGAGACATCATTTTTATCGTAATCGTCTCTCGTGTTCTTCTTCCATCACGTCCGCTGCAATTGTAATCAATCGTAGACCAAGCAGACCATTGTTCATACACCAACAAAAGTGGTATCAGAGCATTGGTTCAGTGGATTACTAGAGTCCAGGGTCTTTTTCCAAAAGCTATTCTAAATTGTTTGTGTATAATTTTTGATCACTATGGAAGGCACCTCAGAGATCCGCTTGATCAATAAATTCAACGGAGATGACTTCTACATGTGGAAGTTCAAAATGAGGATGATCCTGATTGAAAAGGAGTTATGAGAATACGTTAACGGTTCTATAGCCCGACCGGCAGAACCCGAACAGCTCCCAGCTTGGGAAGCCAAGGATGGCAAGGCTCTTGCCATTGTATCTCTAAACCTTAAAGACATTCAAATTGCTCATGTATCCAACTGCACTACTTCCAAAAAAGCATGGGATACACTCACCACCATCTACGAGACCTCAGATGTCTTGACTCACCTCTTCTTGAGGAAGAAGGTACTAACACTCAGAATGAGTGAAAGCATCTCAATCAGCGACCATCTGAAAGAGTTCAAACAATTGATAAACCAACTGGCTGCAATAGGTTTTCCTATATCTCAGAAGACTCTACCATGTCTCTTCTTGCCAGTCTTCCATCCTCCTACGATAATTTAGTGTTGCTTCTGAGCAATACCCCTGTGTTGGCTTTCCAAAAATTGATAGCAAGCTTGTTGCAGGAAGAAGTCAAGACAAAAATAAGAAGACAAAGGCAGAACAACCAACAACATCACAACCACAACAACAAGAACAGTATAATCACTCATCGTCCAAGACCAAGCTATTTTGCAAATATTGCAAAAGAACCAACCATGACATCAAGGACTGTCGCATCCTCAATGAAGCAAAGAAGAAGATGCAGCAGCACCAAGAAGGCAACCCGACATAGTCAAAGGATCTCAAGATGAAGAGAAGACGCTGATGGTACAAGATCAATCCAGTAGAGATGCCCATCATTGTTATCTCGATTCAGGTGCCTCTCAGCACATGATGCCATGCCAAGACCTCTTCTCTACACTCACAGCTATAGAATCAAAGTAAATTTTTTTTGGTGACTCTAGTTCACACCAAGTTGAAGGCCAAGGGTCTATTCAACTACAGTTCTCTGATGGCATCACTAGGCAGCTTAATGGAGCACTTTATGTACCCAGATTGACAAAGAACCTTTTATCTATTAGCAAGATCACATATCAGGACTATAGAGCTTTGTTCACTGCCAACCGATGTACTATTTTAGATGAGAACTCAAAGGAAATCCTCTCTGCTTACAAAGAAGGAAATTTGTACATACTGAGTCATGATGTTGCACTTTCTGTGAGTTGTTCAGATGCAAATTTATGGCATCAAAGATTAGGTCATTTAAACATGCGTTCAATCTTGTATATGCACCACAATAAAATGGTCAAGGACATGAATATAATTGTTGTCACCATAGCTAATCAAACTATCTGTGAAAATTGTCTACTAGGGAAACAACCTAGAACGAGATTTTTCAGAGGACAAGCCAAAAGGACGAAGTCCATCTTGTCACTAATACACAGTGACTTGTGTGGTCCTATGAGTGTACCCTCATTAGGTCAAGCTCTGTATTTTATCACATTCATTGATGATTACTCCTGATTTGCCAGTGTAATGTTCTTTAAGAACAAGTCAGAAGCATTTCGTTGCTTCAAAGACTTCAAGCAATACGCTGAGAATCAAACTGTCATAGGATCAAGGCCCTATGGTCTGATTAAGGGGGAGAGTTCTTGTCAAATGAGATGAAGGACTACCTATCTTCATGTGGCGTGCACCACCAGTTTACTACGAGATACACTCCACAACAGAATGGAGTAGCAGAGCGGAAGAACCGCACATTGTTGGAATCTGCATGATCCATGATAGTGAATTTGCATTTGTCTCAAGCCTTTTGGATAGAAGCTATCTCTACGGCTTGCTATCTGCAAAATTACTCTAGCACTAAAGCGGTTGATTCCAAGACACCGTTTGAGACCTACTTCGGTTACAAACCAAGTTTGAAACACCTGCGTGTTTTTGGATGTCTTTACTATGCACAAGTGCCATCTGATCTGTGGAAGAAGCTGGACCCAGTAAGCTATAAAAGCATCCTCATCAACTATTCAACTTCACACAAGGCATATCGTGTTTATGATGTGCTTACGGGCCAGATCTTGATCAACAGTCGTGATGTTGTCTTCCTTGAAGACAAAATTACGATTTCAAACAGAAGCAACCAATACAAGAGACTGCCATAGCAGCTCCACCTTCCAGCGATAGGCTATGACCTACGACTGTTCAAGCAACGAGTTTGTCCCAATGGCTCCACTTACCGTCGATGGGCCTAGACCCACGATCGTTCAACCGCAAAATACTACGGTCCCAGTCATTCACCAAGGAGAATTGTCTGATCAAGCACCTGCAGTTTGAAGATCTGTGAGACAACGACAACAACCTGACCTCTTCATTCCTCAGGCTTTCATTAGTCATGATGAACCTTCCACCGTAGCAAAAACACTGTCAATGCCTGATGCAGACAAATGTAAAGTTGCCATGGATGCTGAGTATCAATCTCTAATGAAGAACAAGACCTGGAGTCTTGTCATTCCTCCTACAGGTGTAAAGCCAATTGATTCCAAATGGATATTTAAGCTGAAACTTAAGCCAGATGGATCTATATCCAAATGGAAAACTAGACTGGTGGTTAAAGGCTTTGAACAAGTATATGGGATAGAGTACACTGAGACCTTCAGTCCAGTAGTAAAACATCAGTCTATTCGTACTCTATTGGCTATATCTACTGCAAAAGATCTGGATATTCACCATATGGACGTCCAAATGGCATTCCTACATGGATACATACAAGAAGATGTCTACATCTATCAATCAGAAGGTTACACCCCTCAAGGCAAGGAGCATCTACTATGCAAATTGCATAAGGCATTATACGGTCTGATGCAAGTTCCAAGGGCCTGGTATGATAGAATAAATCGTTTCTTGTTGTAGCACGAATTTACCTCCTGCACCGCAGATTCAAATGTGTATCTAAAACCAAAGGGGCCAAGCTATGCTATAATAGCATTATACATTGATGATTCTCTAATCACAGCAATTCAAATCAGTTGTTGCAAAAAACTAAGTCCTTACTCTCATCAGAGTTTGAGATGACGGATTTAGGTCCAGTCCACTACCCACTTGGAATGGAGATTCACAGAGATCGTGCAAGCAGAAGGGTCACCATAAGCCAACAATCCTACTTAATTAATGTACTTTGAAGATACGACATGGAGGATTGCAAACCCATATGTTGAAAATTGTCAGTTCTCACTTGACATTGTTTATTGTAAATAAAGATCAATCATTAGAACAATGTTGATGATCTGATTTCACACGTGTGAAGCCTGTTTCCACGTTTGAAAGAAAGTACTTTTCATACTTGTATATATCTAATTTGATTTTGTATCAATCTTGTTAGTGTGAACATGATATGACTAGTTTTTAGTCAAGTTGACTAGTCACCTAGAAATCAGCTTTTCCTTGCATGTGCATGAGTAAATGTTCCCACATGGCAAGTGTATGTTCACACGTGTGTATAGAGTTCTAGAAGATAAGAGTTGACCATTTTTCTTAGATCCTATTTTGTAGGGAATATTCCTATATTCTAGGAGACTAGCTCTTTGGATTTTAGCCATATTCTAGAAGGTCAACTTTGGATAAGGATCAAGGATGGATCAAATGGATAGATTTGAGTGATGTCACAAGTGTGAACTGCTAGACTGTACCAGACTCGTGGATGTACTTGATTCATAAAAGGATCATCATTTTTGCTAATGAGAATGATGAGACTTTTGCATTCTACACTTTTGTGAGATTTTTAGTCATTAGAATTGTGATTTCTATGAATGATTGCTATCAAGAACTATAGTACTTGTTGTTTCAAGTGCAGGCCGTACTGTGGACAGTACACCACACGTGTGAGGCCGCTTTCACTAGATTATGATGTGTTGATCCATTGCTCTTGCTTAAATCTAAGCGTAGTAAATCTAGATCAAGGTCTAATGTGTAGAACTTGATAGATCCATTGATTAAGCAACCAATAACTCTCTATGATTGTTAAGTACAATCATTATTGTCCTAAAAACTGAATTTTATCACCATAGACACTACTATGGATCCAGGATGCAAGCTATCCAAAGACATGTGCCCCAAAACAAAGGCAGATCAGCAAGAAATGTGCAAGTACACTTATCAGTCTATCATAGGTTCTCTCATGTACTCTATGATTTGCACATGACCTGATCTAGCATATGCTGTAAGCACGCCGTCACAATTCATGACCAATCTAGGCCTACAACACTGGAAAGCTCTACAAAGAGTTCTGAAGTACATTCAATCCTCAAAGCACTATGCCTTGAGTTACAATGGAAATACAGAAGCTGCACTCTCTTTGATTACTTATTCTAATTCAGACTGGGCAGGAGACGCAGATACCAGAAAATTCACCTCTGTGGCTACATTTGTTTTCTTGCAGGAGGACCCATTTCATGGAAGAGCAGTTAGCAGAAATGTATTTCATTATCCTCTACGGAATCAGAATATGTCGCAGCTACGTCATCAGTGAAGGAGATTTTATGGCTTAGAAGACTACTACAGGATCTGAGAATCTCACAAATTGGTCCAACTATACTCCAGTGCGACAATCAGAGTTGTATAGCTCTGTCATTGAACCGACGAACTCACACAAGGACCAAACATATAGAGGTTCAACTTCATTTTCTCAGAGAGAAGGTTCAGAACGAAGACGTTGCATAAGTTACTATCACACCGACAGTATGTTGGCTGACATTATGACAAAACCATTGTCAAGGGACAAACATTCTACTCTAGTAGAATTGTTAAATCTCAATTTGAGTCCAGATTCGTAGCAGCAAACTTAAGGGAGAGTGTTGGAATTCTAATCCTCTCCCACTCATCCCTTCGCCCTCTTTCTACTCTCAGGAATTCTATCTCTCTGAATCAGTCTGCAAAATACATGCAAAGTCGAATCAGACAGAACCGCAAAGCCATCGCCAGATTACGGTGTGATTGAAGGGAACCATTAAATCAATGTTTACAGAGAAGCACGACTCAAACCACAAACCGCAAGGGAGTCGTTAAGACCTGTAGGTTACCATCTACGAGCACTTGTAGAATTTCATCTTATGATCTCCTATGATGAAAGCTATGACCAGAGTCAACTCTCCTCAACCGTTTTTAAACGTAAGCAACCTACTTACGATTATCAATGAAGTCGACTAGCGACGACGATTTACGAATTCCTACGAAGTCAACTAACAACGGTTGACCCATCTCATCGTTTAGCTCTATACTGCATTTCAAAGAGCCATAACTGTGCATTTCAAAGAACCATAATTGTGCCTAGAGTAGCACCCATTCAAGGCCTTGATTTCTGCTTCAAACTTTTTTGCTGGTTCTGGCATAAACATTCCTGAATTCTCAATCCTTTTGGAGGGAGATGTCCTCTTTCAACCCCCACCAGAGAATTACTTTGTTGACACAGCTCTGGGTGTGAAATGCATGACACAACTCTGGGTGAGAATTACTTTGTTGACACAACTCATGAGCTTGCTTGCACACAAAAATATTGATCACAGATCTTGAGGTTTCTGAGGAAGGAGGTCACCATAGTCTGGCATTTTGTTGCAGCTGTGCATGTCTATAGTCTAGCAGTGAAAATATCATCAATGGCCCCATCAAGACTATGGTACTTCTGGTCATGGAGAATCGTTTCTTTGATCAAATGCTTGGATGGTTGAACTACATCCATCCAAAGGTGGATGGTCTCACTGGAACATAATCTAACCCCCTCTCCACGACCGATCCCAACTCTCCTCATATTCTTGTCACGAATACAACAACATATGTAACATATCCCTATGATCTAGGCCACACTTTTGAAACCATATTTGGGTCAGACAACAGAGTCTGTGGATCCTCCTCCCATGAATGGATTTGCACAAGAGGCTGAGAAAGAATCTAAGGGACTATCTATGGTTGTGATGAGTTCATTCAAGCCAGAGCTGTTGCCAGTGCACGCAACCCTTGCCATGGAATTTACTGTTTTTGACAGATGGTTTGCTTCTATCCCCACTTTCACTCAACTCAATCGGTCTTACGTTTACTCCGCCACCTCCCATGGCCTCATAAGCAACGCTTTGTCAGATTTGTTCAAGGGATTCCCTCAGAGAACCATCTTTGATTCCAGGGATGAATTAGAGCTTTCTTTTGGCATTTACTACCAAAACATACCATCAACCACCACCTACGATAGCTTGAGGCATCTGAAGCACATCACAAATTTTATGACTACCATCTGCGTTTCAAACAACATGCAAAAGAAGGAAAACTACCAACTATACAGTGATCAAGCCATCTTACTTCGACAGTCCAATTCTTCATGTGAGAGAGAGAGAGAGAGAGAGAGAGAGAGAGAGAGAGAGAGAGAGAGAGAGAGAGAGAGAGAGAGAGAGAGAGAGAGAGAGAGAGAGAGAGAGAGAGAGAGAGAGAGAGAGAGAGAGAGAGAGAGAGAGAGAGAGAGAGAGAGAGAGAGAGAGAGAAAGAAATTAGGAAACGTTACATTGTTTTCTTGAAAAGGTGGCTATCTTGAAAAGGTAGGGGGTGGGTATCTTGAAAAGGCAGCTATCTTGAATATGCACTACCACTTGGAGGTTGGATAGTGGCTAGTGTATATGCATGCATGGGGAGGAGGGCCATTCATCCTTTTTCCCATACATGCATCCTCCTCCCCATCTTTTTTAGTTCAAAAAAGTGTATGCATGGGTGAGGGGTGGAGGATGCATGGGGTCCCTCACCCATGCGCAAAAGTGTATGTAAGTTATATATATATATATATATATATATATATATATATATATATATATATATATATATATATATATATATATATATATATATATATATATATATATATATATAGAGAGAGAGAGAGAGAGAGAGAGAGAGAGAGAGAGAGAGAGAGAGAGAGAGAGAGAGAGAGAGAGAGAGAGAGAGAGAGAGAGAGAGAGAGAGAGAGAGAGAGAGAGAGAGAGAGAGAGAGAGAGAGAGAGAGAGAGAGAGAGAGAGAGAGAGAGAGAGAGAGAGAGGGATTAGCATGTCAAAAAAACTGTAGTTTCTTCCGTGATAGAAAATAGTATTATGTATTCTATGTGTGTTTTCATCACAATGTATGTACATTCTAGAGTGCTAAAATCAAGCATTTGACTAAAGAACACTCTTATTGTCTCATGATTCTTGTTAAGTGTTTTAGCTAATCATTATTTCTCTCGCATTTACAGTTTAGATAATTAACACAATCCAGTTTTTTAATAATGTTGACTTGTCATTTTAGACTTTGATCATTTACTATAGATTAGACTGAATGTTATAGATATTACGACTATCTAAGATGCCTCAGTTATCTTTGATATTTTGGTCATTGTTTTACAAAATTTTATAACGTACTGTTTAGACAGGTTTACATAAGCAGATCATAATTTGTTGTTCACTATATATAGGTCTTTTGAACAGTTCCATAATTTCCATCATGTAAGAGTCCAAGCTCTTACTCCCCATCCGACAATTAACAAATTTCTGATGTCATGAATGAGTTTCTAAAAAATGTCATGAACGCGGTCCATGCAACGGACATGCCTAAAAGATGACACATTCACTCTAAACCTACTCCAATGAATGCTTTGATGAACTTATTTAGATCTCTTGGGGATTTGCCCTTTAAAATTTCCACCAACTCAACTACTTTTTTTTGTAGGTGAATAGAAATTCTCTCTAGTTGTTGATTAATCAAATAGTAGTCATCAATATGATTTGAATTGAACTATGAGATAACACCTGCAATTGCTTCATCATACTTGTTTGTGTCGTCTTTCTTTAGCTCAATTCACACCACCCTCAACATCACATGTATTTACCTAGTCATCATTGATTACGCGTACGTCTCTCACTTTTTTATGCTTACTCACTCCACATAAAAATTAATAAGTGGATATTGTTGTAACTTCATCCATTTGTCCACAAATCTAAATGCTCATAAATAAAATTTTTAAGATTGTTCATTTGTGCATCAAAGTTTTTAACAATTTTCACTTTGAAAAAAAGTAGAGCACATTCAGTTAGCAACTCAACATGAAAATTAAGCTTTCCATCTTGTGACTTGAAATCAAATAAAATCTCAAGGATGGTTATTTCTAGAGACAAATAGAGAATTCTATGTTGAGAAGAACAAAAGAACGACCTTGCAATCTCTCTCTCTCTCTCTCTCTCTCTCTCTCTCTCTCTCTCTCTCTCTCTCTCTCTCTCTCTCTCTCTCTCTCTCTCTCTCTCTCTCTCTCTCTCTCAATTTTAAAAAAGAAAAAAAGGTGATGTTGGGTTTGACAATTCGGAATTTAGTAAAATTTGACGTGTCCTGTTAAAAACAATATATCACTAAAATTTGCTCGCCTCGTTCAAGTACATTTAAAGGCCTCCACATGCCCACATGAATGTAGTATGCAATTGTATCATATGCATCGCCCCTACTAAAGATTCATATATAATATTTTGACATCTTGTATTTGTTGGCCTTTGGTGGATACTTTGAATATATGTACATATTCATAGGATAACAAAAAGATTGATTGTTTCCTAAGTACTACTACTTAAGGTCTAGAAAGATTTAGGTTGTATTGTAGTTATGGTCACATCCTCTAAGGGATACCATATATGCATTTGGAAGTTAACAAAAGAAAGGATTGTCTCCGAGTACTTCAAAAGTGGGACTACAAATTTTAGGGTGATTCATTTCATTGGTTGTAGAGACCCGTGTTGACGAGTTGAACACATAGCCTTGCCTTTTGAGGGCGTGGCGAGAAAGCTTCCATGGAGAGGGGATTAGAATCTCAGATGACCAAGGGGCAAGGTATCCCCCCTATTAATGTTGAGTGGTTCACAAACAAAAAGGGTTAGTAGAGGAGACCCCAAGAATTTATTGCTCTGGTTGGACCATGGTCCAATGCCAACAAAGTATTGACCACAAATTGGCCTAAAATACCCCAACACCAATCTTCAAATTTGGGAGGATAGCCCAAAGCAGTCCGAGATTCCCGAGTCCCAGTGACCCAGCCAGGGGGCGCCAGGGCCCAGCTTTGTGTCAATGGCCTGTGGGTCCCTGGCCCGCTAAATTGGCAAGCGCGTGACTCCGTTTTAATCTCCAACGTGCGGCAAGTACATATTGCAACATAAAATAACCCTGTGTGAAAGCGACTAATTTCATATATATTTTTGGGGATTATTTTATATATTGGGGAGTTAAACTTAGCCGTCCGAATAATTATTGCATAAATTAATTATAGGAAGACTAGAAATACCATTTCTATTGGTTTCGCTCAAAATTCGAATAATTTTCCATTCTCGGCTTTCTATTGGCTGGAAAAAGAAAAAAGGGTAATATTGATATTAAAATAATAATTATTGAAAATAAAAAATTATATTTATACTAGAATAATAACTACTGAAAATTTTAAAATATATCGGATTTTTTTTATAAATATTCTTGGTGGAGAGAGGCGGTGTATAAGTGCTTTTAGAGAGGACAGATGGATGCTTGCCACGTGGTAGAGCTGCAACGTGTCAGAGATCGGTTTGAAGTGTGGGCGAGATCTGAATGGTGTGTGGGAGATCTAACGGTCAGACTGTGTGCGTGCTATGAGGCAGAAGGGAGAAAAAAGAAAGAATTTTCTCCGTCGGATGCTAGCCACGTGCTACAGATACAACGTGTCGTGATTTTGGGCGTTGATTGTTTTGAAATGGGCGTGATCTGAATGGTGGAAGGGATATCCAACGGTGGAGACGTAAGAGCTCTCGGTGTGCCATTGAGAGAGAGAGAGAGAGAGATGGGGGCACAAAAGGCAAGAGCTTTGCTCTCCGTTGTCTCTCTCTCTCTCTCTCTCTCTCTCTCTCTCTCGCACTCCGCAGCATTGCCAGGGCTGTTGAAGGATCGGAAGGAAGAAGGCAAGAGGAGTGCAGAGCTCTAGGTCTCTGAAAAGAGAGGCAGCATAATTTCCATCCTTCAGGCAATCATCATCACAAGTTGGAGGTACTAATTGGGCTCCATATCCCCTGGGATTAGTTCTTGCATCAGATCATAGAGCTTAGAACAATAGTTGAAGAAGTGAGTCTCAATTTTGCTACTTGATAGTAGGTATGTGGAGCAGCCAATATTCAGCAAATGTGAGATGAAGCAGACCATATTATTATTTTTAATCAGCTTTTAGATTGGTAGCTGGGTGTTTTTCTGTTGATAGATATTGTGGGCTTAAGAAAGTGGAGGTCTTTGGCCTTGTGGGTGAATTAGGAGGCTTAAATTTTGTCTTTGGAAGAAAAAGAATGGAGCTTTGAGACGAAAATTCCGGTTCTGACTTGCTTTCTGGAAGCTGTTCCTCTTTGCAGCTTTCACGCTAGATAGGATCTCATACTGCAGGCAGTGACAGTTTGTAGTCGCTGTTCAAGTTTTCGAAGATCAAGAGTCGAGAGTGTGGAATCTCTACAGAAAATCAGACAAGGAATAAGTTGGGAGAGAGAGAGAGAGAGAGAGAGAGAGAGAGAGAGAGAGAGAGAGAGAGAGAGAGAGAGAGAGAGAGAGAGAGAGAGAGAGAGAGAGAGAGAGAGGGAGAATTCAAGGGAAAATTATTGAGATCCTATGGCAAACCAGACTGGATTTCAGTGACCCACTTTACCTTCAACACAATGTAAGTGCTTTCCACATTTTAGCCATGCCCAGAACCAAAATCATGAGTGGGTGGATTTTCGCCAACGCATCATGCTTCTGTGTATTTTTTATTTTCTTTAACTAGTGTGACCGCTGCCTGAAATAAGAACTTTTTTCGTCTTAACATTAAAGGTTGACATGCAATATATCTTACAATGAAAAGAAATTCTGGACAAAATTATGCATCTTTTTGTTGTTCGCAAGTTGAGTTTGGATCATGCAGCGAAGTTGTCGCTGTTTGTGCCTGTAGCTAGAACTTAAACCTTTTGTAGCAGTTATCTTGGCAAGTTGGTATGAGAAGTTAACGCAGAAGCTGTTGATTTGGGTCCTTATCAAAGCTCTGCCCGTCGTATGTTTTTTTTGGTCGAAGCAGTTATTAAACAGAAGTATTGCATCAAATAAGTCGTATCTGCCTGTTTCAAATCTACTTTTTTCTTTCGATATGCTTGGAACGTAACATCCCTTCTGATCTCCTTATGTAGGCTAGTTTGATGAAATGTGATAGACATTTCACTGGTGACTGATGATAAACTAATGTGACTGTTGAAAGTGCATTGTTTTCTTTAATACTTCAGCTTGTGGATCAAGTTCTTTCAGGCTGGTTTTATGATAGGCAGGTCCTTGTTAGTGATTGTTTGCTTATGAAATGGTTTCCTATTCTTGGCATTTGATTGCAGGCAAATTATTGGCTTACTTCTTCTCAACCAGCCAACGAATCTTCTTTCACAAGACACTCTTGGGCTCCCTGTTTGAGTCAAGGCAGCAGGAAAGCTGCAGGAGAGGCTACGTTATCATCTGCTGCGGGCTACTGCCGTCTTCTTGAAATTTTCTTCTGATTAGCTATGCAGCCTATGTCACTCCTGAGTTTGGAGGGTCCTGTTCAAGGTATTCTTGATACTCGGTCACCGCTTCATAACTTGCAGATTGGTTACAAAGGACTGCTCAATCATCAAGCTTTTGATCAAAAAAACTATTTGAATCAGCCTTTGCCGTTTCAAGCATTTGAACAGAATCAGCTTCTGATGGATGAACTTTTGGAGCAGTTTTTATCATCTTCAGAATTTAGTGGCCTGAGTAGGATGCCCCTGGATCAGGGCATTCCTTTGTCAAATTTCGGAGAAGGTTCCATAGATGGCCACCAGGACAATCACAAACTTTTAAGCATGGCATCTATGGTGCCTGATTTTATGGATGGTAAGGATGGGTATGATACTCCTTTGACCAGGAACAGTCAAGAAACAATGAATTTCAGAATTGATGGTCATTACCCCATTGACAATTCTCTGTTAGTCGCTCGGCTGCAGCAGCATCAAGATGGTTTTCGTTCAGATGATGCAGCTGTGTGTTCTGCAAGTATTGAGAGAAATTCCACGCACCTTTTTCCACAAAATGTAAGACATGACCAAGAAGCACTTCAAGTAGCCTCTCCCTTTAACTCGTTGATGAATCCTTCAAGCTCCCTGATCACCACTGCAACTGTCTTGCCAATGCTAGCTTCCAGTTCCATCATGAGCACTGCACAAATGATGAAGTCACCTGCAGCAAGTGCTGTCAATGAACGATTAACGGGGGCTAGAGATGGCCTTTCCCCACCTGTGGCAGCTCAATTGTCCCAACCTTATGTTAGTGGGTTCCCACAATTTAAGATGGTACCTGGAGACACAACCCCAGAAGCTCCTAATATGCAGATGGAACGAACATCTAGACAGATCCACCTGCTTGGAAAAAGATGCCGCAATCCAGCGGGATCAAGCGTGGATGAAAGCAGTCTACCATCTCCAGTAAGAAGACTTTTTCATAGAAGTCTTTCATGTAGACATACAATTGATGATTTCCGTTTTAGCATACAATCGGTGCTGTGAATGATTGAACTTATTGTCTAGGTCTTTGTGGGTGGACTTCCAAACATTTAAGATTGTACGCATTTTTATTCTATGTTCGGATAAGATATTAGATTTAATATCACAATACATGTTTAACAGATCAAATGCACCATGCAGGGAGCGGAGAAACTATTTCATCTTACTGGGGTGGAACAAGTAAGTGATTCGCAAAACGGAAGGACTATTCAACAACAAAGTACACCGGCTGATGTAAATGCATACACAGGCTCAATGTTTAACTTTTAACTGTGAACTTGATCGTGTGGGAATGGCTTTTGACAAGTTTATTACCTGTCTGTTTACAGGATGTAACTGCAGCTTCTCAAGCCATTTCAAACCAATCACATGGAGGTGAGGTTGGTGGGCTTCAGCCACAAATGCAGGAATTTCTTCGTACTGCTGCTGGACCTGTTCGAACGCGTGTACGTGCACGTCGTGGTCAAGCCACGGACCCTCATAGTATTGCTGAACGAGTGAGTGCTTTTATAAGCTGAAGTCCTCATTTTGTTCTGTGCATATGTCAAAGAAACTAACCTATGGGTGAATCAAGGATCTTCATTATGGATCACCATATTTACGCATTTCCTTTTTCTGATTTGTTAAGTATGTTTTAATGTGGCATTTAAACAGCTACGCAGAGAGAGGATTGCCGAAAGGATGAAATCCTTACAAGAGCTTGTGCCAAATTCCAACAAGGTAAATTGTAATTAACCAAAAACTTATTTTCATCAGTTTAGAGCTGCATTTCTTCTACCTCCTGTATCAATTGCTGGATACCCGAACTTAAGACTTGAAGTTCCTATTATCCACCGTCTTGATTTTGTGACGATTTTCAAAGAAAGGTTTTTTGGAAGCTTATGTTGGACGTTTGGTATTATCAAGTTGCTTAAGGCCAAATGCTTTCAAGTGTGTGAGTAATTATTTCACACTGAAGCTAATGTAAGGTCAAATTTTCCTTTGGCAGACAGACAAAGCATCTATGCTGGATGAGATTATAGAGTATGTGAAATTCTTACAGCTTCAAGTGAAGGTAAAATTTGATGCAACCTATGTGCAGATCATAATGCAAGGCATTTCATAATGCTTGTCCTCTTATGGTAAAATTCGGTGGACTCACAAACTTAGGATGTGCAGGTGTTGAGCATGAGTCGATTGGGTGGTGCCCGAGCAGTTAATCCATCACTTGTTGGTCTTCATTCTGAGGTATTCTTAGAAGCAGTATATACAAATAGGAATCCCCTTAAGAAACTTTATCATTGCCTCTGTTCAGCTCATCTTCGTGGTAAAATTTTACTTTGAAAATGGTGGATCTATAACTGCATATCTTAATTAAGGACAATTTTTTGTGGAACTTAGGGCCTCAATGAAACTGGAGCTGCAAAAAGCGCTGGTGATATCTGCCTATCGCAAAATGGTGCTCCTTTGATAGAACACCAAATTGCGCAGCTGATGGAGGAGGATATGGGGACTGCAATGCAATTTCTTCAAACCAAGGGGCTTTGTTTGATGCCTATTGCTCTAGCAAATGCCATATCAAGCAAAGGTAACCGTCATCACTCGTCAAATAATGGGACAGATGTGGCAATGACTGCAGCAGTAGCAAAGCGGACTATTGAAGGAGGTGTTAGTGATAAAGCTGTCAACAGTCTAGTTGAGCTTCTTAAAGTCCAAGATTCCAGCGCTGGAGAGTATGTCAATGCAGCTTCTGATGGAGCAGCTATAAGGTCTAGAAAAGATCTCCACGATATCAAACACGAAGAAGAAATCTGAACTGGTTGCCAGGATGTGTTGCGGTGATTCTGTTAGCCAGGTAAAAGTTCCGTTCCCTGTAGGCTTTTGGAATTCAATGAGAACATAGGATGAATGCCTGTTTGATCATCACATAAGGGAGAGACTACGAAAGAAAGATCACAACTTAGAAGCTGCTCATTCATGACTGATTCACTGTGTAATATGTGGCTTTGTCTTTGCAGCGTTTTTGAGGAGCCTCTGTTAATTATGGTTTAGGTGGAAGATTATGAAGATCAGACCTTGCGAAGTATCACAAACAATTGTAAAACAGAGAGGAAGTTGTGCATGAAGCAACTCTGTGAACAAATACTACTCGCCTTAACATGAAGCAGGACCGTCTCTTTCCAGCACAGCAACCTGAATAAAGTCTGCTTCTTGTGATCCCACGCACCGACAAGTAACACAAACTTCTGGAATGAATTTCTCTACATAATGAGTTATCTGGCTTTAGTCAGAAACGAACCCCTATCTGCTGTTTAAAGCAAACTATTGATGTCAGTGTACTATCCTTATTCCTAAACCAGCAACCAGTTGATTTCCAGATTCCGGATGCGTGCTGTACCTCTCAGAGATTCTTCTGCTTAAAATTTTGCCAATTAAGTTAAGCCATCTTTTTCTTCAAGCAGCACGCTAGAAGAAAAATTGACTTAAACTGATTTCTGCAGGCACTTAATGCATTGGACATGGGCCTGGGAGTGTTGAGATGATGGATGATATTAGGATTTCGTGTCAACCTTACAAGTCTTGATCATAAAGTCTCACAATAGCACAGCTTATATGTTACAGAAAAGTATAATTTTGTGCTGAAATTTTCACATATGCAGCCAGAATGGTTACAGTCATATGTTCTACAAGAGCTATATCAAGATTTGTCCAATAATCCAATCAGATATCAATTTCTGGTGTGAAACTCTCAATGCTACCTTTAAAGGTTATGGCATTCTACATCTTATCTGACTACATCCTTTTGCAATTGCACTTTCTCATTTGCCAGAATTTGCTGTTACCCTTTTTCTGCTTGATAGTGACTTGCATTTGAATTCTTTGATCTGTACCATTTATGATGTGTCTTATTGAAGCTTTATATGACATTTGCAAATCATATTAACTAGCTGAAGTTTTATTATTGAGCAGAAGCTATCAAAATTGTCAGTTCAAGATTCCTCTACATGCTTGATGTATACATAATTTTATCGCACTGAACTCTAATCAAGCACTGCACCATTTATCCTAAACATTAAGCCATAAATCTTAAACCCTGAGCCCAGTTAGCACTTGAAAGATAATGACTGATTCTTCTATCAGTTTACAGAGCAGTAAAAGTGGGCATAGACCACTGTTCAAATATACACTTGTTTCTTGCCTTTGGCAGCAATGGATTGTAGAAGCAGGAATAAGCTGGAAAATTAGATAGTCCTTGAGAAGAGAGTTGCATGATCATACTCATAATCATGACTAGAGACCTAGTGTGTGCATGCACACCACACTTAGTGACAATAAATCTCATACAAATCAAGCTAAATGGGTTATGGATTATCCTGGAAAACTATAATTGGTTGCCTCTTGAGCAAAATTGCAAACTACAATGTCCATGCACAACCTTCAGAAATACATGAGATTAAGGCAGGCAAACTGCCATGGCTTTTGATGTGTTTAACATGACAATAGAAAAAGCTGCAACAACATATGCTTCTATCATAACAAAAAGTTGGAATGAAATGCTTTTATCATACAAAAAAAGATGGTATTTCATTCATTGAAACCATCCACATAAAAACTCCTACTTAGGCTCATGACATATTGCTTACGTAACATTTTTAACATTTAACACCAATGTTGTACAAGTACTTAGAGAAATGGTCACTAGAAGATGAATTAGAGACATGCAAAACAAAACCTCATAGCAATTACACATGAAAAGTTGACGAACTTGTTTGAGAAGTTTTTTCGGTGATACTCTCCCTTGTGCTATGCCACTCATCTAGTCCACAAGTTTCATAGTAGTTGAAAGGTCATCAAAATTGTTGCTACTCAACATTAGCAAGCAAATGGATAGTTGTGCATTTCCATCCCTATTTCGTCAAAATCCTATGTATGCTATTTTCCTACTTGTCCAAAAGAAATCAGAAGTTCAGATCCAAGAGATCTACACAGTCAGATTATCCTGACAGGAAGAGCAACATGCAGCAGCCTGTACCAAATGAAGCATCAACTTCAGAGCCTTCATCATTTTAGCAATGACAAAAGCTATTTTGTAAATATTGTAAGAGGACTGGTCATCTCATCAAGGACTGCCGAACTTTGAAGTACAACAACGAGAAGAAGAAGCAGTTCCAACAGCAAGACAAATACTGTTATAACCAGTCACTCGATCCAGCAACAAGAGGAAGATGAAGCTGCCTTTATGACCAAGGTTGGAGAACATCAGGATATCGACTCCTGGTACTTGGACTCACGAAAAACAAGAGAAACGAAACAACTGTGCATGAAAGTCTACCAATGAGTAGAACACAGCGAAGAGCAGAGCGTCAGGCCGCCAATCAGCGAGACACTGACGATCTCGCTCTAAAAATTCAACTGATAATTGATTGCTCTATTTTCATGCATCTCCTTGTCTTACGCTGTCTTGATTGCTAGAATGGAATCTGTTCTGTGATGTGTAGTCGCATGTCTAGGTTCCTGTGAGCTTTCCGCACAAAAGAAAATTCAAAGAAAGAAAATTGTTCGCGACAACGAAACAAAACCGTTCGCGACATGGTATCAGAGCTGACAGGTTATCACTATTGATATCTAAGCAGTGATTTTCTAGACAACACAATATGGCTACAACGATCCAGACAAGAGTAGGAATCAGTCTTGATGGCGCAAATTACAGGATATGGAAATTGAAAATCAAAACACTTCTGAAGGGCGAAGGCATCTGGTCGATGACCGAACTCTTAGAGGTGTAGCCTCCTGAGGGAGACCCGAGGAGAGTTGAATGGATTAGAAAGGATGAGCGTGCAATGGCGATCATCATTTCGTCCATCAATGAAGATCTACTCATGCAGATTGAAAATTGCAAAAGCAGCCATGCAGCATGGGAAAGATTAAAACAGAAGTATGAAGTGAGGACTGCAGCTTCAGTGATGCATCTTCACCATCAGCTGCAATCCATACGATGGGATGACAACCAGTTAGATCAGCACGTTGAGAAGATCAGAACGATCTTCGCTCAACTCGCTACGTCAGGACAGGATCACCAGGTCCCAGCACCACAACAGCTGATGTACTTCATGAAATCTCTACCGACGTCCTATCAGCCGTTGAAAATGCTCATACTGAGTCTACCAGATATGACATTCGAACAATCAGTCTTGTCGCTGATGAGAGATTGATGAGGGATGAAGGAGAAGGAAGTAGTGATCAAGAAAAGGCCCTCTTCATGAAAAGAAGGAAGAAAAACAAAAACAAACCGAGATTTGAGAAGACGAAGTCCTCGAATCAACAATCTTCTTCCTGTGATCACTGTCACAAACCTGGCCATACAGCCAACAAATGCTGGTTCAATCCAGCAATATCTTGCATGCACTTCAAGAAGAAGGGGAACTTTGCATACGATTGCAGATTCAACCCAAAAAGAAAAAACAAGACTGAGAAGGCAAATGTTGCAGAGTCATCCAAGGATGTAGATAGAGGTGATGAAGCCTTCACAATACTTGATGAAGCTGCAACGAGCTACACTAAACTTGACTACGATGTAGTCATTGATTCAGGAGCAACATCACACATCACCTGCAACAAGAAAATCTTGATCGACTTCAGAGAACTAAAAAATAACAGAGCAGTGATTCTAGATGATGGGAGCAGACACAATGTCAAAGGCATCAGCACTCTACAGCTACGAACACTGTCAGGTCAAGCAGAGCTGCCATGAGCACTCTACGTGCCTTCACTGAGAAAAGATCTGTTATCAGTCTCCAAGATGGCAGATCTTGGAATTCGAGTTTTGTTTGACGGCAACACATGTCGCATGATCGAGAAAAATACAAACAAGTTGCTGACGGTTGGATGCAAAGAAGGAAATCTCTACCAAGCCAAGATAATCAGCAACTCTGATAGCATATTAAATGCATCAAAAAATGAAGATCAGCTCTGGCATAGAAGAATGTATCATCTGAACATGAGGAGCCTGCATGACATGTGTAAAAAAGACACAATCACAGGTCTAAAGATATCAAGACCCGATACTGAGTTCTGCGAAGCTTCAGAAAGGCAAACAGCATAGGAATCCATTCACACATGAGGGAAGAAGAGCCAAAGAAGTTCTTGAGCTCGTCCACTCATATGTCTGTGGACCGATGAAGATGGATTCGCTCTCAAGATCGAGGTACTTCCTGACGTTCATAGATGACTATAGCCGGATGACTACGATCTACTACCTAAAGAAGAAATCTGCAGTATTTGATTCCTTCAAGAAGTTCGTGGCATTTGCAGAGAGACACACCTCGAAGAAGATACAGATCATCAGATTTGACAATGGAGGTGAGTACAAGAGCAAAGAGTTTTCAAGATTCTGCCAAGAACAAGGGATCGAACATCAGTTCAGTCCTACATACACACCAGAATATAATGGTGTCGTGGAGAGAAGAAACCAAACGCTAGTCGAAAGAGCCAGATGTATGATGGCACAGGCTCAATTGCCAAGTCAATTCTGGACTGAGGCAATAGCTGCAGCTGTACACCTGCAGAACGGATCAACAACGACAATGCTGAAAGATAAGACACCGTATGAAATGTGGACAGGTAGAAGCCTGATCTATCATATGTACGTGTGTTTGGATGTGCAACATACAAGCACATTCCAAAAGAAAAAAGAAGCAAGCTCGATGATAAATCAGAGCAAACGATCATGGTTGGGTACTCGAACGGAACACAAGTGTACATGCTCTACAACCCAACCACGAAAAAGGGTGTTTCGAGCAAAGATGTGAAGTTTGATGAGTCTACATTCCCTGGACTAAAAGATGAAAGAGGCCATGAGATCTTCACACTGCTGCCTATTCAAGAGGGAGATCGAGGACAGACGTCAAATCATAATGTTGAGCCACAGACTCCAGAGCAGCAGGAAGCAAAAAATCAATCCCACGAATAAGAAACATTCGAGCAGCGACAAAACGAACCCAGAAGGTCAACAAGACAAATAAGACCTCCAGACCATTACGCTAACAATCTTCAGTGGAGCGAAGACACGCAATTTGAATACTGCAGCTTCCCCAAAGAGCCGACAACATATCAAGAAGCTATCTAGAGTCCAGAGGGAGAATTTTGGAAGCAGGCAATGTCAGAGGAGATCGAGTCGATGAGGCGAAATGAGGCATGGACATTAGAGCCACTGCTAGAAAATAGAAAAATCGTCGACTGCAAGTGGTTATACAAGAAGAAGATGAAATAAGATGGCACCATTGGTCGCTACAAGGCAAGGCTTGTCGCAAAGGGCTACACACAGAGATATGGTGCTGATTATTTCAACACATATTCGCCGATGGTCAAGATGACAAGCATACGACTACTCCTTGCATATGCCACACAGCACAATCTAGAAATTCACCAGATTGATGTGAAAACAGCCTTTCTCCATGGAGATCTAGAGGAGGAAATCTTCATGAAGCAGCCTGAAGAATTTGAAGACCCCGACAATTGACAATATGTCTGTCGGTTGCAAAGATGCATCTATGGTCTAAAACATGCATCACGAGCTTGGTATAAGAAGCTCGATAGTCTTCTGAAGTCTCTAGACTTCAATCCTACACAACCAGACTGTAATGTCCACATACAAAGAGTAGGAAAAGATTTTGTAATACTAACTATTTTCGTGGATGATTCCCTGATGATAGAAAATTCCTTGATGCTGATCAAGGACACGAAGAGTTAGATTTCTGAAAGTTATGAAATCACAGATCTAGGAGAGACAACGAAATGTCTCGGGCTGGAGATCAGAAGAGATCGAACAAAGGGTGAAATGAACTTGAGTCAGTCTGAATATGCTAGAAAGGTGCTCAAGTAGTATCACATGATGGACTGCAAAGAAAAGGCCATACCAGCCAAGCTGACAAAGCAGGATTGCCCAAAAACAGAAGAGGAAGAACAGAAGATGGTAGGTATACCCTACCAAAACCTAATCGGTGGTCTGATGTACCTTACAATTTGTACCAGACCCGATCTAGCTTTCTCTATTTACGCCTTAATCCAATTCTCTTCCAATCTTGGCATGGCACATTGGCAAATGGCAAAATGAATTCTATAGTATTTGAAGGGTACTCAGAATATGGGATTAACCTACAAAGCTGAAAACAAAAGAAAAGGATTCGAGCTGCATCACTACAGTGATGCAAGCTGGGCGAACTGCAAAGATGATAGCAAGTCCATAATTGGAGGATGTACCATAGCGTGCAGAATTGCAATCAGCTGGATATGCAAAAAGCAAACCTTGGTAGCTCAATCCTCTTGCGAAGCTGAATACGTCGCAGCTTCAAAGGTGGCAAACGAGGTAGTGTGGCTGCAGATGATGCTGGAAGCAATCGAGATACCCTAAGAAAGGCCATGTACGATGATGATGATGGACTCTCAGAATGTCATTTATCTATCCCAGGATCATGTCTTTCATTCAAAGACAAAACACATACCTCTGAAGTACCATCACATTCGAGATTTAATCTCGAAAGGAGAGCTCTAGATCCAATACATAAAATCAGAAGACATGATTGCAGATCTGCTCACGAAGCCGCTCGACAAGCCACTCTTTGCCAAGCAAAGAAAGATAATTGGATTAAACGTGCAAAGCTGCAAGGTTCAAGAGGGAGTGTCAGAAATGGTGAAACTTTGTCGCAACGCAAAAGTCAACGAGCCTTGACTCGAAGGTCGAATGATTTGCGAAGATCCAACAATTTGCAAAAGTCAACGTGCTTCCAGGACAACCGAAGGACGAACGATTTGCGAATCAAATCATAAGCATGCCTCCAGGATCGCAAAAACCGCAAAGCGACGCAAAACGAAAAGAAACGAAAGGAAACGAAAGAAACAAGAGAGAATCTTTTGCGCTGCCAACTGGCAGCTCAATAGGCTTGGAGTCTCAAACTTCACGCCCAGCTAAAAAAAGGCTAGCAACAACAGAGAGTAACTGATTAGTTGATTAGCGTTAACTACTCTTGTAATTCTCTGTTTAGCTATCTTGTAATCTCCAGATAGTGGAAATAAAAACCATATTTCTAATCATAATATATACAGAGAGATACAACAAGACATAGAGAGTAGAACAGAAAAAGAAAAACAAGAAAAACGAAACAGTTGTGCATGATAGTATGCCAACGAGCAAAACACAACGAAAGAGCAAAGCGTCAGGCTGCCAATCAGCGAGACACTGACGATCTCGCTCTAAAAATTAAACTGATAATTGATTGCTCTATTTTTGTGCATCTCCTTGTCTTACGATGTCTTGATTTCTAGAATGAAATCTGTTCTGTGATGTGTATTGTGTGTCTAGGTTCCTGTGAGCTTTCCGCACAAAAGAAAATTCAAATAAACAAAATCGTTCACAACAACGAAACATAACTATTCGTGACAATTACGCCATGATTTGTACCAGGCCAGACATAGCTTTTGCAGTCAGCTCTCTCAGTTAGTTTATGACTAACCTTGGTGTAACACATTGGAAGGCTCTTATCAGCGTCATGAGATATCTTTGAGCTACTATGGACTTTTGCATTTGTTATGGAGCAGTCGGCAACGACAAACTCAATTTACTCAGTGGTTACACAGATGCAAGTTGGGCAGGAGATGTAGACACTCGTATATCTACTTTCGAATTTACATTCTTCCTCAACAATGGTCCAGTTTTTAGGAACAGTCACAAGCAATCTTCGATAGCTCTATCTTCCACTGAATCAGAGTATATCGTAGCCTAATGAGTTGAGAGTCTGTTTACAACGAGTAGTGCACATGTATTTATATTGTTACAAGACAAGTCCTTTGGCCTTCTAATTCTGTAACAATAGATCTAACCACTACAATGGTTGATATTCAAATAAACGCTCTCGAATAATTTTTGTTTGCAAATTGTTCACGACAATTTCTCTTTGTCTGAGGTTCGTGTTTCGCGAATTGTTCGCGACACTTTGTCTCTTCGCAACATCTTCGTGTTTCATGAATTGTTCGCGATAGTTGACAGTTTTGAGCTTGAAGAAGAATCCAGAATATTTCGCAAATTGTTCGCGACAGGTGAGGTTTGAACAAGAAACAGAATATTTTGCGACAAGATATTGTTCGCGATTCTTTCGAGCTTCAATCAAAAAACTATTTTGCGAATCTTTTGAATTTCAAGTAAGATAAATTTTGCGAATCTTTCGAGGTTGATCTCGAATAGAAATGTTTTGAGTTCGAGTTCGTTTCTCATCCTTTGTCAGTTAAATTGTCCACTTTGTTAGTAGAATCGAGATCTATCTGATTAGGTGTTCTACAACTCCCTCTCAAAGTGGACAGTTGGATTAACCCCAATCTTCTTCGCTGCTTCATGAACAAAGCTTTACTGAGTGGCTTTGTAAAGATATCAACTGTCATTTCCTTTGTAGGTATGAAGACTATCTTCAGTGTCTTCTTTTCGACTAAGTCCCGAATAACATGATATTTGATAGCTATATGCTTTGTTTTTTAATGAAATACAGGATCTTTTGTAAGATAGATTGCTGAAGTGTTATCCATTAACAAGACATAAGATTCAGAAATAGTATCAGATCCATATCAGCTCGTTTGCCATCTTGGCTGCTGCTACATATTCGGCTTCACATGAAGATTAAGCTACTGATGTTTGCTTTTTTCTTATCCAGAGTATGGTTGCGCCAGATATTAGAGTACAACCTCCTGAAATGCTTTTGCTATCATCCTTCATGGATGCCCAGCTTGCGTCACTGTAAGATTCGATCCGAAATCCAGCTTCCTTCGAATAACACGGTCCATAGTCTTTCGTTTCCTAGAGATATTGTACTACTCTCTTTGCTAACTTCCAATGCAACAATCCTGGGTGGCGACGTGCTATGATGTTGGAAAATGCACATGCTTTCGAGCACTATATCACGGCACCAACTTACATGCGTGTCAATCCAACATATTATCCCATAAGGCGCAGAGAAGTATTCGCACCAGAAAGGGTTCCTTATAAAATATATTGGCTAATTCTACCTAAAGAAGTTCAGACCGATGATCCAGTGGCCAATTTTGTAGCCAATTGCAACTATTTCTACCAGAGACATCATACAAATTCGGACCGCCATATTAGGTACTTTGTAGATCATTGCAGCCTAATATCATTCCTTTCTACCTTAAATTGTTTTTGGGATAGAGATCTGCCACCAATAGTTTTGGATCTAAATAAGCCCCTAAGCATACCCATGGATCACATCAATGTGACAAGGCTTTACTATCGGACGACGATCACCAATGAACTTCACGTTGACATGGTTGAATCTTTGTATGTGTACGGACTTCTACAGAACATGCTTGATTACTATCGGCCGCAACCATTTTTGGGCAAAATTCGATTCGAGAGAATGGAATAGATCGACAGAGAAGTTCATAAAATCCAGGTCGCCATCAATGCAGAGCTGTAGAAAGACCAGACAAGACAACAGACAGCGGCAATTGGCGTGGGACCGCCAATCTTTTGATGGAGGGGATAATGTAGGCTGATATTCTATGAATATTTGAGCCATCTTGAAAAAGATACAAACTTAAGCCTAGAACTGGATCAGTCAAGTTTAGGCCTTTGCGCCATGTTGTAACGGCTTAAAGTTGTTTAGTTCTAAGCCTAAGCCTAGAAGATTGGAACTCTGAATAAGTTCAACTTAAGTTAGTTCAGTTGTTTATGGTCCATTGGGGGTTTGTCCCATGGTACCAAGTTAAGCCTATGTGGTCTATTTGTCCCATAGTGCCTTTTTGTAAGTGACCACCACTCCAAGTATATATAGAAGTGGAAGAGTCCATTTTGAAGAAGAACCTCATTCGCAATACATGCCTATCTTTCTCTCTGAGTGTTCTCCCTTGTGTGGTTTCATGTATTGTGTTACTTCACATTGTATTGTATATTATTCATCTGGAAACAGGTTAAGTTAATCTAGGCCATCCATTCTCTAGTAGGGTAAGCCTTAGAGGATGAGATTCAGTTTAGGGTTTTATCTTTTAGGTTAAGCCATCATTTGAATCAGTTCCTAAGTAGAGAAACGAGAGAAGAGTGGATCTTGCCCGAAATACTCACCCACTCACTGTAGATCTTCTCATCCTTCAACCTCTCGATAGTTGGAAGCCATAGCCATTGGTTGGGAAAGCCACAATGCCTAGTCGGAACCATAACGTGTTCTAGTTGGGAGCCCGCCATAGCCCGCGTTAGTTGGAGCCATAGCCAAAGTTGAGGGATGTGGAAGCCAACAGTTCAACCAAGAAATCAGCGTGCTACGCAGTTGAACATTCATGATTCCTACTTCTACTTGCTGCAAAAATGAGTTTGAATCAGATCCTAAACACTAAAGCTAATTTACACATGCATTAGTCTACACAACAAGAAACAAGAAACTAAACTAGGTAGCATATTGAAGTTCCAAGGATCAAGAAACACACATTTCTTGATTCTTGGACTTCAAGAACATCAAGTGGAATCTGTGAACACAGTTTCTTCTACGTTTCTTCTTTTTGTCACTTCTATAGATTACGGTTCTTTACGGTTTGGTCTTCTTATTAGAACGGTTCCAAGCAAAAGCGTTTTCTCATATTACAACGAGTATTCCCCAGTCTGTCAGTGGGGAGAGACAGATTCGTTACTCAGCTACATGCATAAACAAGCCATGCAACCAGTCCTAGCTCGGTTTATATCAGCATTCTGAAACAGGGCAAAATCAGGAAACAAACAGAGACAAGATTAAGCTACTCAATCAAGAAAACAAGAAACAAGAAAACAAGAAACAAGAAAACTAGATTCGTAACAGCACTCTAGCAGCCCAAGGATCAAGAAACACCCATTTCTTGATGCTTGGAATGTCGAAGAACAATCAAGAACTGGAATGTAAAAGAATATGCAAGATCTACACCACAAATCCAGCCTATTTAGTTTACTTGAATGTTGATTTCTACATTAATCCACAAACAAGAAATGAAATCTAATCCACAACCAAAAGCACGAGAGTAAGCAAGAAATCCACAACACAAAAGGAAATCAAAACATGCTCATAGGAATTTCACTCAAGAACATTGCCACGAACAAGGAGCTTAGCAACCATCAAAAACTCATGGAAGATCTTCTTTATTCACTCAAGCCTAACTTGACAATACATTCAAAGCTCCCTCACAAGAGAGGGGGGCCCTTAAATAAGCAAGAGGGCTGCCCATGTGGAGCCCAAGTGGCAATTCCATTAAATTAGAAATTACATGTGGAAATTGCCCTTCCACTAGAGGTCACCATCAAAAGGTGGCTCACTCTAAATTATTTAAGGGGGGTCTACATCTATTTACAAAGCCTACGAAATATTACTAGCTCCTACATGGTCATTCCTTCTCTGAGATACACCATGTAGGCTCAAATAAATAATTCATTGTCATCCTAGCTAGTAATTTCTCGGCTCTCATGCTCGGTCTCAGCTTCTTCTGCTCTCCTCCTTCTGAGACCTCCTCGGTCATGGGTGAGAGATACTCTGTGTCTTCAGCTTGGCTCGGCATCCGGGGATTCTTTGGAATCCGCTAACATTATCCACCCCTAATCTATTGCAAGACCCACTGCAACACCGGTGATGTCGTTTCGCTCGGCACTTGGAAAAGTGTGGATCTTCATTCGCTTCCGTAAAACCAGGTGCTTATTATCCGCAAACCTGTTTCTAAAAAATGAAAGTCTCTCAATGGCCACTGCGTTCCAGCCCTCTTGAGAATCTCTTGCGAGTCCTACTCACCTCGCCGTCTTGCCATTTGTTTTCGCTCGCTCATCTTTCACCCTAGGGCTTCAAATACTTGGAAGCGGAGCTTACTTCCAAAATTTAGTGGCCCTAGGTACTCTCTTATCTTTTCAATAAAGCCCATCTCCTATCAGTCTTCCACCATGGTCACATATCGTGATGACATGAAGGCCGTTCTTTAGTATAGCTGGGCCATCATCTCATGGTCTTCCTCTGACTGGAGGGTTATGTTGGGATTGATCTTGATCAGCTCTAAACCACGATCCCAGAAACAATCTTGTTGCATCAGAAAGGCCATAGATCGGCAGTATTCGACACTTTCTTGCACGCATAGATCGACACTTGTCTTGTATTTGTGCCCGAAATCAAGTAACTGCAGCCTCAGATCATCCGAGGAGATTCTCTCTGAGATTTCCGGAATCACTGGCCAGTTCACCAACTCGACCCGTGGCTTTTCTGCCCGCCATGGACTTCTGCGTTTGAGCGGCATGTAAAATGGATCCACTCGCTTCCATGGCAGTGCCTTCAGGTACTCTTGGAGTTGTCTGCTATCCTTTAGGATCTTATTACGCCATTCTGGTTGCGGTTGTAATGCCACAATGATCTCGGCCCTGGTGGAATATTGGCTTTGATCTATCTCGTCTTTGACTCTCCTCATGTTGGGAGGGTATTTCCTTTCAAACTTTTCTGATTCCCTTGTATCAGCCATCTTGCTCTTGGGCCTGGTAGGAAAAGCTATCCTACGCGGTTGTGGTGGCCTTCCCAGGCACTCATCCAGAGCCTTTGTGCCCGTATCTTCGTCCTTGGCCCACTCGATCGTTGATGGCTCAGCTGCGTCCGTATCTTGTCTGGACGAGAATCTTCTTGCTTCTGGTGAATCTGCCAAGAAGTCATCATCACTCCCAATGTCGGTGTTAGTTTCTGGAAGGTCAGGGATGGAGTGATCTGGAGAGAGAGGTGCAGGAACGACAGGCTTAGGAGGGGGTGGGTTTAACAAGTTATACGTTGCACTGGGGGAGTGGAGTTGTTGAAGGAACTCGTCCCGTCGGGCTTTGTATGTGTCAGTTGGACCTTTTGATGGGCCCATTATTCTACTAGGAGGTGGTGGAGAGAGGAAAGATGAAGAAATAGGGTAGGTTGGAATGAATGTTTTGGAAAAATTAAAAGCAAAATAAGAGGAGGGGTTAAAAGTGGGAGGGGGACGGAAAAAAGTCCTGGAAGCAGCTTTGGCTCTCTGGCCACCCGATCCTGAACTACCATCTGATGGTCGGGTTTGCCCATCCTTATTTTCAGTTCCGTCATTCCTATCATCGTCTTGTGGTTTCTTTGAATGAGCGCCTGCCTGGGCCTTGCACGTCATGTCCCACAACTGGTTTACCTTCTCCAAGACTTGTTGTAGCGCCTTCGTTGTGTCTTCTAGCTGCTTCTGGGATTTTAGGATAATCTTGGCCACAATATTTTCAAAATTCTTTTTCTTGGCTTCCCATTTCTTGTAATGCCACAATGATCTCGGCCCTGGTGGAATATTGGCTTTGATCTATCTCGTCTTTGACTCTCCTCATGTTGGGAGGGTATTTCCTTTCAAACTTTTCTGATTCCCTTGTATCAGCCATCTTGCTCTTGGGCCTGGTAGGAAAAGCTATCCTACGCGGTTGTGGTGGCCTTCCCAGGCACTCATCCAGAGCCTTTGTGCCCGTATCTTCGTCCTTGGCCCACTCGGTCGTTGATGGCTCAGCTGCGTCCGTATCTTGTCTGGACGAGAATCTTCTTGCTTCTGGTGAATCTGCCAAGAAGTCATCATCACTCCCAATGTCGGTGTTAGTTTCTGGAAGGTCAGGGATGGAGTGATCTGGAGAGAGAGGTGCAGGAACGACAGGCTTAGGAGGGGGTGGGTTTAACAAGTTATACGTTGCACTGGGGGAGTGGAGTTGTTGAAGGAACTCGTCCCGTCGGGCTTTGTATGTGTCAGTTGGACCTTTTGATGGGCCCATTATTCTACTAGGAGGTGGTGGAGAGAGGAAAGATGAAGAAATAGGGTAGGTTGGAATGAATGTTTTGGAAAAATTAAAAGCAAAATAAGAGGAGGGGTTAAAAGTGGGAGGGGGACGGAAAAAAGTCTTGGAAGCAGCTTTGGCTCTCTGGCCACCCGATCCTGAACTACCATCTGATGGTCGGGTTTGCCCATCCTTATTTTCAGTTCCGTCATTCCTATCATCGTCTTGTGGTTTCTTTGAATGAGCGCCTGCCTGGGCCTTGCACGTCATGTCCCACAACTGGTTTACCTTCTCCAAGACTTGTTGTAGCGCCTTCGTTGTGTCTTCTAGCTGCTTCTGGGATTTTAGGATAATCTTGGCCACAATATTTTCAAAATTCTTTTTCTTGGCTTCCCATTCTTGGATCAACCGCACGTACTTTTTCATCCGGATGGCTGAGGCCTGTGGGGCCTGGAATTGTATATCCTCGAGCTTAACTAGAGGGGCCTCAACTGTCATTGCACCCGATGATCCGTCTCGTACTTGGTCGATCTGGACCATCCGGTGCTTTAGTTGCTGCTGGACCTCTTCCACAGTGGTCTTTGGCCCGGCCATCACGAATCTGATTTCCTTTGTCTCTTTTTTCTTTTCCTTGGCCAGCTTCTGTTGTTGCGCAATTTTCTAGTCCTGGTACTTGACCTTGTTCTCGAGCATTTGATGTTGGCTTACCAACCAATGCATATGATAGCTCGCTTCGGATAGGCCAATCATTGAGCGTTTGGCTGCTTCGGAGAGCTTCTCAGGGTTAGTGAGGGCTGGGTACTGATCAAGAGTGTGGGCTGGTGAAGCTAATCCAAAAAATAGGCGTTGTGTCAGAACTAAAGATGGAGGTGGAGGGAGTGGAGGAATGATGCTAGTAGCAATGGTGGTTATTGTGGTGGTGGTGGTGCTGGTGGTTATTGGAGGGCTCAGACTTCTTCCTGACTGATTCTCTGGCTCGTCATCACTTATTTCCATCAAGTCCGCAGCATCAAAATATTGCGACGTGTCCAATGTGTGGACTTGCTGGGCCTGTGGGTGTTGATCTTGTGGTTGCTTGGCTGCTTCCGTGTCCTAGAGACTGGACATCCCCATTCCTCCCCTCCCAAAATTGTTGCATGTGGTGACGTTGGTGTGGTAACCAATGTCGGTGGGGTGGTGACCTTGTCTGGTTGACCAAGGACTTGGGATGTGTTCGTGTCAGGTGCTGGTGTAGATGTTGTTGCTCCATCACCCCCGTCGATGGTGTGTGAGGGTGATGAGTGTTGTTGCAATGCTGTAGTTGAGCTGCCATCATCAGAAGTTGAGCCATCTGATGCTGATCCAACTAGTGATGTTCTCCTAGCCTGCAGCTTCCGTTGTATTCTTTGTTGTCTTGTGTCTGGCAATTGGGCCTTGGAGGTATCGGCCTCTTGAGCTCCCGAGGATGCTGATGCTTGTGGGTCTGGCTGTGGGCTTTTTTGCTTTTGTACCAGTGGAAGAATACTGGTGTTGGGAAAGGGACCCAACATTTTATGGCGGATCACCTTTCTCGACTATCGAATGCTGAAAAAGCAACCGCACCAGTCAACCATGATCTCCCTGATGCATGCCTTTTTCAGATTGATGCTACACCCTTATGGGCTAAGGAGATCACTCAGTTCCTAACAACAGGCAGACTCAAAGAAGGCCTGAGTACGGCGGCAAAAAGAAAATTTTTGCTTAAAGCATTGCCCTTTCAGTTAATAGCGGGACAACTTTACAAAAGGGACGTTGACGATATCATTCGACAATGTGCTTATGAATCTGAGATACGACCGATCATATCTTAGGTCATGAGGGCATTGGCGGTGGCCACTTTTCTGCTGAAGCCACAGTTAAGATTATCCTACGAGCAGGATTGTGGTGGCCATCTTTATTTCAGGACACGTTTGCTATCATTAAAACGTGTAATGTCTGTCAACGAGCCAAGAAAAATACCAAAGCAAACTTCACGCCACTGACTCCCATTATAGAAGGCGAAGCCTTCCATAAGTGGAGAATTGACTTTATTGGACCAACAGTCCAGCAACAAAACTTACCCAAGCCCGTTACATCCTCATAGCCACAGATTACGCCACTAAGTGGGTTGAGGCTCGAGGCGCAAGGCTTGAGACCAACCGAGAGCATCACCAGAATCGACGGTCGTGGAGGCGGCAGCAGCAGGAGGACCTAATAGTACTGTCCTAGGTCGGCATGGAATAAGTGCCAGTATTTCTTCTTCTTCAAAAATGTCTTTGTCTTCAAATCTCTCAGGCACTGTGGCGTCGAACTGTTTCGGTGATTTCACAGCTTTGTCGACCCGAAGTGCGGCTTGGCTATGTTCCGTGTTTGGTTGTTAGATAACATCTTCAACACCGACAGTAGATTCATGGATCTGTTCGAATCCTCTTACAAAGGATTGGAGGTCAAAAGACGCAGGGCTCTGGGGCATTTCAAATATTTCAGCGGTCCCAAAGGGGTCGGAATCATCGAACATATCCATAAAAAACTACGTGTTTGGTGAAGTGGCTTCGGTGTGCGGGGGTGAGGCGGCAGCTTTGATGTGAATAGTAGGCCCAATGGTCACAGACTGTCCTTGATTGGAAGCAGAGATGAGGGAAGCATCAAAAGCTAGGAGAATGGGAAGTTCAGTGCGAACAACAGCAGGGGGTGGAAGCGCAGCTGACGATGTATGCCTAGTGCGACATCGTGACGTGGAAGGCGAGTCAGAAATGACAATCTCGCTGCATGGACGACAACGACTATGAGAACTCGAGGCCTGGTGAGACGACTCGGTCGGTGCTTCTTCATAGACCGAAAGCACAGAATCCAGGTGGAAGCCATAGATTTTGTTTTCTAGGTGAGAAGCGGCTAAAAGGGACAATAAAGACCCAGCAGCGAACTGCTGCTTGATATTACCCTTAATAGCTCGTTTGAACTCACCGGAAACAGTCTTGAACCAATTATATGGTTCAAGAGGGGCTTTGGCCAACTTGGTGCGGGACTCCACTATCCTATGGAGGATTTGTGATGTGATGCGGTCTTTCTTGAGGTTTCCAACCATCAAAAATTGTTCAGTAGCTGGGCAGCAGCGTGGATTGAAGGCTCAATGATGGATTTCAAAAGGTATCCGTCATTGGTTCAGTGCATATCATTAGTGAGGTCAATGTAGGGCTTGATGGCCTGTTTGGCCTGCTTGTGATTAGGTGAGGCCTGTGTACCGGATGCTATACCTATGGTTGCAAAGGCGGCCTCAGTGACGTGCACCTTGTGTGTGGCTCCCTGAAAAGTGATATAAAATTTGGATTTATCTTCCTTCCACTCACTGAAGGCAAGAGTGATGAAATCCATATTGATTCGACTAGAAAAGCCTCTCTCATGAATACCCATTGCAGTGAGCAGAGGCTCCGCAAGGGTCATCATGCTCGTGCTAGGAAGGATCATGATGTCTGTTGTAGATGGGACATCACGATGGATAGTATAACGCGGAGACTGGGAAGCATCAGTATAAGACATGATGAGCAAAAAGGAAATGTAAGAGGCGTGAAAGTGAATCAGAAAGCAAGTCAGGAAGTTTGGAAGGCCTTGGTCACGAGAAAAATTCGCAAGAGCTTCGCTAGCACAAGTGAGGAATGAATCAAATTCAGCCAACTTATAGGTGAATTTGGTGGGTCCATTACATTGAATACTAGTTTGGCTGATCAGTTGACGATACAATTGTCTTGCAATTAATTGATAAGGTTGAGACTTATGAATCAATTGTTCTGTACTTTTGTCAAGGAGTCATTCGGTTGTCCTAGCATCACGTACTCAACAATATCTGCTGCCCATTCAAAAACTGCTTCAACATAGAACAATGTAGCATCTAGTAATTTATCATCCACTTCAGTGTTAACTGGTGCGGATTCGATTCGTGAAACGTGATCGGCTAGATAATGTTGCTTCCCCTTTCGAACCACAATGCGAAAGTCAAATTCAGTCAATAACAATAACCATCTTGTAATACGTCCAGTATTGCACATCTTGTTTACCAAGTAAAGTAACGATTGATGATCCGTATAAAATGCAAAGTGTGTTTCCATGAGATAGTGACGAAATTTCCGAACAAAAAAAATCATGGCTAACGCTTCACGTTCTGTTGTTAAATAATTCTTCTCCGATTTTGTAAGCTGTCTGCTTGCAAATCGTATAGGATAATCCTTCTTATAGTCAGCTGGCTGCGTCAAAAATGATCCAATGGCGTACTTTGAGACATCCGTATGAACATGAAATTCTATCGTCCAATCTGAAGAACACAGTATTGGTGCTGAAGTTAACGCTTTTTTTAACTTTTCAAAGGACTCTAACGCCTCTACTGTCCAAATAGGAACAATAGTCAGTTTGTATATAGGTCGTGCTAAATCCACAAAGAAGATAATAAAAATTTGATAGTAGTTCACATGACCCATAAACACATAAACTTCACGAATTGTTGTTGGCGGTGGCAATTCCACAATAACCTTGATCTTAGAATAATCTGTGGCAATACCATGTCTCGATATCACATGTCCAAGCACAACTCCGTGGAAAACCCAAATCTGACATTTTTTTTGGATTTAGAGAAATCTGATATTTGCGGCATCTTTCAAATACTTTCTCCAATCGATCCAGGTAGTCTGCATCTGTACTATGGACTCCCAGGTCATCCAAGTAAATTTCAAGTAATTTCTGCAGATAATCTTTAAAAGCAAATTGCATTACTCTTTGGAATGAACTTGGTGCATTACAGAGTCCAAATGGCATTACTTTGTAAGCATAGGTGCCCCATTCTGTTGCAAAAGCGGTTTTTTGTGGCGATCGGCAGGTGCTATCTTAACCTGATTGTAACCACTAAATCCATCCAAGAAGCTATAAGCTTCAGCTCTAGCAAGGCGATCCGAGATGCTTTCAGTAAAAGGTAACGGAAAGTGATCCTTCCGCGTCACTTTGTTCAACGCTTTGAGATTCACACAGATTCGCAATTTTCCATTTTTCTTAGGAACAATGACAATCGGTGAGATCCACTCGGTATGCTCGATCTCATAAATGAAATCGGCGTCAAGCAATCTCTGAAGTTCTTTCTTTATTAGATCCGCAACATTAAGATTACAGCGATAAAACTTTGTAACCTTTGGAACTGCATCAGGTACTAAAGGTATGGTATGTTCAATCACTGATGTCGGAATACCCTTCAGATCTTGATAATTCCATGCAAAGCGATCCTAATACTTCTTAAGTAACAAGCGTAGTGCTTGATATTGTTCAGGATTAAGTTGTGATCCAACTTGTACAATCTTTTCCGATTCTCCTGGTTCAGCAAGATTCATTGGCTGTGTCCTAGCTAGGCCATCGTAAACCTCTTTCGATTCTGGCATGTGTTGTTCAGGTTCACGATGTGCTTTAGATAACATGATAACCACATCATCCAGTGTATAACGTTTAAAATGTTCGGGCATATCATGCTGGACTACATCTGCTTGTTCTTTTCCAAAAGGACTTGTCTTGGATCTTCGCTTAGCCTTCTTAGCAGGAATTGATTGTGGAGGTGATGACTTCTGAGAAGATAAACTCTTCTTCAAAGGTGAAGACTTTCTAGATGATGATGTCTTACTAGAATTCTGACTTGAAGAATCATCCTCAACTTTTTCTTTGCCTTTATCCAATAAGGGTGGCACATTCTCTGAATCAATCTTTCGAGGGGGATTTTCCCATTTCAGGACCGTATCATAATGATGCTTAGCTTGTTTCTTCGTCATCGATCCTATGATCCTATCTTCTTTCAATATAACTGCTTTGGGCGGTTTTATTGTTGGTTCATCAGGAACATTACACACTCCAAATCTGGTCGGATCCATATGATTTAGAGTCTGCTCATCTGTAAGTTCAGCATTGTCATCATAAGTCAAGGCATGGCTCACTGGTATGAGATCATCCTCAATAGAATTTGGGATAGGTTCGTTGATATTCAGGCTACATTCAGCACATTTAATGAAAACGTGATTGGTGTATCCAAAGTTCAATCTAATAAGAAAATCTCGCTCAAATCTGATTGATTATTATCTTGTTGACACATATATCTTGTTGTACAATCAATTGTTGCAAGAGCTTTATTCCAATTGACAGTATCCGTTTGAGAATCGTAATGAACTCCCAAATTTTTCTCTTGTCGGTCACAAGTGTGATCCGTTGTTGACGAATCGTCATCTTCCTTTTGAACCACTGGCTTGATAGTCCAAGTTGTAGGATCAACTTTAACTGCACGTTCACGATTTTCAAAAGTGAATTTTTCGGTACCCCAGTTATGAATTACTTGCGCAACTCGTAACCATGGACGTCCCAATAGAACTCGGTAGACATTTGGTGCTTCTGGTAAGTCCATCACTACGAAAGTAATGACGAACTGTACTCTCACAATTCTGACAAGTATATCTTCAACCATTCCTCGTGGACGAACTGTCGTTTGATCAGCTAGATTAATAGCAAAAGATGCAGGCTTGATCTTTGTCAAGCCCCATTTTTCACATAGCTTTGTAGAAATCAGGTTAACTCCTGAACCGCCATCTATCACAGTTGCTTCTTTAGAAAATTGCCTATGCTGTATCAGCAGAGTGATATTCTTTTGTTCACTTTCCCAAGCGGCTCCAACATGGAATACTTCATTAGATTCTTCAAATCCAGCACAAAAAAGTGGCTCCGGATGGACTTCTGGTTCTTCTTGAGCTAACTTTTGCGCTAAGACTCCTTTTGCTTTTGGCACCAACTTCAGGAACTCTCCCAATAAAATATTAATCTCGCTAGACAAAATGTTCATGAGCAGTTCTGTTTGCAGCGCTTTCGGTTCAGTCATCTTGAAGGGTTCTTCATGATGATGTATCTGATCATTCATATCCATACGTAAATTTCTTGGAGGCTGCAATGGTGAAGAATGAACTTTAGTTGTTGCTTTAGCAGCTTCAAGCTCCTCTTCTTCTTGTAGATGTTTAATCCATCGCCTCATATCTTGATATCTTCATTTTTCTGCATGAAGATTTAAAAAAAGACTCTTGATGTTGTTGGTATATCGTTCAATGGTATAGAATCAGTAGGTACTGGATCCACTACTGGTTCTTTTTGCTTCTGTGCTCTGGTGACCACCATCAAGGGTACACTTGATTTTTTCTGAGCTACTGGTCTTTGCTTGATTGTTATTAAATTTACAGGTGCTGTAGCTGGTGGTGGCTTCAGTCTTGCTGGGCAGTCTTTATAGCAATGGCCATAGCCACAGTCACAATAGAATGGTACAAATTTTTTCTTATTTGGACATTCTCCAACTCTGTGATTTTCTCCACATGCAAAACATCCAAGTGGTGCTCTGGTCCAATTTCTAGAGGCTTGTTTTGAGCGGCAGCATAAATATCATATTGTTCTGAAGATCCACCTGAAGATCCACTTGCTTGATCAGTACCATAGTTCCATTGCTCAGCACTTCCGTATGGTTCTGGTTCCATCAAATTGGTAGGAGGAGCGGAGTGCTTTGGTGGGGCAAGTAAAGCTAAACGTTCCGGGTATCCAAGAGCAGGTTGTCGAGGTCTTGTTGCTGGATTTCCTCCATAGTGTGGTTCTCGATATCCCATTTGGGCATATCGTTGCTGAATTATCCGAGGGTTGAAGTTACAAAAAACAGTCTCATGGTCAAGTGAATTACATAGATGGCAAACACTGATTTCCATTCGTTTTTTCAATTGAGGACACTCGCTCACTGTGTGATTTCCTGTGCAAATAGAACACCAGACATTTTCCTTGGTAGAAAAAGTCTTTGCAAACTTTTCAGGTTCCTTGTTCGCTTCCCCGTGGAAATTTTCCAATGCTTTGATCTTCTCATCAAATTGCGACTACAACTTTTTCATCTATTTCTACTGGTTCTTCCCAAGTTTCTTGAACTCATTGAGCATCATTTCTGCAGTAGCGTTGGCATTTGTTGATGCAATAGTGGTGGATGTCGTAGTAGTCTGCCCTGTTGTATAAGGCAACATACTGATATTTGGCTCATCATCTGAATCCTCATCCTCCTCTTGAATTGCATCGTCCATAGCATTTTGCAAGAGTGCATACTCATAATGGCGTTTCAGCTCACGTCTGATCTGTTTAGGTAGCCTTGACAAAAATCACATAATCATGGCATTTTCGTTAATCAGCTCAAGTTCGCATCTGGAGCACCTCCAAGGGCAACCATCTTCTCAGATTCAAATCAAGATCTAGATTTTTCAATCAAAAACTATCTCAGATCAGATCTGCTGGATCTATTTCACTTTTCAAGAATTTGATTCCATATCATGAAAAAGATTTTGAAATTTAATCAACCGATACCTCTCAAAAATGATTAATCTCTCAGAATCCAAATCAGAATATATCAGATTCAATCCAAATTATGACAGAGACTTGATCTAGAAAATCAAAAACTAAAAATAGGACTGGCGAAGGTTCAATAGGCGAAGGTTGACTCGGCAAAGGTTCAACAGTGATATTTTTGAAAAAAATTCTCTGATCAACTTTTCTGACAATTTCTTGGGAAATAACCTTCGCCGACCTTTCAGATGAAAGATCTGACACAGATAAAACTATGGAAAACCGGACGAAGGTTTTTGACACCAGAAAATACAGTGTTTGTAGTTTGACGAGGGTAAAAATCAAGATTTTTTGTGATATGATCAAGAGGAATCTTCGCCAAACTCAAAAATAGGTAGACACCTTCTAGCCGTAACAATGGCATTGCACCGTAGTGACCGCTCTGCACCGTGAGAACTGCATTGAGCCGTAGGGAATACATTCAACAAAATCCCCATTACTTCACTCTTTGCACCGTGGCCATCGCACACAACTACGTTACACTATAGTGATTGTCGTGAGCCGTAGCCATCGTCTACAACAGCACCAGAGCTATCGTAACAACCGCAAACACACAACCTACACAATTGCACCGTCAGAATCGCAATCACATACCTTTAATCTTCTAATGATAGTAACCGTATCGCAGCTATCGCACCACCCATTTTCACCCGTAGGAACAGTCATCCATCATAACCTGTAGGCATTGTAATCTACCGTACCGTACGGATCGTAAACCACCACAAACCACGCTCATCCTTCGCAAGCTGTTCGGACTACAAATCACCGCAACACTCCGCAATCCACTCATCTCCGTTCTCGACCCATGAAAATTGCAAGCCATCTACTCTTCAGCCGTAGCAGCCTCATTCCCCTACAACCCAAGCATATCCAACACACGCACACATCAATCCATATTGATTACCTTGACCCGTAGATCCTAACTAGCCACCATCGCACCGCAGCCACCGCATTAGACTGCAAATAACCGCATCCCAGCTACAGTTTGCACCTACCTTGAACAATCCTCACCGCTATCATGATAACACACCACCTTTCAATCACCAAACGACTGCTTCCCGACTCCATTGTCAGCAATCGCATTCACTCGTTCCACCACATTCAGCCGTATCAACCGCCACTGGTTGCATTGCACTCGCATCAACCGTGGACCCGTAGCAACCGCATTCCAACACCCGTATCCACCGTAACAACAGTCCAAGAGCCTATTTACACAATCCTACAATACTCTACAATTTGTTATGGATCGCCCTTATGATCCAAATTCTACGGAGGACTATCCACCAGAGATGGTCTCCCCATCCACCGAACAGGCTCGATTTAACAGATATTCCCGGATGAAATCCCAACTCCAGGAGCCATCCACCAACCCATTTGATAGATGGGAACCCATGCGTTATGAAGCTCCATATGAACGACCACATTTTCATACTGCCGAATCTTCACATGCACGAGGTCACTTAAACGAAGCTTTTGCGAATAATGTTCACCCACGTACTAAAAAATGTACCCCAAAGCTAGATTTACCTAAGTACGATGGTAACACTGATCCTCAAAGATTTCTTCAAGTCTTTGAGAACGCATGTGACATCTATGGCGAGACATCACCGGAAGCCATGGTACAGCTCTTTTCGATGACCATGATCGATCGAGCACGAGAGTGGTCTTTAACCTTGATCGCGAAGATAAACGTGACTGGTCACTCTTGAAGGAGGCCTTTATCAAACGCTTCAAGCCATTTTGCTTGATAGAAAGTCCTTTTGTCAAGCTAAGTAACATCAAAATGACAAAAGACGAGAAAGTACGTGACTATATTGAACGATTTAAAAGATTAAAAAGTCAGGTACAAGAACAACCCACTGAGTCTATGCTCATAATTTGGTTCCTCGTTGGACTCCCACAATGGATAAGACGTGAACTTTGTTCCAATGATAAAAATACATCATTGAAACAAGCCATGTCTGATGCCATTCGAGAGGAAGATGAGGGCTCTGATGTCGATGAACCACGTGAACAGAGAGCACATCGTGTTGTCCAAGAAGCTTGACCAAACGACGAAACTCGAGAACAGTTGTGGAAAACACAGATGGAGTTGCTTAACCAGCAACACCAACAACAAATGGAGAAACTCACAAAAGAGTTTCAAAACACTCTTAAGTCTATCCAGAGTTCGATGCCGGGTCAGTTACCCACTGGCCAAATCCACCATAGATGAGAGAACATGTGGTGCCCTCACTGTCGAGGTGCACACACGAGCAATGAGTGCACTTCATACCAACCGGTCCCAGATACTTCCTTGATCAAATGTGACATCTGCAACTTTATGGGGCGTACCTCTCTTTATTGCTATTATAACCCAATGAACTAGCCTCACAACCAGTCATGAGCACATACTCAACCTCCTCGACAACCGTTTGTTTTACAAAACCAACACACGCACTACCAACCACGAAACAACCAAGTCCATATACAAGAGTTGCCCAGACAAGCTAGACATGAACCTCAACCACAGCTGGCGCTCTTAGGAGCACCTCCAAGAGGACAACCAAATCTAGGACCACCAAAACATAGAATCCTCGAGAGTCTACACAAACACATCTTGTTGAAAACTCCTACGATCACTCCTATCATCAAGATACAGCACTTCCATCTGTTAGCTCTCAACATTATCAAACCGACAACTCATGCTCGTGCAAACGAGATGAGTATTCAACACCACCAGAAAATCCAACACAGCTAGCCATCCAAGATGGTTATGCTATTGCCACAGGCCCAATGAGCAACCGCTGCTTTACAGTGTGGTGAAACAGGACATTTCATGGCTGACTGTAAAGTTAAAAACCAATACCATGTGGAATGTCCCGACTGTGTCCGTAAACACAGTTTCAAGGATTGTCCTAAACAACCTAACAGGATTCTTTTAGCACGTCATATCTCATCTGAACCTGTTAGAGTTCTCACTAGAACATAACGCCAACAACAAGAACAACAACAAAACCATGGAAAATTAGTTGACCCACATGGAAGCCATTTGACGGCTTCCACATCACCAAAAGATTACCCAGACCCAAAAGTGGAACAAGGCAATACAGTGAGTTTCAAAATGAGTTTTTGCGAGAAGAAGAACATACAGAAAGTCTGTTATCAGCTCCTATCCCCAAAAAGGAGCAATCCTACAGGGACTTGAAGTATTTTCTGACCTCTTGCAAGCTCAACTCACCATGTCGTTTCATACCGCAATAAAATCCTTCACTGGGCTTCAATGTTATATCCATCGAAGTTTTTAGCTGCCTACTATTCCTGATGAACAGCAAGAAATAGAAGAGATTCATGAAATTCCCCATATTCCTATGAATATGTTGAATGTAGGTGTTGCTAAGGGGACTAGCATCACCCTGCCTTTGTCCTATAAAGACTATCCCGCAGTATCTGCTATCCTAGATAGCGGATCAGGCATTAATATAATGGCTTTGTCATTGGCAAAGTCATGGGGCTTCCATACCCTCGATCAACCACGATTTAAACTTCGCATGGCTGATCAACGAGTTACTGACTCTGCTGGTCATTTATCAAATATAAAAGTTCGCATAGCAGGTGTCAAATTTGTGATAGATAGTGTCATCTTAGATTTACCAGAAGATAACAATACATATAAATTCCTTCTTGGTACACCCTGGCTCCATATGACAGGTGTTGCCCAAGATTGGAAGCATAGCAAAATTATCTTTGGTAACCACGATAAACGAGTCACGGTTGACTCAACAGGCCATGTCAAGCCTGCCAAGGTATACGATGATTGGTCATCCACAACATATGACGAATCAGATAGCGTCCCGATCCAACCAAAAGGTCACTATACGAGATCCACGGACATAATAAATTGGGGTCACGTATTAGCCACTGTGGACTGTGCTGATTCCAATCGATGTCGTATCAAAACTGCTGCAGCATATGTGGATATTCTCCCATCCTCTACAGACATTGACACACCCATCATCTCACTTATGATGATTGACTTGATTCTTATAGCGTGGTGCCCAGGATTGCCCATGTCTCAGAAGAAGGTATTCTTTCCATGGATGATGTAGACATGACGGATGAACATGTACTTTTATATCTAGATGCACAACCTTATCCGCCAAAATCAATTCCTAAGGAGATACCGACACCAGGACTGTTGGCTCATGTCCAACTGACATCCAAGGTACCCAACACACAAACATACAAGCCCAAACCCAAATTATATACATGGGATGTGTATCTCGATGAAGTCTGGGATACAATTGACGACGATATGATAAGTGAGGCACCAACACCGCCCACTCAAAAACCACAAAAACCTCGATTACAAAAACCTAAAATTATTGATACAAAATTAACCGAGGATCAAAAACAGATGCGTGAGAAGCTTAAACAGCCGATCAAGCCCTTGTCAAAAGGGACAGAAAACCAAACAATCCGACCAAGCTTCCACGTCTGGTAGTGAATCAACTCAGATGATTCCCAACGTTCCCAAAACTTTTGTCGACCCAAATTTTGATCTTCCACAGAAGTTCAAAGATTTTACACTGGATGACGTTGTTATCCAGTTACCACAGCCACATCGGGAACCTACACCAAGTTCCAAGTCCTTTGAAGAACCTGCTAAAACAATTCCACTAAATCTTAAAGATCTTGACGAGGAGATAGATCGAATAGTTCTTGTTGGTGCACATTTGTCATCAACCCAACATTCTGATTTGGAAACATTACTCCGCAAATACAGGGATGTATTTGCATGGAGTTATACAGAAATGAAAGGGATCCCACCTGAAATAGTGGTCCATAGGATTCCTTTAGAAGACAATGCTAAGCCTATTCGGGCTAAACCCTATCGATCTAACCCTGTCTATCGTGAGAGGATCGACGAAGATATTAAGAAATTGTTGGATGTTGGCTTCATTTATGAAGTTCAACATACTGATTGGGTATCACCCATTGTGGTTGTACCCAAAGAAAAATGGCAAGATTCATATCTGTGTCGACCTCAAAAATCTTAATGCGGTTACAAAGAAAGACCATTTTCCCTTGTCTTTAACGACCCAAATCCTAGAGGAAATGGCAGGAGCTGAAGCTTTCAGCTTCTTGGATGGATTCAGCGGGTATTTCCTTGTTCAAATAGCCCCTGAAGATAAACATAAAACGGCCTTTGCATTAGAGAACGGGGTTTATGCTTATAACGTTATGCCTTTTGGCTTATTCAACGCCCTTTCAATGTCCAAAGGGTCATGCAACTGGCCTTTCAAGATCTGTTACATCGGATCGTGGAGATTTATCTCGATGATCTAGGTGTACATTCCTCTGCAGCTACGCACCTTGATGCCCTGGAGAAAATCTTCATTCGTTGTCCTAGATTTGGAATCTCACTAAACCATGACAAATGCCAAATATGGGTCACCCATGGAGTCGTACTCGAGCATATAATCTCAAAGGACGGTATTTCTACCGACCCATCAAAAATCAAGGTTATAGTGAAAATGCCCTTACTTGCAACAGTGAAGGAAGTATATGTCTTCCTCGGTCATACAAATTATTATTGCATCTTTATAATCGACTATATCAGCAAGGCACACCTCTTTATCTAGTTGTGGTAGATCCTGCTAGACCGAAGAACGAATTAAGGCCTTTCAGGAGCTGAAAACAGCCCTCACCATGGCTCCCATACTCTGCTCGCCAGATTACATGAAAGAGTTCCATGTGCATATTGACGCAAGTAAGTATGCCATTGGAGGTCTTCTTGCGCAACTGGACGAGTATGGCAAAGACTTCCCAATACGTTTCTTGAGCAGGCAACTGGTGCCTGCTGAAGTAAACTATACAACCACCGAGAGAGAAGCATTGGCGATGGTCTATGTTGTGCAACAACTAAGACATTATTTATTAGGCCAGACCTTTGCATTCTACACAGACCATCAAGCCCTTCTATATATCGTTAATAAATCCTGTAAAACGGGACGTATAGCTCGATGGCTGTTGATTTTAGAAGAATTTAATTACCGCTTAGTCGTTCGGAAAGGGACCCAACATTTCATGGCAGACTACCTTTCCAGACTACCAAGTGCTGAAAAAGCAACTGCACCAGTCAACAATGATCTCCCTGATGCATGCCTTTTTCAGATCGATGCTATGCCCTTATGGGCTAAGGAGATCACTCAGTTCCTCACAACAGGCAGACTCACAGAAGGCCTGAGTACGATGGCAAATTTTTTTTTTTTAAAAGCAGCACCCTTTCAGTTAATTGTGAGACAACTTTACAAAAGGGGGGTATGTCATCGACGGGGGTGATGGAGCAACTACCTCTACACCTGTTGGCTAATTCTTTCGCCAAGATACTCGGACAGAGCAACTCAAGAGCACCTCTCACCTTAGACCGAGGAGGTCTCTGAGAAGACGAGACTAATGAAGACTGAGAGCCGAGTATGAAAGCCGAGGAATACTAGTTAGTAATGACAAGTAAGAATTGTGTAAGCCTCATGGTGAATCCTGGAAGATGGAATGACCATGTAGGAACTAGTATTTCTAAGCAAATGCAATAAATGCAAGTAGACCCCTCTTTAAGAAAGTAGAGTGAGCCACCTTTTGATGGTGACCTCTAGTGGAGAGCAATATTCCACTTATAATTTGTGGAATGTGGAAATTTCACTAGGATGCCACTTAAGGAGCTCTCTTGCTTATTTAAGAGACTCCCTCTTTGTGAAGAGGAGCTTTTTGCATTGTATCTACTCCATGCTTAATAAGAAGATTTCCCATGAGTTTGAGGCTACACTAAGCTCCTTGATCATGATGGTTTTCTTGAGTGATGCCCCTATGATCATGCCCTTCCATTCATATTGTGTGTGGTTGTGGATTTAGAGTGGATTAGTTTTCTTGCTTTCCTAGTTGTGGATTAGATTTCATGCTTTCTTGTGGATTAATGTAGGAGCCAGCATTCAAGTAAACTAAATAGGCTAGAAATGTGGCATAAATCTTGCATATTCTCTAACATTCTAGTTCTTGATGTTCTTGGGATGTCCAAAAATCAAAAGGCTAGTTAGTTTCTTGATTCTTGGACTTCTAACATGCTGTAGATGTTTTTTGCTTCGTGTTCTATGGATTTATGCAAGCTCAGTGTAGTGTAGAATCTGATTTCAATTTATTTTTAGAGTAAGTAGCAGTAGAAACTACTGAACGTTCATTGGTTTACATGTTGATCTGTGAATGAGCATTCTGGGCTTGCACCTATGTAGAATGTAAGTGCGTTCAAGAGTGACATCCCTGAGTAGTCCTCTTACAGACAGGACATAAAGACACTACTACATCGATATACAGTCCGTTTCTGCCTGGCTTGGGCATTGTAACAAATAAAAAACAGCCAAGTAATGCCCAAATGAGCTTGGTAACAGGCAAGAAACAACTCTGTAAGCAAGAGCCAGAAGAAAAGAGAAACATCCAACATTTGGCACCGTTGCTGCTTGAACTCCACACCTCATAAACCCACACCTGCTGCAACAGTGTTCTGATCTGCAGTCTACCTTGCAAACGAACTACCCTACCTGCAAAATGACCTGCAAGAAACAACAATCACAGGCAAAATGACTTGCTTGCAAATCTATCTGAAAACCAACTTGCTTGCACCTGAACCTGCAAACCAGCCAGCAAGCCACAACAGCTGCAAACCAAAGCCCACACCCATCAACTACACTCCTTCAACCGCTCCGTCACGCTCCATTTAATCCCAATGGTACTCTCTATCTCTGGTGATACAACTCCTAATACTCGGATCTGGCCAATAACTCATCTGTATAATGCACAACTGCCTATATGATGTCCTCCTAGAAGCCTCAGTATAAGTGAATGTTGAGGCATAGAGTCAAAGGCCTTGCGAAAATCCACAAAGCAGCAATATACACACTCTCTCCTGGCCTTAGTCTCCTCAATGATGAATCTCAAGGTGAAAGTATGATCTGATGTAGTATATCTTGGTTTGAAACCTGCCTGACCTATGGCATGTAGTGCTCTGGTATCCATCCATGTACTGATCTCTGACTGAAGAATAGAACCATAAACCTTGGCAAAGATGTGGCTGATTATGATGGTACGAAGTTGTCGGCTTTCATGGGATCACCGCCTTTATTGAATAAGGTTTGTAAACCAAGGGGAAGGGAAACCATATGTGATAGCACGGTTAAAGAGGAAAGAGAGAAAGGGTGAGAGGAGGTCAGCAGCCTGCTTCAAGAGTTCAGCTTCTAGATTATCAATATCTTTGGCCTTATGCCGATTTAAACGATCGATGGCCTCTTCGACTATGGAGAGAATATATCAGACGTACATGTGTAGGGGTGTGTGGGAAGTAGGGAAGTGTCAGGTACAGTGTGTACAATGATGTGGCATAGGTTACCCATGTGCTAAGATCTGTGATCTAGGGTGGAGGTGCTTGTGGAAGGAATTTTTGCCAAAAAGATCGCAACGAGGAGCTAAAGAAAAGGTCCATCATTTTCTTCTCGTGGCTGATTTCGTAAGTAATCTTCTTTTTTTGGGTGGTTCTACGATATACACGGGAGAAGTCCCTTACCAAATGGGAAATGTGGCAGTGTGCATAAATCAAGTTCAGATGAAGTTGGTTACATTTGTGGTCATGTCTTTAGATTTTATGTATTGAATCTTGAGCTCTCCTTTCTAGATCAAATCTCGAATATGATGGTACTTCAGAGGTATATGTTTTGTCTTTGAATGGAAAACATGATCCTGGGACAGATATATGGCACTTTGAAAATCCATCATCATCGTGCATGGTTCTCTTTGTGATATGCCAACTGCTTCCAACATCATCTGCAACCATACTACATGTCTTCTCTCACCTACACTCTTTGGTTTATATATAGATGAGCTTGAGCAGGGTATACAAACAGAGGGAGGAGAGGGATGCAATACATCTGACGAAAGATCTTGTGTCCCATTCAAGAACAAAACACATCGCGATCAAGTACCACTTGATCAGGGATCTAATTGAGAAGAAGATGTTGCAGACCACCTTCATCAAAACGAAAGACATGGTTGTTGACATCTTCACCAAAGCCCTGGACAAAGGACTTTTTGAGAGACAGAGGAGCAGTCTTGGGATCGTAAAGCTATCATTCTTTGAGAGGAAGCTAAAGAAACAAAATGTTTCTATTTACAAAGCTTTTCTATCTTTCAGCCCTCTGCCTAACGAAAATGTTCGCGAACACGAAAGTCAAACGACATGAAGCGAAAACGTTCGTGAACATCCTGACGAGAAGACACGAATGCGAAAGATTCGCGAAAGATAATCTTTTACGATACAGTAGGAGAAAGTTAGACGACGAGACACGAAAATCGTCGCGACACCCTTTCTGCCCTCACGTTCCAAAAAGGACCAGCAAGATCATGCAAGTATCCAGAAGTACAGATATCTGATCTGATAGCATGCCATCAGCAGATACACTCTAGCTCGTGGATAATCTGCCATTCTTGTAATTCTTGATTAGCTGTAGATGCATAATTACTCTAATCTAGAAGTTACACAAAGCGACTATATACTCTCTGGATGATACTTGATACAGACAGACATATACATGAAGTAGTCTGATGCTAGTAAGCAATCAAGATGAAAAATACAGAACAGAAGTTCGCCTGCGAGCGAGACAAGTTTCTGTAAGCATGATTTACGGAGATCCAACAAGTCCGCTAGTAAGCGAGACATTACTCGTGAGAGAATTGTATTTCTCTCACGCCAACGCACTGCGTGGATCTGCATGCAGTGCTTGAAGAATCTAAAAATTAATAGATGACCTTGCAGCCGTTGCGCACATGTCACTCTTTTCATGTCTGATCCTGAATGCAAATTAGTCTGTTGTTATTCGTGTGTCTGATTCACACTTGTTCATTTAATTCTGCACATTGGTTGAATATTTGTTGAATGATACATTAATTTCTAAACGTAGGTCAGCAGTGCCTAACTACATTCTGGAGGACTGTATGAACAATACAGCTGGCAGTGACCAGCGATCAGATCCGAACTCCATCCGAATTCGCTTGCATCCATTGAATTCGTGATTCTTTTGTGACTGCGAATTCTAACGAGTTTCATCACTGTGCATAATGGATTCATCTTTATAGTGCAGGACGTAAAGTAACTAGTTTACAAATCAATACTGGAACATAGAAAAATGTTGTGAGATTGAGTTTAATTTAATCCAAATGGCCCATAGGCAGTGCAGACATGGGATGTATTGTTATGTTTCCCCAGTAGATAGGATAGTGATTGTGATTTCTTGGAGCTAATTGACCCTAACAGCTAAGTAGGATGTTGCATCCAAAAAATCATGATAATGTGACTCTACAAATTAGTAATTGGCACGGTACACTATGAAATCCTAGGTTATGCATAGCATCGGTTTACGAACTAGATGATCAAATAGAAGGCTGAGTGAAAATGGTTGATATATTGTGCATGCCATTCTGCTTGTTGAATGGTAGAATTTCCCGTCTTTCGGGTATAGGTGTTTCAGTAGACAATACCGGAGGCTGGTGTGACTATTGTAACTTAACTAGGATAGCGTGTTTCAATCATACCTGGTGGACTACCCGCTCTGGTGTTTCACAGTGGTCGGGCCCAACTAGTGCACTCTCGACAGGTACTTGCGTGATCTTTGTTGGTACTCTTTGGAGCGTAAGGGCAAAACGAGTTTCGTGACATTTTTCATGTCGCGTCGTTGGTTTTGTTTCCACCGTTGGTTTCGTTTTTGCTTGTCTGCCTTTCTCTCATACTGGACCACAAAAGATTCTCGTTCGTGAATCTTTCGTGTTCGCGAACCGTTCGTCTTCGTTTCCTTTGACTTTTGTGTTCGCAAAACTTTTCGTGTTTTGTGTCTCCTGACTTTCGTGTTTGCGAAACTTTTCGTCAGGCTGAGGGCTGAAAGCTAGCAAGGCTTTGTAAACAGAAACGTTTTGTTTCTTCGGCTCCCTCTCAAAGCATGATAGCTTTACGATCCCGAGAAACGCAATCATCGCATTCCATGAACACATTTCGTTCACTCATGTTGTCAAACAGTTCATGGGCATCCTCTATGCACCAGCATTTTGCATACATCTTAACAAGGGTGCTTCCCACAATCACATCGGACTGAAAGCCTCTTTTTATGATGTCGGATTGGAGTTGTCGGCCCTGTTCCAGGCCTGCTAGGCTGGCACATGCTTTTAAGACAACAACGAACAGAACCTTGTCTGGTGCTAAGTGTGAGAGATTTCAACTAGTTTAGTTTAGTTTATTCATATTTTGGTTAATTGTCAATAAGAGGCCAAAACTCATTTTAGACTTAGAGACAAACTTTTTGAAGTTATATTAGTTTAAAATACATTCAATAAACACTTTTTGAAAGTTGGTAGTCGAGTTTGAGAGAGATTCAATTTGAACTTTGGGTACATTGAATCTAGCCCCAAAAATAGTAGGGTTTACATTTTGGAGGGAAAGCCAAGTGGCCAAATAGGGTTTGGAAACTCTATAAAAGGGTGTAACTCATGGAGAGACACATCTTCTCTCTTCTATCTCTCATTTCATCATTATACATGGTTCTCTTTGGGTTCTACTACTCATTGGTGCACTATCTTGGTGTTATCTTGCAATCTTGTGTGTAGAATGATCATTTATTGCTATTTTCGGTTTCACACGTGTGAAATATAGTAGGGTACTGTAATTTTACGGACAGAAAATATATTTTATGTTTTGGTTCATGTTTGATCAATATCTCTTAGAGTTTGCATCTCATTTTGTATGTAGATGCTGATTTTTCTACATTGGCAGGATTGTTGGTTTGCTCCTTATTGTAACCAAAGATTTGGCACATGGATTGGATCTTGAATGATCTGAAATCCTTCACATGGTATTAGAGCTCTTGTGTTTCAGGTTATGAAAGGATCATCCATCTTTAGCAAGGATTTGGAGGAGTTACCAATGCTAGAGCATGCTAGACTGATCTCTACTCAAAAATCAGCATTTTTGCATGTGTAGAATTGATCTTTTGTAGGTCAAAAATCAATATAGGGTTATATACTTGATCAATTCCGATTTCACATTTGGTTTACTGGAATTAGATGATTTTTGGTGCATTAGGAAGGTCTCATTGGAGTCTACAAGAAGATATACCAAGTTTCTAGAAATTGTATGTAGAATTTGAGATATTCAATTTTTTGTGATTTTGTCAAAACCCTAATTTTGATTGGATCTCTAGTTTGTGAGGTTACTGAACTTCATTTGAGTGTGTTTCAATCTTAGGAAGTGGCAAGAATCATTAGATTGAGGATAGATCATAGGTTGATCAAGATTTCACTATTCTATGTGTTGATTTTCTAGTTAGAAGTGCTAGAAGATATTTGAGAGGTTCCATATCTTTGTGATTTCTTCTTGAGTTCATTTGTTGACATTCAAGAGAGTGCTTTGTGCATTGGAATAGGTTGAAAGAAGAAGATCAGGTCACTTCAACATGGCTACAAGTGGTGGATTTATGTTGGAGAGCAATGATAGGCTCCTCAATCAACTATTCTACTTGGAAGGTGAGGATGGAGTCCTTATTGGAGATGAATGAGTTGATGGAGATTGTTGCAGGTGTGGAGGAGAGACCTCAAGCACCTCAAGATCAAGTGAGGTATGACAAGAGAGCAAAGAAAGCTCTACACATGATTAAGATGAATGTTACCAACGAACTTCTCAAGGAAGTTGGTAAGTGCACATCATCTTTGGAGGCTTGGGAAGCTTGAAAAAGCTTTATGAATCCAAGTCTACATCAAGAGTGCTTACTCTTAGGAGGCAAATCTTTCAAAGTTTGCAAAAGAATGAAGAGAGTACTCATGCTTTTGTTTTGAGGGTTAAGGCATTCAATGATGAGTTAGCATGTATTGATGAAAGCATTAAGGAGGTAGAGCTTATTCAAGTTATACTTAATGTCTTGTTGGATGATCATGCTAATTTTGTTCAAAGTTTTGCTATTCAAAAGACTTTGGCAAGTATTGTGAATTTGCAAGAGATCTTGGTGAATGAGGAGTATAGGCTTCAATCAAGAAGAGGTGGATCTACATCGACATCTCATTATGAAGAGGAGACTATGTTCATCAAAGGCGAGTTCAAGGGCAAAGGCAAAGGCAAGTGGTCTAAAGGGCAAGACCAAGGTGAGACTTCCTCTTTTGGCAAAAAGAAAGATAAGTCTAAGTTGAAATGCTTTTATTGTGGAATCAAAGGGCATTTTGCAAATGAATGTTTGAAGAAGCAAAGAGATGAAGGTAGCAAGCAAATCAACTTTACTACTAATGATGAGGATCTAGGTGGTGGTGATTCTCTTTTGATGTGTTCTTCAAGTCCAATATCAAGTGAAGGTGACAAAGATTCATGGTGGATTGATAGTGGAGCTAGTTCACACATGACTAGTCACAAGGAGTTCTTTACTTCTTTGGTCACTTATGATGGAGCCAAGAAAGCAATTCACATGGCCAATGGTGGTGAGTGTGTGATTGAAGGTATTGGTTCAGTTCCTATTTGTCTCTCTACTAATAGGAAAGCAAGACTTGATGGTGTTCTTTACATTCCTTCACTTTCAAAGAATTTGTTAAGTGTTGGTCAAATGATAGAGAAAGGATACATGGTAAAGTTTGGGGGTGATGCTTGCTTCATTACAAAGGAAGAAATCTTGGTTGCTAGGGGCAATAAACAAGGTAGACTTTTCAAGCTTGATGCTTTTGTTATGGCTAACAAAAAGGATGGAATGGAAAAGGAGATTGGTCTCAACTTTCCAAAGTTACCTTTTAGCATCAATAAGATTGGTGGATCTTATGCAAAGTCTAACAAGCTTCCTTATGCTAGATCTAGGTCAAGATCTAAGATGCTTCTTGGAGATGTTCATCTTTGTGCTAACTTGGCTAGTCTTGAGGATAATGATGGTGTTTCAATGGTTCTTCATGGCAAGTGCAAGCATGCAAAAGGTAAGGAAAGAGCTAACTTCATCAATGGAGGTGAAGGTTCTTCCTTGGAAAAGATTGTTGTTAATGATTTCTTTGATCATATGTCAAAAGATGTTGCTAGGTGCATGCATGAAGGAGGTGGTTCTTCTAAATTCTTTTGTGATGAGTCCAAGAAAGTCATTTTTCCAGCAAGTGGAGTCACATGTCTTCATAAAGAGAGTAGATCAAATGGTTCTATCAAGAGACTTAGTGAGGGAGATAGTCACAAGTCAAGAAGAAGAGAAGTATGTGAAGAGTTCAAAGTAGGATGTACTTTGAATGATGTCATTGTGAATGATAGTGAGGAAGAATCATTATCATATGATTCATTACCTAAAATAATGAGTAGAGGTTCTTGTTTGAAAAAAGAGAGTACTTCAATCATCCTTATGTTGAAGGTACTAATCATATTTTTCATGGCTTGTAATGTTTTTGAGGTTTCTACTTCTTATGATGCAATCATTAAGAGGGAGTCTTATGAAGGAAAGAGCAATGGAAAATTGGTTCTTGGAAAGATCCAAGGCATGGATCTCACATCTCTTCATCAACTCAAAAGATTCTATGATTATGAATTGATCACTCATGATCAAGATGGCAAAAGGTTGGTTGGAGAAGACTACATGGAATAAATCGAGAGGCAATTTCTTCAAAACAAGGGAGATCTCATTGGTGAGCTTATTGAGGTTTTGTATGGACTCAAGAAGGCTGGATGTATTAGGTCTGATACTCATCTTCACCTACTCTACTTCATGTTGTATGGAAAGTTTGGAATCTATCTTTTGATTTATGATGGTGACATTGGTGACATTGTTTTCACTAACCTGTGAAAGATTCAACTAGTTTCATCACATTTTGCAATATTTCCATATTTGGCATATTGAGGCCAAAACTTGTTTTAGACTTAAAGGTTGACTTTTCAAAGTTCATTAGTCTAAATTTCATTTGAATAAACACTTTTTTGAAAGTGTGGGAAAGATAGAATGCGAGTTTGAGTAGATTCAATTTGAATAAGTTGGGTACATTGAATCTAGACCCAAAATTGGTAGGGTTAGCATTTTGGTGGGAAAGCCAAGTGGCCAAATAGGGTTTGGACCTACTATAAAAGGATGTAACTCGTGGAGAGAGTCATCTTCTCTCTTCTCTATCTCATTTCATGCTTATACATGGTTCTCTTGGGTTCTACTATCCATTGGTGCACTATCTTGGTGATTGCTTGCAATTCTATGTGTAGAATGATCTATATTTGTTATTTTTGGATCCACACGTGTGAAATAGAGTAGCTTGCTGGTTTTGTACGGACAGCAATAGTACATAATCATTTCGTTCAAGTTTGATCAAGTTCTATTAGTGTTTGCATCTCAAATTGTGTGTAGATGCTGATTTTTCTACATTGGTGAAATTGGTAGTGTATTTCTCTTTCTAACCAAAGATCATTCAAGTAGATTGGATCTTAAGGATCTGAAATCTTTCACATGGTATCAGAGCTTGTGTTTCAGGTTATGAAGGAGGAAATCAGATCTATCAATGATTTGGTGAAGATATCAAGTCTAGAGCATGCTAGAGAGGATTCTACACCAAAATCGGATTTTTTGCTTTTGTAGATTGGATATTTTGTAGATCAAAACACTAAATAGGTCAATATACTTGTTCAACTCCGTTTTTTGAATTCACATGCTGGATTTGGCCGATTTTTGGATCATTGGTTCAGCCTAAGTGGTGGCTTATAGATTGCATATCAAATTTTCAGCATTTGCATGTAGATTTGGAATAGTCAATTTTTTGTGATTTTGTCAAAACCCTAATTTTGATTGGATCTCTAGATAGTGAGGTTGCTGGACTTCATTTGAGTGTGTTTCAATTAGGAAGTGACAAAAGTCATTAGATTGAGGATAGATCATAGGTTGATCAAGATTGCATGATTCTATGTGTTGATTTGCTTGGATAAGTGCTAGAAGAGAATTTGTGAGATAGTTTCAAATCTTGGTGATTTCTTTTGAAAGCATTTGTTGTTGTTCAAAGGAGTGCTTTGTGCATTGAAACAGGTTGAAAGAGAAGATCAGGTCATTGCTACATGGCAACCTCAATTGGAGTTATGTTGGAAGCCAATGATAGGCTTACCTCAAGTAACTATTCATTATGGAAAGTGAGGATGAAGTCACTTCTTGAGATGAATGATGTTTTGGATATTGTTGTAGGTTTGGAGGAGAGACCAGCAACACAACAAGATCAATTGAGGTATGACAAGAGGGCCAAGAAGGCTCTACACATGATAAAGATGAATGTTACCAATGAACTTCTCAAGGAAGTTGGTAAGTGCACATCATCTTTGGAAGCTTGGAATTCATTGAAGAAGCTTTATGAATCCAAGTCTACTTCTAGAGTGTTGACTCTAAGAAGGCAAAACTTTTCTTGTTTGCAAAAGAATGAAGAAAGTCCAAGTACTTTTATTTTGAGAATGAAAGCATTGAATGATGAGTTAGCTTGCATAGATGAAAGCATTAAGGAAGGAGAGCTTATTCAAGTGATTCTTAATGGCTTGTTGGATGCTCATGATAACATTGTTCAAAGTATTGCTATTCAAAAGACTTTGCCAAGTTTGATGGATCTTCAAGAGATCTTGATCGATGAGGAATATAGGCTTCAAGCAAGAGGTGGATCTACATCGACACTTCAAGAGGATGCTATGTTCACAAAGGGCAAATTCAAGGGCAAAACCAAAAGCAAGTGGTCTAAAGGGCAAGATCAAGTGGATGCTTCTTCAAGTGGCAAAAATAAGGATAGATTATAGTTCAAGTGCTTCTATTGTGGCATCAAAGGACACTTTGCAAGTGAGTGCTACAAGAAGAAGAGAGATCAAGGAGACAAGCAAGGTAATCTTACTCTTGATGAGGATGGTTTGGATGTGCAAGATGCAAATGATGATGCTTTTGTGATGTCTTCATGTATGCTTGCTAATGATCGAGATCTAGATCCTTGGTGGATTGATAGTGGAGCAAGTTCACACATGACCTTTCACAAAGAGTACTTCACTTCTTTGTTGGCATATGGAGATGACAAGAGGGTGATCTACACGGCCAATGATGGTGAGTGTGCAATCAAAGGGATTGGTACAATTCCTATTTCTCTCTCTACAAATAGGAATGTTCATTTGGAGGTTTTATTCCATCTATTACCAAGAATTTGCTTAGTGTGAGTCAAATTCTAAGTAAGGGCCTCAAGGTGGAGTTTGATGGAGATGCTTGTTTGATCAAAAGGAAGGATGTCTTGATTGGAAAAGGTAAAAGACAAGGGAAGTTGTTCAAACTTGATGCTTGTGTTATTGCTAACCAAGTTGGATGTGTTGCAAGGGAGCAAATTTCTATTCAAGAGGTTTGGCACAAAAGGATGGGACACCTCAACTTCAAGTCATTGGAGGTAATGGTAAGGAAGAAGGTTGTGATTGGTCTTCCAAGTTCCTTAAGTAATGACAAGCATGTTTGAGTCTTGTGCTTTGTCTAAGTCACATAGACTACCTTATACTAGATCTATTTCTAGATCTACAAAGCCTTTTCAACTTGTACATTCGGATATTCATGGATTTACTACAATTAGCAATAGTGGAGCTAAGATGTATGTAACATTCATTGATGATTTTAGTAGATTTTGTTGGATCTATCTATTAAAGAGCAAGGATGAAGTGTATGATGTCTTTGTCAAGTTCAAGAATGCAAGGGAGAACCAATTCTCCACAAAGATCAAGTGCTTGAGAGGTGACAATGGTGGTGAGTACATATCTAACAAGTTCAAGGCCCTTTGTGATGAGCATGGGATCAAGAGGGAGTATAAAACATCAAGGACCCCACAACAAAATGGAGTGGCTGAAAGGAAGAATAGAACTTTATGTGAAAGTGCTAAAGCTATGAGGTTAAGTGCTAATCTTGACAAACCATTTTGGGATCAAGCTTTGTTGTGTGCCAATTTCTTGTGCAATAGGTGGCCGAGTACTATTTTGGATGGAAGGACACCTTTTGAGATGCTATTCAAGAGGAGGCCGAGTGTCAACTTTCTAAGAAACTTTGGATGCTTATGCTATGTCAACATTACTCTTGATGATAGGACCAAGGAGGATCCATCTTCAAGAAAAGGTATTTTTGTTGGATATAGTGAGGTGAGTAAAGCCTACAAGGTTTACATTCCTTCTACTAACAAAGTGATTGTTGGTAGAGATGTCATTTTTGATGAGGGAAACATTCCAAAGGTGTCTTCAAGCATGATTGATGGTAAAATAGATGGTTCTAACATTCTTGATGTTGATGAAAAGGATCCTACTTTGGATGGTGGTGATGATGGACCTTCATCAAGTCAAAAGCCAAGGAGAACATCAAGAGAAAGACAAGTACCTTCAAGGCTCACATATGATCAAAAGAGTAAGCAAGTAGTTTCTGGAAATTATGTTGCTTTCCTAACCTCTTTGGATGAGCCTACAAGTGTAGATCAAGCAAGGAAAGAAGAGGAGTGGATCCAAGCAATGGATCTTGAGTATCAAGCTCTTATGAAGAATGGAACATGGAGATTGGTGGAGTTGCCTAAGGACAAAAAAGCTATTGGATGCAAATGGATCTTCAAGGTGAAGACAAACCAAGATGGATCTATCAACAAGTACAAGGCAAGGTTAGTGGCAAAAGGATATGCTCAACAACAAGGAATTGACTATGATGAGACCTTTGCACCCGTGGCAAAGATGGTAAGCATTCGAGTCATCATTTCACTTGCTACACTTTATGGATGGGATCTATGGCAAATGGACATTTCAAATGCATTCTTGAATGGTGATCTTGAGGAGGAAGTATACATGGAGCAACCCGAGAGCTACATTTCATCAACAAAGCCAAATCATGTGTGTCTTCTACAAAAGAGTTTGTATGGCCTTAAGCAAGCACCAAGGAGTTGGTATGCTAAGCTTAACACTTTTTTACTCTCTCAAGGCTTTGTTATGAGTGAGTATGATCATTCACTTTATTATAGGTTTGCTGAAAATGATGTTACCATCTTGCTAATCTATGTGGATGATATCATCTTGAGTGGTGGAGACAATCAAGATGTGGAGGATATCAAGAATGCTCTTAAGAAGGAGTTTGAGGTGCATGATCTTGGTAATTTGCATTACATTTTAGGGATAGAAGTCATTCGATCTTCTCAATCTACTTTCATTTGTCAAGAGAAGTATGCTAATTCTATTCTAGAAAGATTTCATATGGTAGATGCAAAAGCTATTGATACACCTATGGAGTCTCATGTAAAGCTTACTATAAGAGGTAATGAAAGATCCTTCAAGGACATTACTCTCTATAGAAAACTAGTTGGTTCACTCATCTATCTAACCATTACTAGACCTGATCTAAGCTATTGTGTTGGAAGATTGAGTCAATTCATGCAAGATCCTAGTGAGGAGCATTGGAAGCTAGGAAAGCAAGTTTTGAGGTACATCATTGGAACTCGAGATTTTGGCATATTATATGAGGGATCATCACCTAATCTTTTTGGATTTTTAGATTCGGACTATGCTGGAGATGTAATGGATAGGAAATCCATTAGTTCTTATTGTATTTTCATAGGTGATGGAGCTATATCATGGATGTCAAAGAAACAAGCCACTATCTCATTGTCATCTAGTGAGGCCGAGTACAAAGCTCTTACACATTGCACAAAGGAGATGGTATGGATCAAAAGGATGATCAAGGATCTTCACTTGCTGGATTTTTCAGAGAGCCCAATCATCTTTTGTGACAATCAATCAGCCCAAAGAATGGCATCCAATCCTATCTTTCATGCTAGGAGCAAGCATATTGAGATACAATATCATTTTGTGAGGGAGCGAGTCATTGCAAAGGAGTTGGAGCTTCAACATGTGTTTTCAAGGGAATGTGTAGCTGATATCTTCACCAAAGCATTGGGAAGAGTCTTGTTCATGAATCATAGGACTTCACTTGGAGTATTATCAAAGTCTATGTTAAAACTAGTTGAAGAGGGAGTGTGAAAGATTCAACTAGTTTCATCACATTTTGCAATATTTCCATATTTGGCATATTGAGGCCAAAACTTGTTTTAGACTTAAAGGTTGGCTTTTCAAAGTTCATTAGTCTAAATTTCATTTGAATAAACATTTTTTTGAAAGTGTGGGAAAGATAGAATGCGAGTTTGAGTAGATTCAATTTGAATATGTTGGGTACATTGAATCTAGACCCAAAATTGGTAGGGTTAGCATTTTGGTGGGAAAGCCAAGTGGCCAAATAGGGTTTGGACCTACTATAAAAGGATGTAACTCGTGGAGAGAGTCATCTTCTCTCTTCTCTATCTCATTTCATGCTTATACATGGTTCTCTTGGGTTCTACTATCCATTGGTGCACTATCTTGGTGATTGCTTGCAATTCTATGTGTAGAATGATCTATATTTGTTATTTTTGGATCCACACGTGTGAAATAGAGTAGCTTGCTGGTTTTGTACGGACAGCAATAGTACATAATCATTTCGTTCAAGTTTGATCAAGTTCTATTAGTGTTTGCATCTCAAATTGTGTGTAGATGCTGATTTTTCTACATTGGTGAAATTGGTAGCGTATTTCTCTTTCTAACCAAAGATCATTCAAGTAGATTGGATCTTAAGGATCTGAAATCTTTCACATAACCTTTGGGGAAATTCGAGATCAAGCATTGATGAATTCTTGTTGGATCTAGATCATATGTTTGAGAGGGAGTATTTCCAGAGGTTCAGGTCTGAAGATATTCATATCTTTGATGATCAAGAGAAAGGTAAGCAAGTGGAAGCGACTCATTTTGCTTTACTCACTTCTCATGGTTTTCATACTGGAAAAGCAAGTAATGGATCTGGAAAACAAAGTTTGTTCAATGACTTTGATGATCAAGAGGAAGATCAAGAGGTTGGTCTCAAAGGGCTTCAACAACACAAAAGAAAAGGTGACAATTTGGAACTAGTCAAGAGCATCAAAGGAGAAGTAATTGGCAAAGTTGTTATGGATCTGTTTTTGCAGCTTATTGAAGACTCAAGTAAGGTCAAAGGAGAAGCAATGAAGTGTTGTTCAAGTTTACTTTACTTGTTCTATCTCATGTTTGAGCTATTTCATGTGAATGTGTGCAAATTGTCAAGATATGGACAAACTAGCTACATTGTCTTGCAATATCTTATTGTTGGAGTTGTACTAGCATTCTTGGCTGGTTTTGCTGATGGAAATGAAGCTAATGGAGGTTCATTATGTCACTCATTCATGGCCAAGTCATCAAGTGTTGATGATATCTTGTGGCAAGATGGAGATGGAGGCTCATTCATGGAGTTTTATGGTGGAGACATATCAAGAAAGGACAAAGTTGGAGAAGACAAGCAAGCAAATGGTCATCACTCACATTTATTGTTTGGTTGCTGTAATTTTCCAGAGAGTTCAAAGTTTGAAACATGGAGGAATCATTTCATTCACATTTTATTTGGTTCTTCATGTTCTAGTTATATCTTGATGTGTAAAATTGATGTAAGAAATAGTGAAGCATCCAATTTGGACACTATTCTCTATATAAATTATGAAAGATACTTTAGAACCTTAGAAAGGAGATCTATACTTAGGATGGAGATCATTCTAAAGTTGGATCAAAGTTCTATTGTCAAAACTATGCCAAAACTAGTTGAAGAGGGAGTGTGAGAGATTTCAACTAGTTTAGTCTACTTTATTCATATTTTGGTTTATTGTCAATAAGAGGCCAAAACTCATTTTAGACTTAGAGACAAACTTTTTGAAGTTATATTAGTTTAAAATACATTCAATAAACACTTTTGGAAAGTTGGTAGTCGAGTTTGAGAGAGATTCAATTTGAACTTTGGGTACATTGAATCTAGACCCAAAAATAGTAGGGTTTACATTTTGGAGGGAAAGCCAAGTGGCCAAATAGGGTTTGGAAACTCTATAAAAGGATGTAACTCGTGGAGAGACACATCTTCTCTCTTATATCTCTTATTTCATCATTATACATGGTTCTCTTTGGGTTCTACTACTCATTGGTGCACTATCTTGGTGTTATCTTGCAATCTTGTGTGTAGAATGATCATTTATTGCTATTTTCGGTTCCACACGTGTGAAATACAGTAGGGTACTGTAATTGTATGGACAGCAAACATATTTTATGTTTTGGTTCATGTTTGATCAATATCTCTTAGAGTTTGCATCTCATTTTGTATGTAGATGTTAATTTTTCTACATTGGCAGGATTGTTGGTTTGCTCCTTATTGTAACCAAAGATTTGGGACATGGATTGGATCTTGAATGATCTGAAATCCTTCACACTAAGCCTGTCTCTTGCATTTGCTGAAATAAATTAATAGCCTACTCAACTTCTCCACTATCAGCATATGTTGAGATGATAGCAGTCCATGAATACACATTGTGTCAATTTTGAAAGAGCAAGAAAAAGGAGGACATGTGGTAGTCTCACACCCGGACCTAGAGCCATCTTTTCTTTTGCCCAGGAGGGATTTAGCAAACCATCAACCCATACGCCCTCAAGCGTCCTCTTATGTTTAAAGTGCAAAGCTTTCGCGAAGAAACCGCGATTCCCTCTTGAGATTCGGATGGAGTTCAGATGCGTTCGCTGGACACTGCCAACTGAATCACTCCTACAGTCCTCCAGAATGTAGTCAGGCACTGCTGATCTACGTTTATAAATTTAATGCAACATTTAACATAGTTTCAACCAAGGTGTGGAATTAAAATGAACAAGAGAACTCAGACACACGATTAACAGCATAAGCATTCACATTCGAGATCAGACACAACAAGACAAATCATCTATATTGATCTTCTTTTGATTTCTTCAAGCACTGCATGCAAATCCACACAGTGCGTTGGCGTGAGAGAAACGCGGTTCTCTCACGAGTAATCGTCTCGCTTTACTAGCGGACAGTTGGATCTCTATGGATCCTGATCACAGAGCTCGTCTCGCACACAGGCGGACTTGTTGTCTGTATTTCGTCTTGATTGCTTACTAGCATCAAACTACTTCATTACACTGTATGTGTGCTCTCTGATGATCTATATGTCAAGTATCATCTGGTAAGTATAGTCGCTCTATGTAAATCTAGGATTAGAGTGATTAAGCATCTACAACTAATCCGAAAACTACAAGAGTGGCAGATTAGCCACGACCTAGGGAGTATCTGCTAACGTCATCCATCAGATCAGATTTTTGTACTTCTAGGTACTTGCGTGATCTTTGCTGGTACTCTTTGGAGCGTGAGGGCAAAATGGGTTTCGCGACATTTTTCGTGTTGCGTCGTTGGTTTCGTTTCCACCGTTGGTTTCGTTTTTCTTGTCTGCCTTTCTCTCGTACTGGACCGCAGAGGGTTCTCGTGCCAGACCACAAAAGATTCTCGTTCGTGAATCTTTCGTGTTCGCGAACTGTTCATCTTCGTTTCCTTTGACTTTCGTGTTCGCGAAACTTTTCGTGTTTCGTGTTTCCTAACTTTCGTGTTCGCGAAACTTTTCGTCAGGCTGAGGGCTGAAAGCTAGCAAGGCTTTGTAAACAGAAACGTTTTGTTTGTTCAGTACTCATCAACGGATTAGTATGAAAAACAACAATCATGAGAAAGAAGGCTCTTTTACTGAAGTCTATCAATGACTCATAGGAGAAGTGGATGAGGTGGCCCAGTTAGGTCGCTGATGTGTCTAGTGAGGTGTGACATTGCACTACTAGTGGGAGAGTATAAATATACCCATTGGGCTCTCACTAGTGTATGCATGATTTTGATGATAGTAGCTACATAGGGATGCCTCTTCGCTCTCCATAGTTGCATGTCAAGGAGATGGAGGGAAAGCAAATTCAAAAAAAGTAGGAGGGCATCACAATGACAAGCAACATCCGAGATGGCGGGTCTCCCTCCATGTGTGCAACATTTGTGGGCAAGTGCCTTTGACCAGCCCTAAAAAAGGGGATGCTAAGGGCCTAAGATGTGATGGTGCGACCACTCCATAATAGTCCGTGAATTGTCATATGCTTAATAACGAGAGAAGGTGTCGGCATGGCCTCCACCCTGATCCAATGATCGAGGAAGCTTTGTGTATCCCATCATGCTTTTTGGTATAATTAACCCATGGTATCATAGAGAATCTGGTGAGCCCAAACTCGAGCACAACACATCATCTCAACACACGCGGAAAGGTGATTTATCCGAACACGATGCAGGATGCTCGATCTTGGGATGAAAGGTGAGGTCTCAATTTGGTCACTATTAGGGATACCCCTTCTCCCAAAAGCCAAAGGGTCCATTCTTGTCTTGTAAGAGTGTACAGCCCCAAAACGCGTGGTTTGCCACTGGGTGCATCGGGGCCGTATAGCATGGCCACGTGCCTTAATCTCAGCCACTCAATTCTTTCTTCATAGCGCTGCATACCCTTCCCTTCCTTTTCTCTTTCTCTTGCTCTCTCGCTCATTTTTTGTTCATTTGCGTTACTCGTTAGATCGATCGATCGATCGATCGTCGCTTGCATTCGCCATAGCTGACTATAACCGACGCCTTTTGAGCATCGCCACCAGGTATGCAGATATCTCATCTATTAATATTGCAATCCCTTTTGCTCTGCAATTTCTTTTGCAATTTTGAGTTGTTGGATCGTAAATTGCTTTGGTTGGATCATGCACTTGTTAGTTCAATAAGTTGCAATCATACATTAGATCTGATTGTTTTGTCTGTTTGGATCGTAAATTGCTTTCTGATCATGCACTTGGTTGCATATTATACTGTATACATTATGTGTGATTGTTTCATCTGTTTGGATCGCGAATCGCTTTTGGATCGTGCAATTGGTATGTTTATGATAAGTTTTAAATTTTATATTAGATCTGATTGTTCTGTCTGTTTGCAAAGCGGTAGACGCCTTTGCGGCGTTCGTATTTCATTTTAGTATGACTCGTGTTTTGAAACCCTAGGATCGCGTACTTGTTCTTTCCTGTGCTTTCACTTTGTGCAAATGAACGCACTATGTCCTTCAAGAAGTGGTGGTTTGGTGATGAATTTCTTGTTACGATGTCCTGCTTGACCCAGACTCGAATCCCAGCTGATGTAGAATAGGGATATGTTGGAGCTTTGTATTTTTAAGTTGGCTTGGACTTCTCGTGGATGTGTCTACTCATGGTGCAGAAAATGATGCCAGTGCAAAGTAATCACCCCAATAAAACACATGGTTTGTGCTTTCGTAGTTCTGTCATTTCTTATCGAATGAAGTAGCTAAAAAACTTCTTTTGCCTTTTGGCAGGGTACACAGGTATCCCTTATTCCATTTGCTGGAGGATTTGAATTTTGCATTTTGCTCAGTGGGCAGATAGAACAAGCTTTGCAAGATGCCGGCCACAGCAGGCCGAGTGCGTATGCCAGCCAACAACCGGGTGCACAGCAGTGCGGCGCTTCAGACTCATGGCATATGGCAGAGTGCTATAGGTTACGATCCTTATGCGCCGGATCAAAAGGACAAGCCGGCTGGTGTTACCGCAAATCATGCAGCGGCGGGGGCCAATGAGCAAAATGCTTATGATAGTTTTCAGGGTTTGCTTGCTCTGGCACGCCTTACCAGTTCCACAGCAGATGAAGCACGAGGTTCCTGTAAAAAGTGTGGCAGAGTAGGGCATTTGACCTTCCAGTGCCGCAATTTCCTGACAGTCACAAAAGAGGATGTAGCAGCAGCAGCTGCGGCGCTGGAACGGGACCGAGTAGGGGCAAAGGGAAAGGATGATGCGGAAGGATTTGAGTCAGATGATGATAGTTCAGATGACGATAGTGACATTTCGGATAGCGATGAGGATTCAGAGATGGAAAGAGCACTTGCTGCAAGGCTGGGAAAAACTATCAAAAAAATCAAGTCAAGGAGGGACGCTGAAAAGAAAGGTCGTCACTCTACCAAGAAAAGCTCAAAGAGCTCATCACAGAGACGAAAATCTAGAAAGACTAGGGATGTTTGTTCTGATAAAAGTTATGATATTTCAGATATAGATGAAAGTAAGGTGAAGGGTAAAATAAGCAAGAGGAAGAGCAGGAAGCGAAGAAACTTGAAAAAATATAGGGATTTGTCTTCTGACGAAAGTGAGGAAAGCGACCATAGCTCTGAGTATGAAGAAAGGCGGAGTAGGAAGAGGAGTCATCATAAGAAAAGCCCAAGTGGGTCCAAAAGGAAAAGAAGTACATCCGAAGGGGACACGGATGATTCTGATGACGATGCTGGCCGTCGGAAATCTAGAAGAAAGTCTACAAAAGTGGATTATTCAAAAGAGCATGGCAAGGAGCACAAGGCAAAAGAGCATGGCGAGAAGCACAAGAAGGCAAAAGGGGCTGGCAAGGGGCACAAGGCAAAATTGGAATCAGGGCTTGATAGAAAGGAAATTGGCAAACATCACAAAGACAAGAATGATAAGGACGATAGTTTCTCTGAAGAAGAACACCACATGCATAGGAATAAGAAAGATAGAAACAAAGACGCTGCAAATCATCTCAGCAAACACAAGCATGGCTCTCCAGATGACTATTGATGATTTTTGTCTGCCAGTGTGTTAGTAAATCTGCACACCTTTTGATATTTTGTGTGGTATGTACTTTATACATTTGTGGTTGGTTGTTCATACTCATGCATTATGAGAGATGATCCTTCTTAGAGATTCGTTGTGGAGATGTTGTAAGGGAACATTAGAAATCTATACCACAACGGTACTTGTATTCGGTCTTGCATGTTTCAGTTGCAGAATCTTGTATTTTCCTTCGTGGTTGTAATGAGAACCATAATGCATCGTGCTTAATATAACGCATCTCATATTAAGAACTTTGTTCAAATTTGGATGCCTGCATTCTTGCACACAAGCAATATTCGCATCTGAAGATTTTCTCTCTTACAGTTTTATCTGGCATTTACTTCCTTCAACCTGCTCTTTAAATATCTGCTAGCCTTCAAGACCAATTGTCAAGCTTTTGCACGGTCAGGTTATGCTTGTCATCCTTGTATCTCCAATTTTCCTTTGAGCATCGTTGATTCTTCGAGAACTTGATTTTGATTTTTCAAATGTCTTTAATTGTGCTGTTGAAGCCTGAGGCTTTATTTCCTGATGTGCTATTCTCTTCTGCTCACCTAGGAGATCTATCATATAATAACATCAAATCTTAATATCTCATGGCATATTGACAATCATTGTTCATAGTGAAAAAGCCTAATTTGGTTATGCTTTGCTAGGAAATCGTGTAATAAAGGGACGTCACCATTGTGATCAAGCTGTTTTAGTCGATACCATAAAATGGCAGTACAGTATTCATTTGGAAATAGTGCAGAGAAACTTCTTTGGTGATATTCTAACCTGTGCTTTTATTCATGTGCTTGTTGGCCTTTTTCCTGCATGTCACTGGTTATATAAATATGAACTGTCTTAAGGATATCAGTATGGTAATGCAACATGTGACGTATCAAGTTCAGAGAGTGGAGTATTTACATATGGACCAGCTGGAGATTATTGTTGCTTCTGGAATATTTTAAGATGGCTCACCTAGAAGTGAGGGTTATCTTAATTTACCCCTGATTTAACTTCAGTTTTTGCAATGGTAATTACTTTGCACTAGCATCTATCAAGATTATGTACACTGCACAACTCGAGTTCGCCAAAGCACAAGGCTCCAACCGTCAATACGGCAGCAACCCGGGCTTGAGCCAGCACCTTCGTCTGTCCAGCTTGAGCTTATATCCAATTTGGCTAGCTGCAGTGGACTGATTCAACTTGATTACTAAAGAGTCTACTAAAGATTCCATATTAAGGATAATAGAACCAATATGTCTTGGTTTTTTGGACAAGCATGTGTAATTACATGTTTTAGAGATGACTGCTTCAAGTAACTGGACCTTTGAGATACCCATAAGCACTTGTTTTTTCTATTCTAACTCAGGGATTTTTATGGATGAACTGACATTCTGTTTCGCCCTAGATGAATTGCTAAGGCTCAGTTGCAAATCCTGAATGATTTCTGTGACTATTCTGCCAATGTGATGGATAACAAGAAACAGACATCTTCCTGATTGATGAGGATTCATCTGCAGACTTGATTGCTCAGTTAGGATTTCAGATTGTCCATCATGATCGTGTAACTTGTCTTTGGGGTGTATTGTTTGGTCTCTTAACCAGCAAGTAAAAGCTGGATGGGATGTTAGTAAAGTTGACCTCAAGCTAGTTAAATGAGGTTATATTTATTGTCTGGGTCTACTCTCTAGGATCCTCATAGAATATAAGCACATTATCTCGGGTGTGCTATTATTATTTTTGCTCCCACGTGCATGCTGAGATATTAGTCCAAAAGCTATGATGTATTTGTGGTATAAAATGGGTAATCTTCTCATTTGGAATGCATGCAAAGCCCCACAAAGTAGATGGTGGTTAGGTATTCATAAGGGTAGAGCACTCTTCCGTAGTTTCCTCTCCTTCCTCCACCAGCATCTGCCTTTGAAAATGCTTCTGCTGGGCTCGTCAGCTCAATCAAGCAAGGTACCTGAATTGTTGAAGCCTCATCAGAGGTTGATCTCACTGAATTTTGCTGATGTCTACAAGTTGGGTCCTGTTGTGTAAAACCAATTAACTTCAGTCTTCGTTGAATGGTGTGCCTCCACTTGGACCTTGCACACATATTTTGGTGAATGAACCCCTTTGCTGTGTCAAGACGAAACACTGGTTTTTCATCGAGTATTGATTCTCTAGTGTGATGACTAAAAAGGGCCTTTTCACTCCTTGCCAACTATTTCATTACAACACAGTGCTGATTTGGAAGTTACTGCTCCCTTACTGAGCCAAAATTTCCTCTGTGTCATGGCACCACTCTTAACTCCCTGAATTGAATAATAAAGAGAATTTGAGTACATGTTCACCTCATTTTTTGTTCCCTTGAAGATACTTCAGGACATCACGAAGATCCATAATGACCTTAAAAAAAAATTTGTGCCTGCACGGTTCAAACGAGTTTGCAAAGCTTTGCAGGCCAATTGTCAAAATTTCATGTTTTTGCCATGAATTTCGAATGTATGGGCTTCATAATGCAATGTAAGTTTTAAAGGGCATCACATTAACAGCATGCTTTCAAAAACATTTCACCTGCAAAAAACCGAGAAGGTTGTTTTTTAGCTTTTTCATGTGGGACCTGGGTTTGTTTTGTACCTTATGTATTTTTTTCCTTGCCTATAGTTAATTGCTACTAATTAGACTTCAGACAAAAAATATATACACATGCAGACTTTTGGGTGTTCTATGCACTTCTTTATGCAGTTGCTACTATCTCCTTATATAGAACCTAAACAGTTATAATTGAAGACAAAGCTACTTCAATGAAAGACCAGTTTTTTCACTATATGTTTTTGGTTTTGTTTTCTTCTCCTTAATCACCTCCATTGTGATTGTGCATGTTGCTTCGATCACCCAAGCTTTCCCTGCAACATGAAATTGTTCCATTGTGAATCCTGAAATTGATACATTGCGAATCATTGAGTTCGTCTAACTAGATTTACTAAACACTGTCACTCTTGTAAGTTGTTGCCCAAGTTCTGACATCTCAGCATGAGCACATTCTAACAATTTTTCAGATTTGACATGAAACCATTCATGAGATTCCTTGTAAGCATCTTCCATGTTTTCCTGCTGCATATGTAGAACATGTCGTGCACTGTTTCTTCTTCTCTGTGCATTTTTGACAGCGCCATTTTTTCATTTGGCTTTCACCTGTTAAGATTTTTTGCAGCATTACCGCTGCAAATATATTTTATTGTGCAGGTTTCGGTCACTCTGATTTTGTCGAATCCTTCTTCCCATATGTGGGGAGAATTATCTGAGTGTCACTTGACGTTGAACTAGGAATGCAAGTTGTCTTCATGCATATCCACATGCATCTTTTATGTGTGATTCAACTTTGGCTCCTTCAAATATCCATCCTTACTTGGTAGTTATAGTTGCTGTTTTGATTTGCAATATGTCCGAGTGTCTGCTTATGTATTATCAGCTCTGAGTTTTAAGTCGTAACACCCAATTCAGGTTGCAACTTCCCCATGTCATTGCCATGTGCATACTTGGATGTGAGCCCCTATAGGCATAGACCTTCCCCCCTTAGACATTGCTTCCTCTCCTTTTTTCCTGCCAATGAAAGAGCATCTTGCATGTTTAGCAAGGTTTAGTTCGAGAGTTGGATGGGTTACACTGAATTGACAAGAAGTCTGGAATGTTTTTACAATTTAGGGAAGTCAAGGGTATTATAAGTGAAATGGCAGTCTTCTGGAGTTAGTTCTGATTTAGTGTCTGCCAAGTCTGGCTGTTAGTTTGAGCATGCTGTAGTCTTCTGAAAGGGAGTGTGAGAGCGCTGAAGCAGGAACTAGCAATTTCTATCCTCCTACATTGACAGGTGCGAGCATAATCCCAGTTGAGGGTGCTTGGAATTTATTTTTATTAGAAGCCTTCCAGACTTTATGAAAGTAAGATACAAGTAGGATGGGGTTAACGTTTCCCTCATATATTATGCGATTTTGGGTTTTTCAGTCTTTTGCTTGAGAAAGACAAATCCATGGCCTTCGCGTAAAGCCTTATAAAAGAGGGGGCCTTTTCTAAAGTTGAGCTTATGACTTAAGAAGGCTTTGCTTAAAAAGCCTTATGAAAGAAGGTTTTTTTGTTACCCAGGAAGATCAAGCTCCATGGCCTTGCTTGAGGCTTCTAAAGGTTATGAAATATTAAATGTTTGGTTTTTAAAAGACTGGTGAGAAATTTGATGCACTGTTTTGAATCTTTCTCTCTCTCTCTCTCTCTCTCTCTCTCTCTCTCTCTCTCTCTCTCTCTCTCTCTCATGCTTCGTACTTTTCAGGGCATACACATTCAAGATTTTTATTTCAAACAGCCCTAAAACCTTAGCAGTGTCTAGTTTTCTTGCTCTTTGAAGTTTTGCTACTTGCTGCCCCATTACTAACAAACAATGGTGCATTAGAAAATCTATTTGCTATTGAATCAACATGTGGCAATTGTGCCCCTCTCTTATCATGCCCCACACCTCTAGAAGAGCATCAATTATAAAATGGCAATAAAACTCCACTGAACTGCACTTATTGTTGGTTGAGGTTAGCTTGAATCAACATGTAATAGTTGTGTCTCTCTAATCATGCCCCACACCCTTAGAAGAGCATCTTCTCAACTGTAAAATGGAATTAAACTCCTTAATGAATGTCATAAAACCAGGTATGATGTGAAGCAAAACTATTCATAGTTTTGTTTATGTCATGTACTAATATCCCACTATGAATAATTTGGAATTTTGATCAATTATACTGTTGTTCACTTGGATTTTTACTAGCTTGTACAATTTTATACCTTTTGTACCGCTGACATACAATGCTACATATGATACATATGATGCTACATATGATACATGTAATTCCTTTTCAACTCGCTAAGTTAGAACCTTGGCTAAACTTGACTTTGGGCCTCTACATTATTTTATTCTAATCTAATGCCCAAGTCGCTTATTCCTAGACTACACACTACTTTAATGACTGTGTTCATTGGGTTGGGCTTATACATGCAAGATGCAAGTGGCCTCGCACTTATTAACCCTAATTGTATAGTGTCACATGGCGGGACCATGTAAGTGCCCAACGATGTCCCCCACTTAAAATTGGTGATGATCCCACGCGACCTACCTGGCGTTTGCTTGGGGCGAAAGGCCATTGGCATGAGTATTGCTTGCAATTGATTGAGTCAAAAAAAGTGTGGATGGAATATCACTTATGTAAAACCTAAAGCTCATTGGGTGTTGTGCTTATTCTTAATCCTTCAAAAAGTATGTGGGAAAGCTGGTGGAGACTAGTACTTGCATAAATGATAGTCGTTAATGGGAGTATCAAAATGTGTCCCATCCAATTTCTCCGAAGTCACTACCCCTTGCGATAGAATGTTGTTAATATGGTAAGGGCCTTCACCAATGAACTTGAGCTTGCCTTTGATTGCCTTTGTCTTGTACATGAGCTCCAAATCTCTAAATTGAAGATCATGCCAAGCCTTGCAACATGATTTGTCTATAGCGAGGGCATGGATTGCCATGGATTGCCAACAAGCATGAATAGCTTGTATAGTGCTTTGTGGCGAAAGTGGAGTGATCACATATTAACGTTGCAATGTAAGTGATCCGAAGGGATGGTACCGAGAATTTCACAGGCATAATTGCATCTTGGCCATACACCAATTTAAGTAGTTCTAAAAATCCACATAGTAGCGTGTAGCTTGTCCGATCAGCTTGCTTCCACAGTTTTTGTCAAAATGTCGCACATAATCTTACTAGAAGACTTGGCTTGGCCATTTTCTCTTGGTTAATAATGCATATTGAAATGATGAATCATGAATAACTCTTCCAATAGCACCTTTATGGCCTGATTCCCAAAGTGAGTTCTCCAATCACTGACTATCTTCATCGAGCATCTGAAGCATACAATGATGTTATTGTATATGAATTTGGCAGTGGACTTAGCATCAGCTACGTGCATTGCCTTTCGAGTCTACCCATTTGGTGAGATAATCTATAGCCACGATAACGTACCAACCTTGGGCACCGCAAGCGACTGGGTGCGGATTACAATATCTTTTGCATTTGTAACGTTTGTTGCAAAGTGTCCTCCTCTCATTGCTTCATACAAGAGTGACATGATGTGGCTAGTTTCATGGGGCAATATGCATTGTCTAATGATATTATATGTCTCTATGCAATATAACTGGATGGCAATCAATTGATATGGTCTAACTTTGAAAACACGTTTTCACTATTGTGCGTGGATAAAGAGTCAATACTGATTGGGTTGGCCATGCATAAGATATTTAACTATATCAGCTGCCCAATCTGGTATGACACCCACATAAAAAAGAACTGCATCACATAGGTCGTCATCAATTAGGGGATCCTTTTGTGTTGATTTGAAGTGTTAAATGTGATCTGCCATGTACTGTTACCTTTACATACTACTAAATGAAAATCAAACTTCAGTAGCAAAAGTAACCATCTAATGATCTTCCTTGTGTTGCAAATAAAGGCTGGTGATCTGTGTAGAATGTGAAATGAGTGGCCACTAAGTAATGACAAAAATTTTTGACTATAGAAACTATGGCCAAGGCTTTTCACTTAGTTGTTGAAATCTGGCATCATTTTGTAAAAAATCAGTGGGAATGTCAGCAGAAGCTCGAGCAAGTGCACGTAGGATCGGAAGCACAACATACAACAACAGAAATATTCAAATTGAATGATTCGGACAATTGCTCAATGAAACAATACAGTAGTGAGACTGAGAATTTGCAATTTAATTAATATCAAACAGTGAATACAATGCTTGAAGTGATAACTTCAGCTTACAATCGTTGAGCGTGATAACGTTGGCTACAGAAAGTCGGATAATCAGAAGAAGTTTTCTGATGAAGATTCTAGATTTAATATACTCAAAATATCTATAACTACTTCTTCTATAGTTATTACAACCGCCTCATAACTATAACTACATGTACAATGTAGGCGGACTGTCAACGCGAAGTCATTGGGTCACGACAGTATCGAACTTTACAAAGTATCGAAAAATATAGAATTTTTCAAGTCGATCCGATATCGAAAAATTCTAGAAAATTCGATCCTGAATTTTTCGATCTTCTGTTGCTCAAAATTTGAACCTTTTGTTTCTGGTTTTATACATCTTTCAGGATGCTCATGAATGAATGGATTTGAGGCTTAGCATCGAATTCCAACACTCCCCCTTAATGTGGACCCTGGAAAGCTTTTGATTTTTAGATTCAACATGTCGTTGAATCTGAGACGGTGCTCCTTTACAAAGTGTTTGTGAAGTAATCTGCTGCCCTCAGATTTGTTTTGTTGGGTCGATTTTTGTACTCCGTGACAACAATTGGCTGGACCCATATTGGGCCTTTTGTTCTCCAGTGCTAACTTGCATTTCAGATCCTTCATCAGATTCAGATTGTTACTGAATAGTAGAGTATCATCTACATAAAGAGTGGTGTTGATGAAGAAATCCGATACAGACTTGAAGTAAATATTCAAGTCTGCCGAGTTTGGATAGAAACCATTCTCGTTCAGAAATGCAAATTTGGTGTCCTCTTTTGCTTTGCACTGATCAACATCAGTAGTTGACTTTGCTTCTGAAATAGTATTGAGTTCATGCACAAAGTAGCAGGCTTGATCATTCATGAATCAGGATCGAGGCTGTCTGGATCAATTTGTCCTTCTTGGTTGAAATTCGACCCTCTGATGTGATTCGATCTGTTGAGTTTCTGACTCATTTTCCGAGTCGGTATCAATTTTTGACTGTTCGACCCTAGAATCGGAATTTTGTTGTTCGATCCTTGGGTCGGAATTTGCTGTAGCTTTCTCTTTGTGGTCAAAAAATTGGTCTTCCGGAAAAATGACATTTCTGCTCGTGAATGCTTTTTTATTGTCCAGGTTGTAGAGCTTGTATGCCTTGTGATATGGAGATTAGCCAACAAAAAGTGCTCTGCTGCTGACCGTTGGATCGGAATTTGACTGTTTGTCCCTTGGGTCGGATTTTGCTGTAGATCTGTAGAGATCTGATTGAAAGCTTTGCATCCAAACACTCTAATGTTTTTGAGTGATGGCTTCGATCCTATCGGGGTGGACAATTTGCGAGTTTAGCGAGTCTATTGTCGTTTTATTTTTAAATAGCCATGAGTAGAGTTACAAGCAAAGTAATATGAACTTGTTGCAGCAACCACATGTCCGGACTTAAATAAAGCAATCATATCCAGTAATACAAATCAAATGTACTCTAAGGGTTTATGGAACCTTGATAGTTTACACAATGTTCAAAAGTAATATGAAACCTGGATATGAACTCGTTGCAACAACCACATGCCCGGACTTAAATAAAGCAACCATATCCAATAATACAAATCAAATGTACTCTAAGGGTTTATTGAACCTTGATAGTTTACACAATGTTCAAAAGTGCATTCATCAACAATTGAAATGACAAATCGAGATCTGATGCAACATTGGAAACTTTGAAATCACATTATCAAACTTAGAATTCAATAGTCCGTACGAAATTCCAAATGAAAAAAAAAAAAAAAAAAAAGGGCCCAAAAAATCGCATTGCCCGACAATGAAGACGACTTAATGAAAAAAAAAAAGTGCCCGAAAATTGCATTGTCCGACAATGAAGACGGCCTAATGAGATTGCTACTCTAAATACAAATATGGTTTTCTTTTGGTTCAAACAGTGACCAACAAAACAAAAGAGATTGGTGATATTTAATATGCCAATCCACATGAAGGCAATGCCAACACATGAAAGAAATCTTGCATGCCCAGAATTGGCTGGTGAATGAACATATTCTCATTCACATCCAAGCCCTTAACACATAACAAAACAAAGTATAAATGTTACATGGTAAATATTTTTTCAAAGCCATGTTTCGAGAAAAATCTGGATAGGTGCAAGAAGGCTCTGTGCAGATCGAGACGCGATAAACAGAACCTTTATTTAAACTATCAAAACTCTCAATGACTTATTCCTCCTTGTTCTCTTCACGATGTTTATTTGACTCTCGAACATGACATTTCAATGACAATCCTCTCTTTTGCAGCTTTGGATAAGCCAGATCGTCGCCTCATCTAGTTGCGTTCGGAAGCTAAATCTGGCGAAGGGTTTGTCATTGGGTGGTTTTGAGCGGCACTGGTTCCTATTGGGAATCACGTAGCACATGCATTTGTTGAATCACATCATGGCTGGCTGCACATGTCTCCAAAACATAGCCACCTTGATTCAACATGTCAACCTTTGGCTGTTGCAGACAAGCACCATGTTGGACATGCCAAACACCACTGCTCATTTGTGGTGAGACAATGATGTTCGGATTCAACAACTTCCACGTGCAGGTGACATAAGTGGCACAAAACCACATAAACTGATTTGTGAGTCCATTCTGATGTTTTCTAATTCCAAAAAAACTTGGTGCTACTCTTGTTGTGATCATTGAGTTGCATTTTCCTCTCCCAATAGCTTTCATGCCTTGGCATCTAACTTGACTCCCTGGCCTAAGACACCTGATGGCCCACCAACTATTGTTCAGTTTCTCTTTCTAAGACATTACCACATAATTGCAAGCTAGCACACCCTGACACAATAGCAGGTGGTCCTTGATAAGCAGATGCATTGCAACCTGCCTTGTTTGCTTTGGTTTTTGCATGCATTCTTTGTAAATGTTCTATGTCCGGTCGATGAGAGATGTTTTCATTATCATTATTCCATTGATCTACTGGTCGCTTTTGTCTCACATTTATCATTGGTGCATTCACATCTCGGCCTTTTCATGTCAAGTTTATTTTCTCCACGTAAATGGTAACGTTGTCAGAGAAGGAACCGCCCACTATTGAATTTCTTCTTCTGGCACGAACTCTTTCAAGGAGATTCTGGAAAGTTGGCCCATCACCAACATACCGTCCTGACAAAAACGATTTTTCTCTTGCACTTTGCAAGATTGCATTTGCTAAATCTCCCACGGCAGCCTCATAAATTGTCAACTTCATGTTGTAGTTGTCCACTCTCTACCATACATTGTAGACTACCTCGGACAAATTTGTTGTTGGCATTGTCGCTTCATCTTCATGAGCCATCATCTACAACACACTGTGATGTAAGATTTTATATAGAAAAAGGTAATAGCAACAAAAATTACCACAAAAAAGATCATCCAATCCAAGACCAATTTGATACATACAATAACCATAAACTTCCCCCATCTATGGATTCAATTTCTCCACTATGCCAGCCAACTTTTTAGTTCATGCAAACAATTATCACTATGCATTGCCAACCTTCCACCATGCATTTTGTTGTAAAGCCCATCTGCAGCATCTTGAGTAATTGCATTTCTCCATTGCAAGCATAAAGCAACATGCTCATCTCATGCTTGCTGCTTTATGTATTTTTGGTGTGCTTGTTGACACTGTCCATAAAGTGAAACAAACAAGATCTTTCCTTTCCAGCTAAGGGGACGTCATCACCAGTTCCATAGACAATTCGTATAGCATTCCAGTTTGCTTGAGCTTCGTCTGCCATAAAGCCCCTAAATGAGATAGGCACATGCAGGTGGTTTGACATCACACGATTCAATAGAGTCCAGAACAACACTTGTGCTTGCACATCTTGAGCTTTCATCTCACATATTGCTATTGCTTGCATTGATTGATTCCTGCAAGAATTTGAATACATCATATACAAGAGATGTACAAGTACTTTTTTGTATTGCATGTGTAGACAAGTTTATACCGTGTGTTGTAAACATGTGCTGCCATTGTTACCCAATCCTTAACCCTGTAAACGTGATCAAAACAACACCAAGCATTTGCAAGATCATTTTCTGTTTGCATCCTCTTTACGAGATCCACTCCAGAAGCAGGTCCAATAGTCGACATCTTAGATATATGACATCTATCAGAACTGTCGTGCATCTATCCAAGAAACAATGAACCATGGAAGTACTCATATGTGCAATGCTCTTTCAAGTAAAGAAGAGCGGTTATATCATGAGACATATCTACTGGTTGCAATTCCTTCCTTGCTTCTGTATTCCACTTTTTCAATCTGCAACAACATTTTTTTCAAGTAAAGACACCAGATGCTTGTGACTATATTTTATTTGATATACACTTGCAAAACATTTACAATTTGCATGACTGCATATTCAAATACATGCATTACACTATATCCATTTACATGCACTACATATTCATTTATAGCACATCTAATAATGAGCAACAAATCAAACCTTCTATTGTTTGTTGTTGGCTGGATTGTTGACAAAAGTTAAACAAACTGTGTCACATCCGATGACCCTGCACCAGATGTGCCAGTCAACAATTTTCCTGAAATCAATTCTTTCGCCAAGTCTTTTTGTATTTTTTTGGATTTGCGCATGCTATTTTGAACTGCTTTCTTCTTGACCACATCTTCCACCATTTGCATGCTGGTGTATGACTCTCCCTCTCCAAATTCATGGAAGTGAATACCTAGATGAATTGCCATTTTAGTATATGTGGTGTTTTCTGGTATACAGTAATATATTTTGGCAGAGCATTGGCTCACACAGAATGGCGGGCGATTACAATGACGACATTTCATACTGCCATTATCATTTGGAACAAGGCCTATTGGACATCTAGTTTGCAGCCTGCCAAAGAACTGTGTACAATTTTTGATACCAAAAGATATGAGATATGAACAAGTTTCATTCCTACACTCAAACCCACCTCCACATGTTGACACTTTTACAATCCCAGAAAGACCTTGTATTGTAGAAGTTGTATATCTCACCCAATTGTGACAGTCATAGGCTCTTTGCAAGCCTTCCATGCCTGTCAAATTTGATGGTGGAAATTCAAAAACCATATTAGCATTGTATTTTTTTTGGCATCTCGTCAACCTGTAAAGGTGATCCGCAAATTTCTAACATCTTTCACAACTTGCTAATGATTGGCAAATTGCATATTAGTTGCAAGATTGAAATTGCAACTGTATGTGGACTAGTGACTCTCTCTTGCATCATTCAATTTGTGGCACCTGATGCATCGTCGTCATCACTGGAGTAAATCAACGTGATTTCAATTTTTTTTCTCCATGCTATCTCGATAGTTGTGTCTAAAACGACGAAATATTTTGACTTGAGTGTAGGGATATTTGTTCACGTCTATCTATCTCTCACACTATCTCTGTCAGCCTATCTCTCTATTTTTTCTCTCTCTCTAACTCTCTCTATTTCTCACTAACTTTCTATGTTTCACTCAGTCTTTCTCTTTCTCCCACACAAACCCACTCACTTAGTCAATCTCTCTCAATCTAGTTTTCTATATTGCTTTCACTATCAAACATATTCCTACATAAATTTGTTTGCAACCAATATTGATTAGAAACAATCTCAGAATTAGCGCGAAAATAAGATGTTGGAGGCTTATAATTATCCATACTCATGAGTACAACTGGCAGCACTTTACCATTCCCATTATTGATAGTTATAGTTATAGGCATGATTTAATAAATGTGTTTAGGCTCTATTTCGGCGCCGCAATATTGGATTCTAATTTATTTGACCATTGAATTTTTAGACTGATATAAAAACATAATATAAAGTGTTTGAGCCATGTATCTAAAACGTAACTGTATTGTACAAACATCACATGACTAGATTAGCTCATCCACACATGACTAGGTGCACACCCTAGTTGAAACAATACTTCATATGTACTCAGAAAATCCTAAAATGCAAATTTTCATATGTACTGAAGTAAAAACGTGTAGATGGTCCCTGAGTGCCTTAAATTGTCATCAATACCATTTCGATGGTCAGTTTAGACGTATGAAGGGTCTTAAATGGTGTGTTAAATTGCCATTAATACCATTTTGAGGGTGGGCATTGCATGGCTATCAAAACAAAATAGCTAGTAGTCCTTAAGAGAGAAGAAGATTCTAGTCTTTGTAGAGCGCTATAGAGAGAGATAGGGGGTGTTACAAGCTAAACCCTAAAAAAAATTGTAGAGCACCACTATAGAGAGAGAGAGAGAGAGAGAGAGAGAGAGAGAGAGAGAGAGAGAGAGAGAGAGAGAGAGAGAGAGAGAGAGAGAGAGAGAGAGAGAGAGAGAGAGAGAGAGAGAGAGAGAGAGAGAGAGAGAGATAGTTATTGTGAAAGAGAGACTGAGTGAGAGTAGGCGAGCTAGAGAGAGAGAGGGAGAAAGAGTCAGCGATAGAGAATTTCAAATGAGTACAAATGGTGCCCTTTTATTCTTGGTGAGGCCCTTGCCCCATTCATCTTATTGGCTACTTGAAGTGGCGAGGATCGCAATCCTAGCCTTTCAAAAAAACACAAAAGATCTAATGGTGTACTAAGAAATACACCCCACCTACCACCATTTGACTTTGACTCAATCTTGTAACTTAGACTTTGGCCTTTAACTTATTTTGTTTGCAACTAGGGCCCAAGTCACTAGAACACAACTTAAACTATTTAATTAACGTGCTCTACACCCAGAAAGCCAGTGCCTCGCACTTATTGCTCTACTATATTGTGGCGGGGCCCACTTGGTAAGGCTTGGCCAACAGTAGTTTTAGTGGTGGGACCTACTAATTTATTATTCTACAGGAAATACCCACAACAAGGTCCTCGGCCCAAAGTAGTGCCAGTCCCTCGGCACTATGCCTGCATTTGTCGTGGAGGAGTGTTGTTGTTGGTTTGTTTATTGTTGGAACACTGATGCTTCAGGGAAAACATAAATAGAATTCGCTTACGTAAAATCTGAGGCTTTATTTGAAGATGGTGAGCAGCAAGAACTCAGACTTGCCAGATTTTCAATAATACTCATAAGAGTCTGGTGGCCATTCCGGATAACCTTGTTCATTGACAGTTGGGTAGTTGAGGCATTCCATTAGAGTATCCCAAGATAAATCTTGCTGTGGATTCTCATAGGTCGGCGCAATTGGTCCCACTGTCCTAGATGCTCCCAATTCGTAATGTGGATACGACATGCTTGCTTGATTACTCTGTCTATCCAGGTATTCGTGGTATGCTTGAACTTGATGACTTTTCTCAGTAGTCAATCTCACAAATTGAGGACAAGGCTTTGTCAGTGTAGGTGTTGGTTCTTGCTGTACAATTGGCCGTTTTGGACTCGGATTCCATGGATTTGGCCTTTTGAGAATTGGTAGAACCGGATTTGGCATTGCTTGAGTGGTCTGTTGTTTTGTGGAACAATCAAACTTTGGTTGAATCTTGCTCGTCGAAGGGCAATCTCCACCTTAGTCATCCCTTTGCCATTGCACTTCCCCTTTGAAAGCTGCATGATTGCGCTTCATTGTGGACCTTGTGCTGAATCGTCTTCAAGTTGCCCTATTGACGCTAGTCTCCTTTGTAATTCATCACTAAGAATTTTTTGCATTGATTGCGCCAAGAGGCTTGGTAAAATTCGCTGGACTTCGTCGATTGCCAATTTCTTGACTTCCTCAGTTACCATTGGTGGCTTAAGAGATTCTACCAGCTCTATCTTCTGTGATGTTGATCTTGCTTGTCTGCTTGAGGGTATCTCTGCATATTTTGGGACTTTTGTTAGATTGTTTTCTTCCTCATTCGTTTCATAATCCGGTGGCACTAGGATTTTTCTTTTATAGTGCATTCTATCTGTAGGTGGATTGATCAACACATGTGCATGTCAGTCTACATAAGCCAAATGCCTCCTCGCTATTTGTAAATTTCTCATCGGGCAATCTCAGCATGGATGATTAACTCCGCATTGTGCACAACAAGGTTCAAATGTTGATGGATATGCTCGATGTGGACATTCGGCTCGACGATGTTTTCCTCCGCATCCATAGCATCTTACCGAGTGCAATACACCATTGTCTCTAAGTTGATAGACATACATTGATAATAGATTCTCCTTAGGATCTTTCACAAAAGAAACTAGTAGGCTATTGTGGTCCTCCATTGAGTTCGGTGACATGCAAGATGATATGGCCAAAACTTCCACCTTGCCACTGGTTGTTGAAGAAACTCGTGATTTGGGTGGATCAATCTGACATCCACAATCTGACATCCTTCGATAGAGTTTCTTGTCAGCTTGATTATGCTTCTGACCACTAAACCGCTGGATCTTGCCATCGATGAACTTGTTGCTCTGTATTTTGTCCTTTTAATAAGCGTGGATTCTGGATTGGACACTTGGTACTTGGGTGATCTCCAAAGCAGAAGGTACATTTGTCCTTCTCAAAAAATTTACTTGGGCGAGCATTTGACAGCTTGAAGTGCACGGTTCTTGGTCTTCCGCTGCACTTGATCCGCTTGATTCTACTCCACTTAGTTGCCTCCCACATGTTTCCATTCTTGCTAGATCATCGCTCACTGTTGACTCTTGTTCCTATGATTCCCCATCTGATGATTCATTAGAGTGATAGGAAAAATCCTTCATCCCGTGTGAGATTTCCATCATGGCAGCATCCTTACAAAGGGTGTGCAAGTGATGCATAGGATGCTAATTCTATCATACCAGATCTGATCTTTTTGGGCAGTCGAGCATAGTATTTTGCCATGATGATCTGTTCAGGAATCGGACAATCCTTCACTAGATGGAAGATCTGATAGGTGTAGTCTTGGATGGTTTCATCAGGGAACTTCTTTAGTTTAGATAATCATGCAATGGCGGTCTCCATGGCTCAGCACTAGAATGTCGTAAAGTAGCTGGTTGGTGGATTGCTTCAAGGTCCACACAATGATGCTGGTGTTCCGACTTTTTTTTTTGTTTTTTTTTTTTAATTTTTTTTTAAAAATTTTAAAGAAGAAGAAAAAGAAGAAGAAGAAGAAGAAGAGAAAAGAGTCGGTAAACGGTGCATCAGTATGGATGAGAACAGAAACATAATTGGATTTAACAAATGAGTGTTAGGACAATTTTCGGCAAGGGATTGGTCCCACCAAAAAGTCCTAGAAATGTCAAGGGCACCACTACTGATGGTGGTTATGCCCTACATGAGTAACGGAGGTCTTGCCACATCCAATTCTGGGGGCTTCCTCTATTACCCCATGCTCTCGAGCCAATGAGAGTTTTACAGGCTCTCAAAAGTATGATTGTAAGGAGGGGGTGCTAGTACTTTTGATGCAAATGATTCACTAGCTTTTTAGAGTCACGGCTCCGTACAAACTTCTGATTGCTAAATCACGCTAAGATCTCGCTAACAATATGTTTGACTTTCAAATGCCCTTTGGGAGATGTGACTTAGGGCATCCTCTAATGGTTCAGAGTATTGCCTTCATTTCCAAGGCACTGTTCCTATAATGAGGGTGTTAGCGGATCGTGGCCATCATGATTGCGAACATCCTTAGTCCACTAAAATTCCATACCCTACGTGTTTAGGAGCTACCCTTATATCTTAAGATACTATCCTTATGTCTTTAGGATACCATCCTTTGAGTCCTAAGAACTTGTCCTTAACTCCTTAGAGATTGGTCCTTTAAGATTAGGATACTACCTTTAAGTTTTAGGACTATGCCTGTAGGCCACAACGTGTAAGTACGTGCATTTGTAGTCACCCTCAATGGGTGGGAGTAGGCTCTTGGCAGATCATATGGGGTGTAAGAGACTGGCACTTGCAAACTTCATAGCGATGTCCATACTTTATTAACAATCATAGAGCATATAGAAAAAGACCTTGAAATATCATTGCTCATCAAATGGATGTGAGGTATCCTCTTTTTAGTTATTTTTCCATGTTGTATACTGTGCTCGTGGGGTGGAAGTTATACGCACCACTTTGTTTGATAAGCGGTGGTATTTCTGCCGACCGTCGGGTGTAGGTATTTCGCGGTGATCATGTGGTTCCTAGCTGGATTACCACGAAGCATCAGAAGAGAATTGAAACGACGGGAGCAGTACGCTACTCTGCAAGAAGCTATGGAAGATGCCATCAGGGAAGAGAATGAGGGATCTGACGACGAATATCCTTCCACCCACACTACTACTCCCTCGATTGCATCATCATCATCAAACGCATCCGCTCTATCCACAGACTGTTGTTGGAGCAAATGACAAAATTACACAAACAACAGATGGAGCAACTTACAGTGCATTTTGACCAAAAACTGAAGGCCTTACAGGGAATTATAGCAGTAACTCCACATCAACCGGAACCAAACCAGCTACAGTATCCTCGATGAGAAAATGTACGGTGTTCACTATGCACGCAAAACCATACAACGAACGAGTGTCCAGTCCTAAAGCAAAATTTGAGACTGACACATAGATTCTGCCATCTGTGCAATGCAACATCGCACGATACGACATTTTGCCCATTTAATCCCAAGGTTGTTCAACAGAAGAGAAGTCCTTATCATACTTCTTATCCTTATCATCAAGGGGCACCTAACGCGGCACCAAGGTATGGCGCACCCAATCAACCACAATGCATGGCCTTACCTGCTACACTAGGTCCAGCCAATCAACAAGTGGCCCATGTAAATCTGACAGTAGCGGGACAAGAGATGCAAATGACACCTCAATTTGAGCAGCAGTAGTGGTACAGACCAGATGAACCATTTATGGATCCTGCCATAAATGAATATGTTTCGGCCTATGCAGCTCAAACTCAACGTCAAGGTGGAAGAAATTACGGTTGCTACTGATGCGGCGAAGGACATAGGATTGCAGAATGTCCCTACAAGGGACAATATACAACCTCCTACCAAGATTGCGGTTATGGACACTATTTCAAGAATTGTCCATTTAAACATGGAACCAGTGCACCTCTTAACCTCATTGCCATACAACAACCAGCAGTTCCAGCAGGGATGCCATCAAAAGGTCGACAAGACCACGCTCCTGTGTTAGCTATTACGCAAGCACATAAGAGGAAGGAAGTGGCTCCCTCACCACCACCATCGGTCACTGACGACCAACCCTCAACTTCAGTGCCATATCCAAATGTGAGGAAAGAGAGAAGGCAGTACCAGAAAATAAGACACTGGGTACAAAAAGCACAAGAGGAGGAAAAAGAGCAAGAATGAGACAATCCCACAGATTCTCCAATTGGCACCGAACGGGAACCGCAAGCGGGCTTACCACTGAGCACTGATCAGAATGATCGGTTGCACCAACATGAACCACCTTTTCACATGGTGGAGCCCGAGGAACCACGCACTGAAAGGCTCACACTTTTGTTGTCAAGCCATGTTAGTTTACCACTCGGAGAACTACTGCGGATTGCACCACAAGTGAAAAGCCTTCTAGCTGAATGGGCCAAAGCGGATGAGGAGCCAGTAGCGCCTGAGCCCATATATTGTGCGGGCTATGATGAAACAAGTAACGTCCTCCACATCGGAGGAGCATGGGAAAGTGAGGAACACAACATCACTTTGCCAATCAAACACAAGAGATACGAGGATGAGGCAGCAGTGGTAGATGGAGGATCGGGTGTCAATCTGATCTCCACTACTTTATATAAAAAATGGGGTTTACAAGGATTGAAGCCAGCCAGATTCGCCATCAAGCTAGCAGATCAATCATGTGTGAAACCAAAAGGTGTAGTTGCCGATATTCCCGTAAAGATAGTAGGCATGCAGTTTGTGATTACTTTTGTGGTCATGGGCGGTGAAACCTATTGCACCCAAGGCTGATGATGGATCATCCATGATAGATCATACGATTGATTGCCCAAGGCCAACCAAGGGAGGTCACTATCATTCAGAGACGGATGTCATGAGATGGATAGATGCATTAGCAACTATTGACTACCAGGCATATCAATATGAATCAGATCCAAAACCGAGTACATCTTCACCCAAATGTTACACTATGGACACACCAATCACATTTGGGGTGAATATGATAAATGTCGCATGGCTGTCAGCAGAGCCTATTGAGAACCCAGTGGACGATGATCTAGTCCCTTGGCAACATGCTCTAACTTATAATAAGGAGGTTGAGCTAACTGATGAATAGGTCCTACACCACATAGACCCAGATCGTTACGGAACCAAGAAGGTATCAGCTCAACCACCACAAAAGTCTGCTATGGCGAAAGTCTCAAAGACCGATCCACCCAAGGCACCTATGAATAAGAAGAATCAGTTGAAGTAACACTACAACCAGGTTATCTGATGGAGTGACCTACCCGAAGAGACAATAGCTACAATAAACGTTGATATTCGCAACCATGAGGCGAATGTCACAACAGTCCCGAAGAAAGACAACAAGGATGAACCCACCAAAATGACAAAAAAGAGCAAAAAGAAGGTGTTGGATTCCTTAAAGTCAATCAAGTTGGACTCAGATACAGTGTCATCTTCTACATAAGTGACAGAAAATAAAAAAATGACCAGTCGGGCCAAGATCAATATGCTGAAAGAGGAATCTCGACAAGCTCCAGTTCATGAGATGCCTCATACTTTCAAGAATTATACGTTGGACAACGTGGTAATCATGATGCCGCAAGCCCAACGAGAATTTGATCAAGGTCAGGCACCAGTGGAACAAGTCTTCGAGGGACCTGTGCGAACACAGCCGATGAATCTTGCGGAACTAGGAGAAGAAGAAAGGATAGTGCATGTGGGAGAGTAGTTAACACCCACGCAGTTCAAGAGACTACGATCCTTGTTGGTGGAATATAAGGACTGTTTTGCCTGGAGCTATAGTGATCTAAAGGGCATTCCGCCAAGAGTAGTCCAACATACCATACCCTTGGTAGACGGAGCAGTCCCCAAGGTGAGCCGTTACTACCGCTGCAACCCGAATTATACAGAACTGATCAAGCAAGAGTTGCAAAAGGCGGTGGACGCAGATTTAATTTACGAAATCGAGCACACGGAATGGGAATCACCAATAGTTATAGTACCCAAGAAGAATGGCAAAATGCGGATCTGTGTGAATCTGAAGGCGCTTAATGCAGTCAACAAAAAGGACCATTTCCCTTTACCATTTACAAAAAGTGTCCTCGATAGAGCAGCTAGCGACGAAGCCTACAGTTTTCTGGACGGCTTCAGTGGCTATATCCAAGTGAAAATAGCCCCCCAGGACTAGCACAAGACAACATTTGCCACGGAATGGAGAACTTATGCCTATAAAGTGATGCCATTCGGACTTTGCAATGCCCCGAGCACTTTCCAGCAAGTGATGCAGGCGGCATTCAAAGATTATTTGCAAAAATGTCTGAAAATTTTCTTGGACGATCTGTGCGTGCATGGACCAGATTCAGAACACTTATCCAATTTGGATAAGGTGCTACAAAAATGTCGCGAATACCAGATCTCCCTGAATCCAAAAAAATGTCAATTATGGGTGACACATGGCTTGATACTCGGCCATATAGTGTCAAGACATGGGATCGCCATAGATCTATCAAAGATCAGGATCATTATTGATCTACCACCATCGGGGATGATCCGCGAGGTCTACATTTTCATGGGTCATGCTAACTATTATAGGATCTTCATTCTTGATTTTGCGGAGTTAGCCAGACCAATTTACAAGCTCACAACGGATCCACATTGTAATGAGAAAGTTCTAAAGGCTTTCCAAAAGATTAAGGATGCATTGGTCTCAGCACCAATCTTACGACCACCCAATTGGTCCATTGAGTTTCACGTGCATACGGACGCATCGAAGTATGCAGTTGGAGTAGTCTTAACCCAGCCAGGTGAACACAAAAAAGATTTTCCAATCCGGTTCACAAGCCGACAGCTCAGTGATACCGAAATGAACTATTCAACCACAGAGCGAGAAGCATTGGCAATGATCTATATGATTAAGAAGTTTTGACACTATTTGACGGCCACACATTTTCCTTTCAATACGGACCATCAACCCTTGCTATATCTCGTTTATAAAACTTGCAACACTGGGAGAATCACCAGATGGCTCCTTCTGTTGTTGGAATTTGATTTTCGGATAGTAGTTCGCAAGGAAAAACAACACTACATGGCAGATCACGAATCAAGGGAAAGGAGATTGCCACCCAACCCGACAATGAGTTAGCAGATGTTGCCTTATTTTACGTGGACACAGTACCAGAATGGGCTGCCAAATTGTTGAATATCTAATGCCAGACAAATCACTACCAAAGGCGAAACAACGGAAATTGATCTTGAAGGCCAGACCTTATCAGCTGATTGCCGACCAGTTGTATCGAAGAGGTCAAGATGGAATTCTTCGGCGGTGTATTCTTCCTCATGAGACCACCCAAATCATTTCGGTTTCACATGAGGGCATGGGTGGGGGTCATTTGCATCTGACATTACAGTTCGCAAGGTCCTGCAATCAGGATGTTGGTGGCCAATGATTCATAAAGATACGGAGGAATACTTGAAAAAGTGCGATGTGTGCCAAAGGGCAAGGAGACCAATGAGATAACTATGATCTACTGCACCCAGTCTTAGCCCAAGCACCGTTCGAAAAAAATGGGGATTGGATTATATTGGTCCAATTCACCCTGCAACAAGGAGTTCCTAGGCTCGATACATAATCGTAGCCATAGACTACCTCACCAAATGGGTCGAAGCCAAGGCAGTAAGAGTAGCTGATGCTAGGACCACTGCCAAGTTCCTTTATGAAAATATCATTGTGCGCTTCGGATGCTCGGTGGAACTAGTCAGTGATCGCAGAAGTCATTTCATCACCGAGACCATCAAGGTCCTGTTGGAGGAATTCTTCGTGATCCACAGAACCAGTACGCCTTATTATCCTTGGGGTAATGGGCAAGCATAATCATCCAATAAGATCATGTGTAGCGTGCTCACGAAAACAGTTGAAGCTAGCAGATCAGATTCGGAACACAAGTTGCATGCTGCCTTGTGGGCATTCAGGACATCATATGAAAGAAGCACTGATCAAACACCCTTCCAATTGGTATATGGTCATGATGCTGTAATGCCAGTAGAGTTTTTAGTTCCTTCATTAAGGATTGCCACCGTGCAACATCTTAATGAGTCCAAATCTCTACAGTTACGCCACGAAGCTCTGCATAAACTCTGTGAAACACGCTTACTAGTTGTCCATGCACTGGCAGCTGAAAAGGAAAGACGCAAAGCTTGGCATGATCGCAGATTACAAAAGAAGGATCTTTGTTCAGGAGATCTGGTCCTGATGTATAAAACCAAGGTGATCCAGGGGAAGTTAAAATTCACGGGCGAAGGTCCAGGAAATGGTTCTTGCCTCACTACTGGAAAGAATTTGTGCGCATATAGGAGGGAGCTTCGATATATCGTGCCATCGAGGTCTTACTTTGTAGGAAGAGCTGATGGCACCAGAGAGGTTGTGGATCCAGGAGTTTGACTGCTTCTTTATGTGTTTGACACTGGTCCAAATCTGGCAATATGTAGCCACCTCGCTCTTTTGTCGTTGGATATTTCTTGGCAAACTCTTGAGAGGCGTGCAACTCCTTGCTTGGTTCTATGGGCGTGATTTTGTGCCAGATGGTTGGTGCTTCAGAGGCAATCTCATGTTGAATTTGGGGATCAGGTTTAGGAGAGAGGGGAGGGGAAGGGTTAGCTTCAACAATTCTTTGTGACTCATGAGAAAATTGACGTTGAATAAATGGAGGGTTAATGGTGTCGAGAGGGTTAGAAGTGGTGGAAGGAAAAAGATAATGTTGGGAGCTGGTACCACCAAAGCCTGATGGATTGGTTGGTGCTTGAGCTCCTTGCCCAGGGATTGGCCTTGAAAGGAGGAGCCTTGAGTAACAGGAGGAGGCTGCTAGAATCCTGCTCCATCTCCACCATTTGGTTCATCAAAGTGGTGTACGGAATCATGGAACTGGGCGTGCTCTACATGAACAGACGACGTTGATTGGACAACTGCCTTTAACCGTTCTTCCAGGGTGGCAATGTGCTGGTTCAGGGTCTCGACAGAAGCAAGGTATGATTGTTGTAATTTTGTGTGCTGTTCCGTTCGTGGCTTTCAAATTTTGGGCCAACGTTTGATAAGCCACCACTGAAGAATGGGAGTTCCCTCAGGAATAGCTGGTGGTGCGAAGTCGTTGAAGTCCACCAATTCCAACTGTTTCTTCATAGCGGAACGTGTGGCTTGTGCATCTGCTACGACCTCATTTCTTTCTACTTTATTGTTATCGATGGTATTCTGCATGTTGGATACCTTCAGTTGGAGCTGTTGCAAGGGGTAACTGCTCCCAAGGGCCAATGTCAGGGAGGGTGCATGTATAGTTAGGATATGGCACTGGGTTAAAGGGTAGAAAATCACAAACAGGGTTAGATGGAGATGAATAAAAGGCAGGTGGAGGTGATTGAGGGATGATGGGTGAAAGAGGTTGGGAGATACTACGTGGCGGAGATGTGTGGAGTGGGTTAGTGGTGACGGTGGTTGATGGAATTCCAATTAGTAATTGTAATGCAAAATCATCTACATTGACTGTAGAGTCAAGTAGGGTGGATATTTGTACAGATGAGGGCTTTTGTGGAAGTGTGGAATCGAAGCCCGTGTTGAGAGTGAGTGACGGTGTGGAGGTAGTAGTATATAGTGGAGGTGGCGGTGGAAGTGTATGAACAAGTGAGGGAGTTGGGGTTATGGAGGGTGTCGGTGTGGATAGAACCACGCCCATAGGATCAGAACCAGAAGTGTCTGCCTCAACTGAGCTGCCTATTGTTGCCGCTACTACTTGTCTGTGTTGTTGGACCTGGTGGAGTAAGGCTCCTGCTGCGCTAGGACCTCCTTTGGGACCTGAGAGAGTTTAAGGCTCCCTCCAAATTCAACATACTTAGCCCCGATGTCACTGGATAAAATGTCGTGAGGGACGTCAGCTTCTGTGCTGATTGCCTTCTCTTTTTGCTTCTTAGTTGGTGGTGCTGGTGAAACTGGTTCTACTGTTGGTTGGGGGGTGGCTCGCTTCTTAGTGTTCGGATAGAGATCATCAAGCTCTTTGATGGCAGCAGCCGTCCGAGACCCCAATTATTTGGTGACCAACATGTGGAGGAGATATCCAAACTTGGTAGTTGGTTTTCTGGCTTTCAAGGCCCCGCACAACTTTTCTGCTACCTTCTCAGCCCACTTGTAATTTTGAGTGGGATCGTCCATGGTGATGGTCAAAGAGAAGAGGTCGCTCGGGGGTATGCGAGCCATCTTGGCGGTATGCACCTCGACCATGGTGACGAGAATTTCTGAGGCAGCCCGAAGATGGAAATATGTGATGAGGTGGATGGCGATCCCATCGTTGGTTTGGATAATAGTTTTGCCGTCCTCTATCAAAAACTTTGTAAAATACTTGGCATCATAACTGGTGCCCTTGCCATGGATTGTCTCTCCGAGATTAGGAAAGCCAATGCTCTGTATATGCTCAGGAGAGACGTTGATGATTATGTAACCGCCATCCTTAGATGTTAGCTTGAAAGTCTGGAATTCATCTGAATAGGTGACCAGGCTCTCGTTCTGCTGGTCACGGAAGTGAGTTAGATCAAATCCAAGGTTTGCATCAGTTGCTCGGCGTAATTCTTGATACAAATCATAAAAATGTCCCCTAAATAAGGCCTAGGGGGTTTACGGAGATGGAGAGATAGCGAGGAATCACGGGAGGCCATAGTAGTAGTGATTTTAGATTGCTCTGGTAAGTTTGAAAATTTTGGAAAATTTTGGCATGAACTCGAGAGTAGAAATCTAAAATGAATTCATGGAGAGAAGGGTGGAGGTCTATATATAGACTTTTTGGGTCAGAAATTTGCAACTCTTCCCACAAATCGTCCTCAGTGTCCAGGATTTCGTAATGATGGTTGCGAATTTTGAGGCAGTGTTCTGAGGGCCGATGAATTCCTATAAGTGAATTTTGTGTCTCAAAATAGAAACCAAGGACGACCAAGTAGTAATTCATATGAATAGGCATTATTGGAAATATCAAGTACTACGAGATCTACAGAAAACTTGAGACCTCCTAGTTTGATCAGCACTTGTGGAAGGAAACCGGTAGGTCGGACCACACTTTGATCAGCCATCCAAAGCTGACAAGTGGGTTTGGCAAGCTTGTCTCTCAGATTTCATTCTAGCATGAGGGATGTGGAAATGATATTGACACCAAAGCCACCATCGAGAACCGCTAAAACTTCACGTGATTGGTGATGAGAAGTTGGGATTTTGATGTTGTCTCATTCGCTGAGTGGATTGGTTAGGTGTAAGGGCATTTCAGGTAACTCATTAGAGTTGGTGGTGTCATTGGATTGGATCTGGTGTTTCTATTTTCCAGCATGCTTCCAGAGATCATAAAAAGGAATTGTGACATTGGCTTGCAGTAAATCTCCCCAGACTTCGGTACCTTCAAGGGTTTTTCTTTCAAAAGGCTTGTGAGGTACTTTATGGGAGGTGGAAGATTGTTGGTCAGCATTGTAGATTTGTTGGCAATACTGATGATGCAGCCGAATTTTTGCAAATGGGTGAGGATAAACTATCGGGGTTGAATCTTCACTTAGAGGGATATCCTGCTACTGAGTTTTGCTGGGTGCAAGTGTAGGGGCTTGGCGTTGGGTTTGTGTCCGAGTCAAGACCCAAGCATGATATGTTTCAACTGGTAAAATTTCTACCTGCACTGAACAAACAGGAGCAGCAGGTTTAGATCGGAATGGGCAGTCCCTCACGTGATGTTCAATACCCCAGTCTTCACAAGCTGGAGGAAGACAAAGTTGATCTGGGCAATGAATACTAGGATGCTTACCTGCACAAATAAAACCTTTTTCGTATTGCGAGGAGTTGATGCGCGGCAAAGACGGCTTGGTTTGGATTGTAAGCTTGGGCATTGGGATCCACTGTTTGAACATTAGAATCATATATATAATAAACAACCGTTTCAATAAAGTATTGCAGTTGAGTATTGTCTTCCACATAATAGGTTGTCGGATCGATGGTATTAGGATCAAGATAATGGAAAGCTTGTTGTGGGATACGTTGATTAACGACAAACTGTTGATGTGGTGGTTGGTACTGATTTGGTGCAGTTGGTCGTGGTTGGTAGACCCCTGGTCATGGCATAGGCTGTTGTGGAGGGTAGGGGCGGTATGCTCGATAGATGGTGGGTCTAGTTGCTGCGAAAAAATGCTGTCGCGGTTGAGGGCATTCATTAGCAGTATGATGCTGTGAGCAAATTGGACACCAGACATTTTCTCTTGTTGGAAAGAATTTCTCAACAATCTATTTCATGGCGGTTTGGAAATCAGCAGTGAGCTTATCCATATGAGATTGTTGAGCTTTTTGCCAGGTTTCTATTTGATGTAGAAGTTCAAAAAATTGGACGATATTGTCAGACTTTGGGTGATTAGGACGGTCTGGATTCTTAGATTCATCGTCGGAACCTTCGTCTTCCTCACGGATAGCATCAATCATCACAACTTTAAGTTAATCATAAAGGTCAACTGTTTTGAGTTCACGGCGGATGTTTTTAGACAATCCAACCAAGAACAGTTTTATGGCCATACGTTCGGTGATATTTTCATCAACACATTCTACTTTGAGATGTTTAAAATTCTCAATGTAGTTTCGAACAGACTCTTCGTGACGCATCTTGATATGGGTAATTTGGATGAATGGGCTCTGTGTCAGTTTGGATTGTTTGAAATGCTTGACGAGAGCATCCTTGAGGGTTGTCCAAGAAGCAAGATCATGAGCTTCGAGATTCAGATACCACTCTTTGGCTGTTCCATAGAGTACCATGAAAAATAGACGAAGCTTTTCAGTTTCAGAGGTATCTCCATAAAAATGGCATGCATTATCAAAGTCTTGGAGAAATCGGACTAGGTCAGATTCTCCATCGTAGTTTGGTGCATCGATACGTGGAATTTTGCGTTCTAGTTGTGGAGGAGTCGGATTAGAAGATTCAGCACAGTGACGAGACATGATGCAGAATGTGGAGGAGAGTAACAATACAGATGATCTAGTTAGTACTGTACTTGGCAAGGAGGCGATAAAATGAAAGATCAGAATCTGTTAGGGCTACAGACTGACTGACGAATTCTGATATACCTGTTTGGTTCGGAAAAAGGTCACTTGGGTCACTTCTTTTCAAAGAAAATACCCAAGTTGACTCTTTTGTTGCTTCCCCCCGGCTTGATGTTACTCCGCAGCTCGTGTAGGACCTGGAGAGAAGACTCGTGCTGTGGTTGGAAGATAGAAGACAGGCAAACAAGCAAACACACAACACGGAAGCGAGAAAACAAAAGGAAAAGAAGCTAGGTAAAAAATGCTCAAAAAGCGACAACGGCGCAAATGTTGGAAGTAAATATTGTTTGTGCTAGATCTACTTATGATGCAGTGTAGTATAGGGAGGATCGTCCACTTTCTAAGTTCCTACCAAGCTTCAAATAGAAATGCGAAAATAAAGAATAATGACGGAAGCACTAAGGCTTACCCAACCAGTGCTCGAAACGAAAATGAAACTATCTAAGATGACAAAATACAAAACCTTGCTAAGTCTTACCCAACTAGCAAGGTGATTAAACTAAATTCTAGATTAACGCCCAAAGGGATTGAGAACGAAAATTGCGGCTAAACTAAGCATAGAGCAATTAAAAACATGCCACAGTGAAAAAAAACCAATGAAAGGAGACAAGAGGAGGCCCGAGCACCTTCCAATGGGAACACAAAGAAATAGAATGATAATCTCACAGAGAGAGCAATTTAGCATAATCACAAAGTGTTATTTACAAGGCAAATACCTCTCCTTTTATGGCAAGGAGGGTCTTCCATAAGTATCCACTAACTTATGAAACTAATCTATTTCTAGCTTTTTAGAACTTCTAACTTAGGATTTAGAACTTCAAAGTTTCTTAACTTAGGAAAACTTAAGACAAAATATTTCTAATCTTAAGTTTCCTAAGTCTAAATTCTAAATCTAAGTTTAAGCTATTTTATTATTTTTTATGCTTCTACTCATGGGCTTACAAACACATGCCATGGGGAAGTTTATTAATAGACACTCGTATGTGGACTTACAAAACATATGCCACGGAGTCTTATTTCTCTCTTTTTACTATGTTAGCACAGATGCTGTGTGTGTGTGTGTGTGTGTGTGTGAGAGAGAGAGAGAGAGAGAGAGAGAGAGAGAGAGAGAGAGAGAGAGAGAGAGAGAGAGAGAGAGAGAGAGAGAGAGAGAGAGAGAGAGAGAGAGAGAGAGAGAGAGAGAGAAGAAGAAGAAGAAGAAGAAGAAGAAGAAGAAGAAGAAGAAGAAGAAAGATCTTTATTAATGTCCATGAAATACCCTAAGGTACATAGGACTGAAAAACTAGGTACATGTCAAGTATGCCCGGTGGGAGCATGAAAGCTCAACCACCTAAAAGAAACAAGATTATAGTAAAACAGAAAATAGTGATAGGCACAAATAGAGTCAATCATCATATAGATGTCTCTCCGTTTGTGAAAAAATGATGTAAAGTATGTTGTGTCCCCGCCTCTGACCGAATTGCGTGTCTCTATCTCCAAGTGGATGGTCTGAGACGTCTATGCTGTAAGAAACTGTAGGCTAGGACCTATGGGCTGGCTGTATCTCTGGTCGCCAACACTGTCTCTATCATCTATGTATGGTGGCATCTGGAATCTCAGCCTCTCCATCAGAATCAATACTCTCCTACCTCTGTCTCCGACGGGATAGACAATCATGTATGCTTAGCTGTATCAAGGGGGAGGTGTCAGCGTCTAATCTCGCCCTATGCAGGTCCGCCATCTCCCGGATCATCAATGCAACACCTCTGGGGTCAGTCGTAAAACGTGGGGATGATTGGCAGCAGAAGCTCGAAGCTTTGAGTGTAGGCATGTAGGAACAGAAATGCAATAGTTAGCAACAAAAATATTCAAGAAGAATGATTCATACGAATTGTGCAAACGAACAATACAGTAGTGAGACAAAAATTGCACTATGTGTTTTAGGGTTGATGCTAAGTTGGCGACGATTGGGAAAAACCCGAAGGTGCCCTTAGACCGAAGGCATGTAAAACCCGAAGGTGTCCTTAGACTGAGGACATGTAAAATCCCGAAGGTGCCTCTAGAGCGAAGGTAGAAAAAGACAAAAAAGCTGAAGGTAAGAAAAAGACAAAAAGTCGAAGGTAGGAAAAATGCGAAAAAGCCAAAGGTAGGCCAGAAATGCTTTCGGTCCTTTGGCAGCTCAGTGAGTGTCCATGTTTGATTCTCCATCAGAGAATCGAATTCGGTGTCCATCGTTGCTTTCCACTGGTCAGCATCAGGATTAGACATAGCCTCAGAAACGGTGGTTGGTTTCTACACAAAGTAGCAAGCCGGATCATCCATAAATTTGGATGGAGGCTGTCTGGACCTGTTCGACCTTCTGCGTTGAACTTCAGTCCTCTGATGTGGGTTGACACGTTGAGGTTCTGACTCATTGTCTGATTCAATGTCGTTACTCTACAATTGAATCTCTGGATCGAAATTGTCTAGTTGTTCGATCCTTGGGTCAGAATTATCGGCAGCTTTTCCTTTGTGGTCGATGAACTGGTCTTCCACAAAAATGACATCTCTACTGGTGAATGCCTTCTCGGTATCCAGATTGTAGAGCTTGTATGCCTTGTGATTTGGGAAATAGCCGATGAATATCGTCTTCCTGCTCTTATCATTCAGTTTTCTTCTTAGATCTTCTGGGATCTAAGCGAAAGCAATGCATCCAAATACTTGAATGTTTTTGAGTGATGGTTTCGATCCTGTCCACACCTCATAAGGTATCTTGCCATTCAGGGCTTTGGTGATGGATCAATTTTGCAAATAGGCAGCTGTAGTAATAGCTTCTGTCCAGAATTTCTTTGGAAGAGAGGCATGTGTCAGCATGCTCTTGGCACTTTAGATGAGTGTCCAATTCTTCCATTCAGCTACACCATTGGACTGAGGTGAGTAGCTGGTTGTATATTGTTGATGTATCCCGTTGGCCTTGCAAAACTCCTTGAATTATGTGGAGATGTACTCTCCCCTTACATCTGTGCGTAGAGCCTTGATCTTCCTCTGGGTCTGGTTTTATGTAGATGCCTTGAACTGCTTGAAGAACTTGAATGCTTCAGATTTGTTCTTCATAAAGTAGGTAGTAGTCCTTCGAGAGAAGTCGTCGATGAAGTATAGAAAATAGAGAGCTCCTCCCGTGGAAGCAGTCTGCATTGGGCCACAAATGTCGCTATGTACAAGGTCAAGCAAGCCCTTGGATGTATGAATTGAGTCTAAAATGAAGGGACTTCTAGCATGCTTACTGATAATACAGCTTTCGCATGGAGAAGTTGGCTTGCTGACAGAAGGCAGAGCTTGTACTAGACTCTGAGCTGACATTTGCTGAATATTGTTGAAGTTAAGATGGCCAAGTCTGAAATGCCATAGCATATCAGTTGATTTAGAAGTGGCTGTGTGAAGAGCTTGACTGTTAGAAGAGTATTAATGGCTGAGTTTGTAAAGATAGCCGCTTCTTCTTCCGTAGGCTAGAACCTTCCAAGATTTGTCAAGAATTGTGCAGCCTTCTGTATCGAATTCGACTCTCCGACCTGAATCGGTGATTTTGCTAACTGAGAGTAGATTCTTGGTCAGATTTGGAATGTGGACAACATTGGACAACAACTTGACCTCATCTCTTTTGAATTCAACTCTGACTGTTCCTTCTCCTTCGATTGAATGTGATGAGTTGTCTCCAAGTTGCACAACTCGAGAGTGGGTGTAAAGTCCTTATAGGATTGCCCCTAAGATGAGGATAAGAGAACACAATAGAAGAGACTATGGAGCCAAACCACCCAACCAATCCTAGATCAAACCTCGATCTAGCCTCCAAGCCATGCCATGTGAAGCAAGAGGAGAAGAGAGAAACTGGTGACCTAAGCCCAATATGTCGACAGGAGAATCCCCACCTCATTATATAGAGAGTAGAGTCCTGTGCATGCAACCATGCAACCCCCATGCAGGTCAACTATAAATAGGCCTCATCTCTTCATGTAGTCCTCCCGCCTATACCTGTCACACAGACATGCAATACTCCATATGTCTCAATTAGAGTGTCCGGGTCCTCTCAAGGTAATTAGTCACAAACATGCCTCAACATTCAATTAAATCTCGGCATGACCAATAATCTCGAATACTGGAGGGCCGGCCTACCATATTAGGACTATTCCAGGTCCTTAACCGAATATGGCCATAACATTCTTCCCTCCTTAAACTGCTTCTATCCTTAGAAGCTCCTCAAAACAGTAAAGAATTACAGAAACGGTTCCTTTAATTTTCAATATTAACCGAAAAAACCATTATCCTTAATCAAATTTACTGATCAAACAAGTACTGAGAGAAAAACTGTTTCCAATCGTTAATCTCAGCTCTGGAGTACAAACTCTAGTTTGAAAAGTACACTAAGCGATAAATTTCTCAACAAGGTTACACTCACTACAAGTTAGTAACATCACCTTCATGTAAAACACTTACATGAACCACTGAGTGAAATATTTCCTAACTTAGGAGATTAAAGTTAAAGAAATTACAGTCTGAAATTATCCAAAAACTCTGGCAGATAATTTATAAAAATTTCCAAGTACAACTATCCTTAGAATCCAATTATTAGATATGATAATTCATTCAACTAGAATCTATAGAAGAATCATTAAGATATAGAATGATTAAAACTCAACTCTGAGTATCTCGGATACTCTTGAGTTAAATGCACATGTTTCTAGCATCAAATACAAGAAAATAGCACCCATTCATCTCAATAGACTTGATTGTCTTCTAGGATAACTAGAGATCCAATCAAATGAAAAACTATACTCAAGCATCTGCAGACTATAAACTGTAGCAGAATAGCATCCACTAGATAAATTAAATTCCCTACAAGTAAAATTACTTTCCTTGTGAAAATTTTTGTGAGATCCATAGGTTCTCAATTAAAATACTGGAGTAGAGAGATTCAAAACACTGATTTGAATTCTTACTCAATTAATAGACCAAGACTTAATTTGTCACACCTAGGAATCATCACAATTCCGAATAATCCTCTGACAATAATTAAGTATCTAATTATGATCCGTCAATCATAAATATTTAGATTCGTATGATTCATCAATCATAATTTTTTGGAATCCAAAACCCATAATCATTTACAGGATACTGGAGTATATGTCCAACATAACTCAGGAAAAGTAAGAATCATTCCAAAATCTTTCCACTAAGAAAATACTGGATTTAGGAATATTCTTCAAACAAGATTCTTTAACTGAAGTGCAAGATTCAAGGTCTATAAACCATTGGTAATTAAAGATTGAACATATACCAAAATGACAATCATCTTCAACTACAAAAAAAACTTTAGATTACAATCTAGAATCAAATCTAGATATCCAAAGTCATGCTAAATATTAATTCAGTTATTATCCTTGGATTCATTATGATTTGTTATCCAATTGAGCGCTCTTGGATACAATCACTAATGAGCTGAGTCTATTCCTTAACTAAGGAATACTCTATCCCAAGAATATTGTATATCCAATGCACACAATTTTAACTGATGAACCCAAATGATTCACTAATCATGCATCTTACAAGCAATATAAATCAAAACTATCAGTTTTTGGTGAATCACATCACACTGATCATTTTACCAATTAACTTCATCCTAGAGTAATCAACTACTCAAGTTAATTGCCAATGATTCAGAAATCTCAAATGTCTAGGTAAAGAATTCAATGATACTAGTATGACACCACATTTAGATCCTTACCCAAATCATATATAAGTTAATTCATAAATCTTTTATACAAAGATTTGTTAACTTTGCAAGTATTTGTCAAAACAATACTTGATCATATGTCTATGTTCACCGACTAGGTTAAGTGCACCAAATTACCCTAGTAACCGGGAATACATAGTAGATTCATACAAGATTAATTGTGCACATATGTAAATAATCTCACTATGACCTAGTACATACACATTATTATCTGGTAGATTCCTCCAGAACCCACAGGAATTACTCACATATCTCATTGAGATCTTGTAACTCAGCTACAAAATATTTTCTATTTCTCATGAGTAAATAACATATCCAAAAAATCTGTGAGATAAATAAAATTCACTCTTAGCAGTTTTCCAACCCAGTTTGTCACTAATTACATAATTTCTTCCACTCAATCAACCCCTCTTTGATCCTAGTACCAAACTAAGATTAGGTTGATCCAATATAGAACTCTCAGACTCAAATTATGATCAAACTTACTTCTATTCCAATCAAAATGGAATTAGTAACATTTCACCTTTTACTGTATTACTTGTAGGTATTGATTCAAATATCAAATAAGTTCTAGTTCCAGATTGTCCACCACAATCCCTAGAGAATTCCTCTTTTTCAAAAAGTTCCAATTAGGTATCTTACTCTGAATCTATCCAAAATTACTTTCAAACCAAATCTCATTTCTATACCACAGTTGGTTCTCTTCTGAAACAATGCAACCTACAGATTTCCAAATAGAATTTTATTCCACCACTTCACCTCTCCTTTTAATAAATTTATAAATTTCAATAAAAGTTAACTGAAAAGATGATATATGAAAATATCTAAACACATGAAAAAGTCAATAATAAGTGCATCTAGTAAAAGATTCACTCTATTACAAACATGACTTTTCCTTCAAATATTTTCAACCTGAGTGATAGAAACTACCATTCTATCGAAATCCATTTATGCAAAAAGAGATATTCAAGATTTAAGAAATTGAAACAGTTTATCCTTAGAATTTTCTGAATTCCAAGTCCATTCCCACAAGTAGCAGTTTATATGACATAACAGTCTTTCAGAAGAATAACTTCATGTTGGAAAGAATCATATAACCAGTCTAATGTCTAAATTCGAGAGATTACTAAGAAGTAAAGGATTAATTAAGAAAGCAAGAAATAGATTTGAGGGCCTCTGATTTTGTAAATAATGAGATACCACATTGGGATCTAGATTAAACCTCAAAATTTCCCAAAATACCCCACATTTGATCGAATGGTTTTCTTTTTTTGAAATAAAAAGAATTAACATGGTACAACACTACATTTTGATCCTTACAGATTAATGATAAGCTTCAAATCCCCCTGGATCCAAGAGCATTAACTCTAGGGACAAGCTTCTATCAACTAACAGATCCAATGTAATCCATATATCAGATTCTATCTCTAACATCACAATTGACATCCAAAACTGCAGATAACTCAATGGTCACAAAGATATCAGTTATGAATTCAACTAAATGAATTTAATCCAGGAAATTAACATCTGGTATTAAGCAATTATTTACTGGGATTACCGAAATCCTAACTGTGAAATACATTTCTCGATCACACTTACTACCCCTGATGTCCTCTCTTCTTCCCTCCCTAGAATTTTCGGTTCCCTGACAAAAAATTTCAGCTAAGGTACAAAAAAGACGTAACGACATTAGTAAATGTTTTAAAATTAATTACTATAGAAAAAAATCTGAAACAATTTCATTTCTATCCTATACCTGGGCTGAATTACCGACTAGTAGTAAAAAACAGTACTAGTTTGATCTTTTGAATATAATTCACCATAGGATTTAACTGGAAATGAAATTAGTTTTATACTTTTGATCAGTTCCTATCAATTGTAATTCTCCATAAAACTGGACTGTTTCTTTTTTTATTGACTGGTTTGGCATTGCTCCATCATTATTAATAAACTATCCAAACTTAAAGTACAAAATTACGTGAATGGAAATCCTTCCAATAGGATTTCAGAACCTCTTAAACTGTATCCAAACAAGATTCCACTGATCGGATAAAGAGTTCTATCAGCACTCATGTTATGTGGTCATTTCAAATTGTTTGACGGTTTTAAATATTAATTTTGACGAGTATCTTGCACAAACTTTTCAAATTTTAACCAAACTTGAAATTCAATAAAAAAAATCAATTTAACTTTTAATCTGGAAATAACTTAGCTTCCAAGGTTTAGTCACCACCAAACACAATACCAGAAAATCTAAATTTTCTTTCACTGGGTACCGTTTTGGAAACATAACCCATGAGGAACAAATATCTTGTTGTCATCCTAAATCTATGAACCAATTCATAGACAACCTATTAGGATAGCAAAATTTATATTGTCCTACCCAATCTTGGTTATGGCCCAGAGAATCAATGATTCATTCTCCATCATCGATTTAGTCAGATTCCTAAAAAATCGTCTTCTTGAATCGATATAGGTTTTAAACCTGGTTACCAACTAGTAGATCTAGCTATTTTCCATGTAGTTATCGGAAGAGTAGCCCAATGACAAAAAAAATCCAATTCCATCAAAAGCTCCCCTCACATGCAAAACAAGAACAAAATCTACCCAAAACCCACAAGGGTCATTCAAGTAACAAAACCCGATGCAATCACATGCAACTTTCTTTTTGGCCCACAACCTATTCAAGAAAGGGTCCCCTTATGAAACCATTAAGGTCCACAAAAATCCAAATAGGGTTTTCACCAAGAATCTGGCGGCTACAGCCGCGATGTTTGCTCGGCCTCCTTCCACAGCAACCCTGAGATGGATGTTCGGGTTCCTACTTCCCTGCAACCGCAGGTCTCACATCGCAATAGACCTTTGATGGAGCTGTTATGCAAGCAGGTAGGTTACCCACGAGCTCCATAGCCATCGCATGAGATCGCGCTGCTCACAGAAGAACTATATAAGGGCACTTCTCCAACGAGTTCATCAGAGGCAAAAAGTGCATGCCTAACTCATCCGATTCCACAGCGCTTAAGTTTCCATCCAATGAGGTCAGCTCACCAACTCAGATAATCATTTCCATTTGCACTGGACAGAAGAAATACCCTGTCTACTCCAAAAAATCAAATTTGTACTTCACTTTCTGCTTCCAACAATTTGAGTTAGAAGCAAAAAGAAGTTCACATCGATTTTTTTTCTGGGAGTAATTATTCCAAGAAAACGATATACCATTGTCGTACTGCTTTGGCAAAGGAATGCATTTCAGAACGTAGACAAGAATCGAAGTCAACTCCAATTCGTCTACCGTTTGCTTCACATTACCATAGCCTAACAATAGGGTTTCAGGTACTAGAGTCTCATCAAGGACATTGCCTACATAGTGTCCTACAGGTTTCAATCAAGACAGGAAACAAAAAAATCATTCATTAATACCAGGGAGTAAACAAAATTCAGAGAGGTGATCCCCTGCACAAATAATCATAGCTTTCATTCCATTCCACACTAAAGAATTAGAATAGTTGCGATTTCAACTTATGTTCCACATGCAGATTCAGAGGATGATTTATGTAGAAGAAAAAAAACTTCTAACCCTCAGCATACTATCTAGGAAATCATATTTCTTGATGAACATAAGTCAGAACCAAATTCAAAACATTATATTCATATGCATATATCCCCATCCTTAAGTGCAACAGAATTCAGCAATGAAACTTGTAGCCGAATCTACCATAGCAAATCATTCTACATCAATGGAAAACGTTCTCAAGGAACAGGGGATTAATAATGAATTCACATGAATCTCAACATCTTAAATCAAAACTGCATGTGTAGAAGAGCACTCTACCACCATATTTGACAAATATGCTACAACCCGAAACTAGTGAATCCAACACCAAACTCCCTTGAAAAACCAGCACTCCAAACCGGGATGTAACTCCAAGTGCTTCCATCTTCCAAACCCAATGTAGAGGTTGTCTCCATTTATCCATGATCGCATCCTAGTCGGGCTCTGATACCAATGTAAAGTCCATAAAGGATTGCCCCTAAGATGAGGATAAGAGAACACAATAGAAGAGACTATGGAGCCAAACCACCCAACCAATCCTAGATCAAACCTAGATCTAGCCCCCAAGCCATGCCATGTGAAGCAAGAGGAGAAGAGAGAAACTTGTGACTTAAACCCAATGACGGGAGAATCCCCACCTCATTATATAGAAAGTAGAGTCCTGTGCATGTAACCATGCAACCCCCATGCAGGTCAACTATAAATAGTCTCATCTCTTCATGTAGTCCTCCTACTTATATCTGTCACACAGACATGCAATACTCCATATGTCTCAATTAGAGTGTCTGGGTTCTCTCAAGGTAATTAGTCGCAAATAGGCCTCAACATGGAATTAAATCTCGGCGTGACCAATAATCTCGAGTACTGGAGGGCCGGTCTACCATATTAGGACTATTCCAAGTCCTTAACCGAATATGGCCATAACAGTGGGTGAATGACTTATAGTCTTTGAACCAGTCGCGATGGTGAGTCATGTGTTGAGGGTTTCGGAATCTAGATACCAGGAATCGATATCCTATTGTTCTCCTTCTTTGGTCATGAAAGTTGCTTCATCTTTTTCTTGTTGCTGATTTGAGTGACTGGTTGTAGCACTGTGTGCTTGTTGTTGGAACTGCTTCTTCTTTTCGTTGTTGTATTTCAAAGTTTGACAGTCCTTGATTTCGTGGCCAGTCCTCTTACAATGTCTGCAAAAACATTTCTGCACTGGTTGGAATGATGAAGAGCTTGAATTCGATCTTGAACCGGAATTTGGTCCAGACTGCATGTTGTTGTTCTTGCGATCCTGAGCCTGAAGAGGATGCTGATCTTCTGATCTCCACTTGTAGGAGAAGCGAAATTACTCTTGATAGAGTGAGGTGCTCCTGGGTAGAAATTGCCATTACCCAATTTTTGTAGGCTTCAGGTAGACTCGATAATAGAGTCATGCGTGCATCGGAATCTTCTATGACTGAGCCAGTTGCAATCATTTGCTCCATAAGATTTTTGAACGTGTCGAGATGACTCAAAACACTATCTGCATCAAACATTCTGAGGGTGAAAAATTTCTTCTTTAGATGTAGCTTGGAAGTAACATCTCTGATGTCATAGAGAGTTGCTAGGATGTCCCATACATCCTTAGCAGTCTGAGCAGCACGTATGTGGCTGATTTGAATATCCTTGATGTTGAGGGTGACCATGGCAAATGCTTTGCCATCTCTTAGTCTCCACTTGGTGATGATGGCTACATCACCTTCTGGTTTGAGCTTTGTGCCATCAACGATGTCTCACAGTTCTTTGGGTAGAAGTATAACCTTCATTTTGAATTTTTAGAGATGGTAGTTATCTCCATCGAGTTTGTCAATGAGAGATGAACTAGATGATGGATCCATTCTAGTTGAATGAGATCGTTGATAGAAACAACAATTGTCGGAATATTGTTGGTTGTGCGTTTACTAGAAAGACGTCTTGATAGAAACAAGACTGATAATCCGCAGTATAAATGCAGATTACTGAAATGCCCGCTCTGATACCATGTCGTAAAACGTGGGTATGATTGGTAGCGGAAGCTCAAAGCTTTGAGCATAGGCGTGTAGGTACGGAAACACAATAGTTAGCAGCAGAAATATTCAAGAAGAATGATTCATACAAATTGCGCAAATGAACAATACAATAGTGAGACAGAAATTGCACTCTGATTAATATCAACAGTGAGTACAATGGCTTGAAGTAATAACTTCAGCTTGCTGAGCGTGATAACGCTGACTACAGATAACTCTGATTGAAAAAGAACACTTACATAGCTTGATTCAACTAGTATATATATTTACAAGTGTCGAGAAACAAATACCCTATAGACCTTAAATGCCATTTACGCCAGTCTTTGTATATGTACAAAGTGGGTAACTGCCCTTGGGATATTTTAGTGGTCCAACTGTTTTAGGGTTGATGCTAAGTTGGCGACATCGGTCTGCCACTGTTGGGAAAAATCTGAAGGTGCCCTTAGACCGAAGGCATATAAAACCCGAAGGTGTCCTTAGACTGAAGGCATGTAAAATCCCGAAGGTGCCTCTAGAGCGAAGGCAGAAAAAGGCGAAGGTAAGAAAAAGGCGAAAAGCCGAAGGTAGGAAAAATGCAAAAAAGCCTAAGGTAGGCCAAAAATGCATTCTAAGTCATTCTGGCCATTGTATTGCATTTTTTGCGAAGGTGCGAAAAAGGCGAATGTGACTTAAAAACGTTTGTGAACTTGAGGGTGCAGGCCTGTCTTAAGTTCTTAAAGGCCAAAAGATTTAATTGACTTATCATTCACATAAAGCTAGTCTCGAATCAACTTAAAAGAAAATCAAATAAGACTTTAAATCAAAACTCGAAAACATTCCATCACATAGATTCATTCACACAACAATGGAAGCACTAAGGGGTCAAGATGGGGATGCCCCCCCCCACCCCCATCTTGACCCCTCAGTACTTCCGTTGTTTTGTGAATATCACTCTGATTGCACTCTGATTAATATCAAGAGTGAGTACAATGGCTTGAAGTAATAACTTCAGCTTGCTGAGCGTGATAACTCTGATTGAAAAAGAACACTTACATAGCTTGATTCAGCTAGTATATATATTTACAAGTGTCAAGAATCAAATATCCTATAAGCCTTAAATGCCATTTATGCCAGTATTTGTATATGTACAAAGTGGGTAACTGCCCTTGGGATATTTTAGTGGTCCAACTATTTTAGGGTTGATGCTAAGTTGGCGACGTCGGTCTGCCATTGTTGGAAAAAATCTGAAGGTGCCCTTAGACCGAAGGCATATAATACCCGAAGGTGCCCTTAGACTGAAGGCATGTAAAATCCCAAAGGTGCCTCTAGAGCGAAGGCAGAAAAAGGCGAAAAGCCGAAGGTAGGAAAAATGCAAAAAAGTTGAAGGTAGGCCAAAAATGCATTCTAAGTCATTCTGGCCACTGTGTCGCATTTTTTTGAAGGTGCAAAAAAGGCGAATGTGACTTAAAAAAACATTTGTGAACTCAATGGTGAAGGCCTGTCTTATGTTCTTAAAGGCCAAAAGATTTAATTGACTAATCATTCACATAAAGCTAGTCTCGAATCAACTTAAAAGAAAATCAAATAAGACTTTAAATCAAAATTCGAAAACATTGCATCACATAGATTCATTCACACAACAACGGAAGCACTAAGGGGTCAAGATGGGGGACCCCCCCCCCCCCTCCCCCCCAAAGGATTCTTTTCTTGTCATTATGCAAATCCAATTGGCCAATGCCAATTACATATACAATGGATTCCAATAGGGGTCTCAAAGTAAGAACATCAACTTAACATAAACTTAGTTCATATTCAATGATCTTAATTTCATATCTAGCTTGACAAAAGCATAGAAATTTCTTCATGAGTCTTAATCTTTCTGACATGCAATCATGTTGGATCTTAGATTCTTGACATGCAATCCAAATGGATCTTAGATTCTTGACATGCAATCATGAGGGTTCATAGATTCTTGACATGCAACAGTCATGAAGTGACATGCATGGTCATTTGGCAATGCATGGTGTGACATGCAAGCTTTAGATCTGACATGCATGGACCATAGGCCACATATGGTATGACATGCAAGCTTCAAATCTGACATGCAAGCTCTAGATCTGACATGCATGGACAACAGGCCATTGATGGCATGACATGCAAGCTCTAGATCTGACATGCAAGGACAATAGGCCACAGATAGCCTGACATGCAATGGTACTGATCAACCATTGTTACATATGGGTAACAGTTTCAAGAGCAGACCATGGTTTCAAGAGAAGGTGTGTGTGTGTGTGAGAGAGAGAGAGAGAGAGAGAGAGAGAGAGAGAGAGAGAGAGAGAGAGAGAGAGAGAGAGAGAGAGAGAGAGAGAGAGAGAGAGAGAGAGAGAGAGAGAGAGAGAGAGAGAGAGAGAGAGAGAGAGAGAGAGAGAGAGAGAGAGAGAGTATTTGTGAAAGAGGGATAGAAATCTGAGAGGGTTTGAGCTCCAAAAATCCTGCATAGCCTCCTTGAGGTAATGCCTCAATCCTCTTCTCCAAAGCACCTGTACACAACAAACAACAAATGAGCTTGGATGCAACATCCTTCAATCCTCATGCTAGTGGGGCACATTTCCACTTATATAGAGAGTGTATAGACTCTTCTAAGCCTTCTTTATAGACTTTATTAAAAAGCCTTCTTTATACTGCCTTTAAGCTTAGAAAGCTTCTTGTTTTGATTCTTGTTCTTCTGGCACTTTCTCGAGTACCTGCACATATCCTCCAAGAGAGGTCAGTCCTTAAGCCCAGAGGGCTTCTTATTCTTGTTCTGATTCTTCAGGTACATTCGTGTGTACCTGCACATCCCTTCAAAGAAAGGTCAGTGTTCACAATACCATCAAACATGGTTCATAGAAGATTCTTAGTTCTGTAGGTATCAATGTCTGTTACTCAATTCATTGAAGTAATAAATTCATACAATATCCTAAAAGAATATTGCAAAGTCTATTTGGGCTTTGAAGCTGGGAAAGTCTTTATTACTTAGGGGCAATTTGTCTCTACAAATTACAATGTTTAAGGCACAAAAAAATCTTAAAGGAAAAATGTGAAGGTCCAAAAACATGTAGTCGACCTTCGTTTTTTAGGATGCTCATTACTTGAACGATTTGTTTAAGACTGGACATAAGAAATCTAACAGTGTCCTCATACGATATCAAGGTAGAGAGTGTGCGGCTGGTAGATCCGTAATGTGAATGCTCAATGTGGAGAGGAGATGACAGGCCTGGGAATACCATGAAAAAGAGTGTCCCTCAGAATGTAGGTGCTGGGAGAACAACAAAGCTGCTGCAGCATAGTGTGTGCCTCTACCCTGAAGATCCTCCAGGCGCTGTATGAATGTGACAATCTGGAACAACGCCCCTATCTGAATAGGGGGGACAACAAACTCTGCCAATATAATATGATGTGGTATAGAGGGCTTAGCCCGTATCATCCGAGATAGCATATGAATCTGAAGTCGTGAGATGCGCGCCCACTCGATAGCCATCAAGCCAGTACTCCATGTCTCTGATGCGTATAGAGCTGAAGGAACTACCATAGTGTCAAAGAGTCGGCACTTACTGGTCACATCTCTAATGTGTGAGCTAAAACATAGTCTCTCCAAATCTACCAACGATGCATAGCCCTTCCGTAACCGTGAAAATGTCGCATTTCGCATACTGAAAGTGGGACCAAAAAATACCATGCCTAGGTATGTGTAAGAGTCAACTACCTCAAGTGGACACTCTTCCCATAGAAGCACCTGTCGCATCATGAAGGATCTGGAGGTGTTAAACACCATAACTTTGGTTTTGGCCACATTCACTGATAATCCCCACTGAGTACAAAAAGAGTGAAGCGCATCAAGATGCCATTGTAGACCTTCCCTCATCCTCAAAAGCAAAACCACATCATCAGCATATAAAAGGATAGCAATAACGAGATCACCCAATCCATCTGCAAGACCCAAGGCTTTCGCCCAATTCGTCCAGGAACTGCCTTAGCCAGATTATTTCGTTGGCCATCTTTGCTGCTGCAACATATTTAGCTTCGCAGGATGACTGAGCCACAATGGTCTGCTTCTTGCTAACCCAGAGAACTACCGCTCCTGACGCGATGGTGCATCCTCCTGAGACGATTTTACAATCGTCCTTGAGGGATGCCCAACTAGCATCACTGTAGGAAAACATCCTGAAACCTGCATCATGACAATAACACAAGCCATAATCCCTCGTTAATTGAAGATATTACAAAATTCGTTTTGCAATCTTCCAATGTGTCGAGCCTGGATTCGTCCTGAATTGGCTCATCATGAACACTACATAAGCGATGTCAGGACGTGTGCTGTTTGCAAGGTACATCAGCGAACCTATCAACTTCTTGTAAGGTGTGAGCTGCATTTGTTCTCTCTCTTCCTCAGTCTTCGGACAGTCATCGTTTGTCAACACCATCCCTGCGAGCATTGGAGTATTTGCTCCTTTGCAGTTCAACATCCCAAAATCCTCCAGGATTTTCTGGGTGTATCTGGATTGTGAAGGTATAACTTACCTCCCTCATAGTCCCTTTCAATTTGCAAGCCAAGGTAACACCTAGCTTCTCCCAGATCCACGATCTTGAAATGTTTCGAGATGTCTGTCTTCACTTCAGCAATCAGCTGCTCACTCTTGCAAAGTATCGGAGTGTCGTCCACATACACAGCCACAGTGATGTTCTGCCCATCTATAACTCTGACATACACATTGGAATCAGCCATCAGTGGCTTGAATCCTAATGATTTCAGGGCTTGATCCTTCTTCTTGTACCATTGTCGAGCTGATTGTTTCAGACCGTAGATACTTCTATGCATTCTGCATGCATAGTCAGGAGGTGAATTCGAGACATATCCTGGGGGTTGATCCATATAGACCTCTTCGTCTAGTTCGCCATGCAAGAAGGCTGTCTTCTCGTCCACAATGTGGATCCTGAGGTCATAAGCAACTGCATATGCAAATAACAGTCATAGGGACGAATGTTTGATGACATGAGAGAATGTTTCAGAGTAGTCAATACCATATCTTTGAGAAAATCCCTTCGCTACCAGTCTTGCCTTGTATTTTGAGACATTCCCGTTCGGTCCATACTTGAGCTTGAAAACCCATTTGCATGCGCTTATGTGGTAATGGCTGCAACGTCCATACCCGGTTCTTCCTCATGGACTCCATCTCTTCATTCATGGCTTGGATCCAGTTGTCCTTTTCTGGACATTCAGTCGCTTCCTCGAAAGTCTGTGGTTCGCCACTGAATTCACAAAACTCTTCTGATGTAGAAGCAGAGCTACCTGGCACGTATCTTGCTGGCGCTCTTCGTGGTCTTGTCGACCTTCTAGGAGATCCTCCTAGGATAGCAATGCCTTTGCCTTTGTCTGCTCTGTTAGGTCCGAAACCATCCTGGTTTACAGAAACTGTAGTAGTAGGCTGCCTCTCGAATCCTTCGTCTTCAGATTCGTCACTCAAATGGGAAGTGACTCAAAAATCTTTGTTTTCGTGTTCATCCTCTGCTCCCTCTGTCATTGGCGGCAGGTCATAGCACTGTCCCCCCAGAACTTCATAGCTGACATGATCATCATTGGCCATTGTCCTGCTCTCATCAAATCTGACATCTCTCACTGTTTTCACAGTGTTCGTGTCTGGCATGTAGACTCTGTAGTATGACGAGTTGTTGTCATAACCTACCAGAAATCCCTGCTCGGCTTTCTCATCAAGCTTCTTTCGAAACTTATTAGGAATATGTGCATAAGCTGCATAGCCAAAGATTCTGATATGAGACAGGTTGGGCTTTCTAGCCCACCATAACTCGTGTGGTGTCGTGTGAGGGACACCAGACTTACCTGTCCTGTTCTGGATGTATGCAGCTGTAGCTACTGCTTCATCCCACCCTTGGAGTCTTCGAGTAGGCCATCATGCATCTGGCAGCTTCCATTAGGGTCATGTTCTTTATTTCTACAACACCATTGTGTTGGGGTGTGTAGGCTGAACGATGCCACGATCATTACAGAAGTTAGTGAAGCGATTCGAGATGTATTCGCCACCTCAATCTATCCTGATCTGCTTCACTTTGTTGCTTGTACATCTCTCAGTCCAATTCACATACTTTGTGAATTTATCAAGTGCTTCATTCTGAATAAAGTACACTCTGGCAAATTTACTATAGTCATCAATGAAGGTTATATAATATTTTGAACCTCCTATTTAGATCACGTTGAAAGGCCCACAGATGTCAGAATGCACTAACTCCAGAATCTTGGTCGTTTTGTAGGAGTCTTTCACAAATGGAGTGCATGACATCTTACCCTTCAAACATGCATCACAAGTGGTCAAACTGGTTGCATTCGAGATGCTAGCCCCTATTATCGCTCCATGATGGCTTGCTTGGTAAAGTGCCATTGAGTTCATGTGGCATAGTCTTCTGTGCCATAGAGTGTCTGGCGAGTCATCATGAGTCTGATGCATCTGATCTATAGGTAGACGTACCTTCAGGTGGTATAGATTACCTTTCCTTCTGCCTTGAGCGATCAGAGTACTGGTACTGTCATCAATCACGTTGCATGCTTCGTCCGAAAATGTCACACGCATCCCTCCATTTGCTATTCTTGCTATAGAAAGCAAGTCTTGCTGCAGTGTAGGCACGAACAGAACGTCTTTGAGCCATTTACTGCCAGCTGTATCGTTCCTACAGTCCTCCAGAATGTAGAATGCATGAAAACATACCTAATCTAGCCACATGCACGTTAAGATTAGCAGAATGGCCTTTCCATTGATGAAACACAACAACATACTTGTAATCTAGGGCTAGTGTGACTATGCACCATTGGACCTGACTACACCTGTGTCCCATATTGGTTTTAACCCTCTTACTATCATATTACAAATGGCATGTCAAGTTTTGCTAGCATTGGATTACCAATGGCATGGCTAGTGCAATGCTGTAACTAGCTAGCCTAGAACTAGTTGGGTTATATTGTATGAAGCATACCCAAATCTCCTATACCGAAAGCTACACGGTTACCTAGTGTAACATTGTGACTGATTTATAGTACTGTCAACCGCACTACACAACAAATGGAGTATTTACCAATCATTAGCATGGTACCGTAGCTACTGCCTAGTATCCCTTGTAAGCCTAGATCTAGTCATTAAACAACACCTGACTAGTAGGGTACTGTAGTTAGCATCTAGTTCAAAGTACAATTCACATACAAAAGAAGGCGTAGCATTGTCTCCTGATGATGGGGACTACACCGGGAGGTTGAATACAATACTTTGTACTAGGAACGTTTTCAAGCCAAATTAGAACAACACCAGTACTTGACAGGGGAAATGAACCAGTGAGACATACAATGAATAGTGGGATATCTCACCCTCCTCCTACCATATTTTTGTGGTGGGAGGAGTACGAGGTGATCTAGCGGGCCACTAGGGTTGGAAGTAGTTTTCTTTGGTCACTAACGTGAGGGCAGTGTGAGCCCTTCCCCTTTTAGATTTTCTGACGAGACCAATCCCTGACAAAAAAGGACCCGAATAGCAAACACAAAACAATAGCGGATGCAACCGCGTATTTGAAAGTAACTCTGATTCTTTGATCAACTCTATCTTATGCACTTCTGCTAATAAGCGATGAAGCGATACTAGCAATACTCTATGATCATTTACTTCTCTTCAAAAGAGGAGAAAGAAGAACAAAAACACTAGAAATGATCAGCTCTTTATACTAGTTATAAATGTCGAATAGGATTATCCAAATGATGGTTAGGGCAATAAATAGCCAAGTCACAATCGACACTTAGCCACAATGAGTTGTAGATCGCAATTGGCACTTAGCCATATCGCGCTATCACTTATCCAATTAGGTTACATATTAGTTACCTGCTAACAATGATTAGAGTAGGTAGTTAGCTTCAAAACAAGTGGTAACATGTTTTGTTAACATTTGATAGTTCAACCCCCTTCGATATTCTTTGTTGTTGTCAAACCCAACTGTATGTATTTCTTTATGTTGTATTTTCATCTTGATATTTAAAATTGATGTAAGAATTAGTGATGCCTCCAATATGGACACTATTCTCTATATCAATTACAAAAAAAAATTATTTTTATATTTATAGATGATTGGAGGGAAGATACACTCCTAAGAATGACTTAATTCTTAATGTAGAACATGTTGGATTATTATCCTATGATCCAATTATTAATCTACATCCATTTAGTTATCCAATTTCTGCAGTTTTATCCATGTTATTACACAGTCTGCAAAAATACACGGGATTCATCACTTCTTATTCACCCCAGTCGAACGGACTTGTTGAGAGAAAGAATCGACACTGAAGTTTGGACGAGCTCCAAACCAACATTATTGAACCTCAAAGTTTTCGGATGGATTGCCTATATGTAGATGCTGAAGGAAATTAGAAAGAAGCTGGACTCCCATTGTATCAAATCCATTTTCATTGGTTATACTACTTTAGATAAAGCTTATAAGTTGTATGTGTTATGTCCACGTCCTACATATAGGATTCGGCATAACCTATACTTGGATACACAATTTTTGAGATTATTGCTTATGTCTCGTTATTTTGAACTAGCTATTAGAATTTGGTGGTTGGGGGCTTGTGCTCCGATGCAGTAATAGGTAATGCATGAAGCTTTGAACTCGCCGTTCCTGCAAATTGAGCTCGTCGAAGAATTAAAAGTGTTTGTGAACGTTGCAATGCAATAGAAATACGTTGACGATAGAAAGATACAATGACGGATGGTAATGTTATACTTTGTCCCTCGCGCAAGCTCCGCACATAATAACAAGAAATCATTAAATTTCTTATGAAGACATCCATATGTTTCGAAAGCAAAGGGGATGAATTCTTCACCAAATGCAAGATCGTGATAATCTCTGTCTTTCTCTTGAGTTGCGTGAGGTGCAGCAGCCCCTTGCGTGGTGGAAGAATGACGAAGAAGGTCTTGTCAAAAGGGATCAACAATAACGACATCTCCAAGAGTGCGAAGTCCCTCACTTGAGAGAACAGGGTCAACACATCGACGAGATGATTGCCCAGATGGCCCTGACAAAAATGTGTGTCTGCTCTCGAACAACATGGAAGCCACTATCATGAGCAATAGCTCAAGAACTTCACGAATGGAATCATGTGACACTTTACGATCACCACCTGAGGGGCACCGCATAAGATGAATCGATTAAAGGTAGGACTGACGTGATATTGTATGACTATGTACAACATTTACTTGAAGGCGCAAGTGCATGGCACCCCAACACTAAATCAGGATTGGCCCTCCACTCATCTTGCCAGTCAAATTGAAGAATTGAAAATATATGCTGCCCTTCCGTCTTGACGTTCACAATTTCTTCAGATCAAACAACCGCCCTTGTCGAAGCAAAGCCAGAATAATCCATCTGTTTCTGTTGGAGCGTGGGTGGGTGTATTGGACGTAGTAGACTTGGATCGTCACTGGATCTGTGAGCTTCTTGCGCCTTCCTTAACTCTTTCATCTCATTTGCGCTCATCTTTCATCTCATTTGCGCTCACTTTTTTTTGCATGTATCCATGTTTTCCTGAGCTTCTAAACCCTAGTTTGGGTCAGTGCAATCCTTCTTCTAATTGCTGTCACGGATCTAGACCCCGGTTAGGGTTTCTGTAAAACCTTGATCTCATTTGCGCTGAGTTTTCCTCATGTGGATGATTTCCTGAGCTTTTAAACCCTAGTTGGGGTTCCTGTAATCCTTGTTATTATGCTGTCATCGATCTAAGCCCTAGTTAGGGTTTCTGTACTCGTTGCTTAGAAATGGATCAGAGCATGTATAATCAGTACAAGAAGGCTCGGGTAGCCGAGTATGCTGGTCCACCTGGCTCCCTGGACAGACCCTTGGAACAGAAAGTGGGAACTACACCTGGCAAGACCATAACCCTAACAGAAATTCAGAGAGACAAGCTGACAAGAATTGCAGAGGCCAACTGGTCTGTCACATTAAGTAGTGAGGCTAGGCCACCTTTTAATCCTGGTCTGGTCGATGAGATATACCGCACGGAGCTAACAGCGACGGAGGGCAGTCACTCTGTTCCACTTGAAAGGGTTGCAGTGCTTGAGATCAGCCAATACCTAGAAAAGTATCTATGGCCCAACTTTGATGCGGAAAGCGCAACATTTGAGCATGTCATGTCAATCGTTCTCATGGTTAATGAAAAGGTTAGTCAACAGAGCTCTCTTGCTACTAGGGTTTTTCACAGTTTTATATCAAATGGGTCTAAAAGGGCAAGGCAGTGCTGGGTCGTTTTCCTGGCAATGGTATTTAGTTGAACTAGCATCATATGCACAACCTATACACTGTACAACCACAGGAAGGCCAAGCCAAGATTGGAGCATGAGGCTCCTAGGTATCCCTCATCTGTAGCAATGGGGACTCGACCTGGGCATATGCATCCTAACTATGATTTCTACATCTTTGTTAAGGGGCCATGCATTTTGATCAACTCAGTTTCCTTTCTTTGAATGTAGAATACAAGTAATCAAACGTAAGGACAACTCCCATTTGACAGAACAAATCCTTTGCCTTTTTTTGTGAATCAAGTAGTTCAAATCTCTATCACTAAATACCTTCTTACTATATTTACTTTATTAAATATCGTTGTTGGCAATATGCTTGTTTGTCAATCCATTTTTCTCATCATAGTTGATGGATTTGATCTAACGTCACTTTTGCAATGCACACGTAATTCAAAAGTTTGTACTAATATGATCTCTTTGGATCAGTTTCGAGATAATGTACCTGCATGGAGATGCTTTCATGATCGAGAAGACGTGTTTCCTTCCTTCTTCAAACGTGTCCTTGACATTAAGAACGAGGTTAGCCTTCATATATTTCTAATTCAAATCAGTATGATTGCGTATAATAATTAGATAGTTAAAGATGCTTCATTTCTTATGTAAATTCACATGTGCAAAGTTTGAATTTTATTTAGAGGTTGAGTGAACAGAATTAGAGAAAGAGTGTACAATGACACACCACATAGCTATCTCCTACAAAGAATAGCATATGAACATAGAGAGATATATGAATGCCCTTATATATATATCATAGTTGCACTGCGTTTCTGAAACGCAGTTCGGAAATATGGAATTAATTTTCAGAAACGTTTTTTTTAATTTTAATTTTTTTGTTTTTTTTGTGCAATATGGGTATCAGGTGAAAGCTCTAATTAAGAGCATAATTACTGTGTAATTTGCTGACTGTTTCGGGTGCAGGATGGTCTAGTTCAGGTGCATTAATCCATGTTGGGTTCTGTCAAGGATAAAAATTCAAAACTAACCTCTAGCCTGTCTGTTACGACACAGATGGTCCCAATAAGTGTGTTTTCGCTCAGGGAGTTGGAAGGCCAAGTCATGAAGAGGCCTTACCGTCGGCCTGCCGTTGGGGGGCATTGCCCCCCAAACCCCCCACCGGGGCCTACCGCCCCCCGAACCCCCTGAGCATTTATTGAAAACCAGAGATAGCTATGGAAAATAAGATCTGTTTGTCACCCATCTACTGCACTTCTGAGAGGCAAAACGCTCGTTTGACCATTGATCCCCTAAATAAATTTCAGCCATAAGCTATTTTTCCAATTTTTTTTTTTTTTTTTGCGATTCTGGGAGGAGAAACGCGTTTCTCAGAAACGCGGTTTCCGAAACGTCTCCTCCCAGAAACGCGATTCTGTGCAACTATGATATATATATAATATATATATATATATATATAGAGAAGAGAAATACATTTCAAGTATTTTTCATAACACAGGAGTGTAATGTTTAAAGAAAATAAACTATAGGTAGAAGTGATTGTAGTAGCACTAAAATCGGTAGTAAGGCTATGTGGCTAGAAAACAACAATGTTGAAATCGTAGGCTATATCACGAGGTATAGATTTAAAGGATTTTGGAAAAAATCATGTGAATTTAGAAATGTTTCAACTTAGACTGTGGCCGCCTAAATATTTCGACCCCCCCAAAATCTAGTCCATAATATTAGATATCAACTTGGCGCAAAAATTTGTAAAGCTTGAAAATGTTGCTTCAAACTGTGCAAAGTGGTAGCCCTGCTTATGATGAATTACAAGACCTAGCTATGGAAAATCTTAACTGCAATACTAGATCAACCAAGAAAGTTTGAGAAACTTAGCTACAAAAAACATCAAATACAAGGAAAATAGCATAAGCACCTCACAACACCAAAAGTTAGAAGAAGAAATGAATTGCTAGAGAGAGAGAGAGAAGGGCATGGGTCCTCCAAGTCCCCTATGAGGCAAGCACCTCATGTACATGCATGGAAGGCATAGGTGTCAACCATATGACTGAGCTACTTGTCCAAGTGGGCCACTTGCACTAACTTATTTTAAGTTACAAATATGGGGTCCCATGTATTTAATTAATAACATTCCCCATGAGTAATGTACCACTTATAACAACATTGATGCTTAACCAAAGGGTAAATAGGCATTACTCTTCAACACACACCCCCCCACCCCCAATGGCAATTTTATTTAAGCTAACACCTAACAATGTTCTAAACTTCTCAAATTTATCCTTACTAAGTGGCGTAGAACAGATATCAGCAATCTGATTGTTGGTGTCACAACAGGTTAGGTCAATCTCTCCACTGTGCACCTTCTCTCGTATAAAGTGTTGGTCCACCTCTATATGTTTTTGTTGGTGCATGGTAGACTGGATTTCTTGCAAGCTGCATCCAGCTTTGGCTATTACAATGTAGGTCCTACTTGAGCGATCTGCATATCATCAAGTAGGTGTCGTAGCCAAACAACTTCACAGGTGGACCTCAGAGTCGCCTTGTTCTCAGCTTCGGTATATGATAAAGCAATAGTGGGCTGCTTCTTGCTGTACCAAGATATAGCCCTTGAACCTAGGCTAAAGCAATAGTCCGTCGTCGATCTTCGATCATCTCTAACACCTACCCAATCAAAATCTGAATAACCCTCCAGTTGAAGGTCACCATCATCAGTAATAAGTATACCCAATCCGAGAGAGAGAGAGAGAGAGAGAGAGAGAGAGAGAGAGAGAGAGAGAGAGAGAGAGAGAGAGAGAGAGAGAGAGAGAGAGAGAGAGAGAGAGAGAGAGCTTTGTTAATGTCTTTTGATGCCAAAAGGCATGTAAGACTAGGAAAGTACAAGTGTGATACGATTGGTGGAGTGTACAACATCTCCACAGATAAAAATGAATTAAATTGAACTAGTAGGTTGGTAATCTATAAACTAGTAATAAGATAACATAAGACAATCATGTCACTAAGTTGAAAATAACAAACTTTTACAAGTTGATATGATCTGAAGAAGGTTTTGATGGATCTCAAAAGACGTGTCACATGGGTATATTGGGATTCTCTATGGGTATGACGTAGAATCACCCTAGGAATGATTGGTTCGATAGGCTGTCAGCGTTGTCTCTAGTACGGTGTCTGTGAGGGGTGTTGTTCACATCCTCTGATTCTAATTGTCTCTGCCTTGGAATGTTTCCTGGAAAAGATTGAGGTGATCTGCTACTGTGGATGGATTAGCTAGTGAGGAGGTTGGACAACAAGGAACCTTGGCATATGCATAGACTCAATCAACTCTACGTTTCTGATTTTATTAGTAATGATGTCTATAACAGTAGATTTGATTTTAGTACATGTTTAACCTTGCATATTTTATGACTGCAGTTTTTACTTATCTGATTGTGTTATTCTAATTGTGTGATGGGTATCAGGACTGTACGTTGACACTGAAGGAAAGGACAAACTATTTGCTTTTTATGATTCATTGTTTTCAGGTGAGAAACTAGATATATATGTTGTTCAAATGTTAAATTCATAGAATATTGTTGAGCAAAGTTGGATACATGGAATCTTACTCTTTTTTATTTGTGATGGCAATAAGTAGAGCTTGGAAGATAAGATGGTTCGGAGTCCAGTGTTGCGGCTTGTTAACCTACCACTATGGCAAGCATTGTCTCCTGGTCGCTTGAAGGTTAGATGCCCTGATAAGTTTTATTTCTAGACACCATAGGACTTTATTTTATCACATTGTGATTAGAATTTCTTGTTTTGTTAGCAAGGCATCAAATGTGCATCATTCAATGGAGGAATTTTTTGGTTGAAAGGACTATATACTAGCTAGAAATTACAAGCACTGGAAGGAAATATAAGAATACTAGAAAGAATGCAAAATATACCGATCCAATCAATGATAGTTCACAACGTAGTATGAACACAATCACAGACTAAGCATCGCATTTGAAGCAAATAGACATCGAATGATGAGCATAAAGCAATCTCCAACTAAGAACACTGTAGTAGTTGTCAATAAAGCGATTATAGATCTCCTAGAAAGAAATGCAATAGCGTCTCTTATATGCTTTGATAATGTCTGAGGGGCCATCTAGGGCCCTATTATAAACAATATTTGCATGTATGCCCATAATTTTTGCCTACTAACAAAAACATTGCCCTTAGTTTGGGCAATATAGCATGTATTGAAAATACAAGATGATGTCCATTGTGGAATTAAATGATAGAGGACGCTTGTCTATGGCTTTCATGTTGACAACTAGTATGAGTTTGGATGCTCTTATATCACGTAGGAAATTTGAGATGAAAGTATGCAACACCGATCTTACAATCATGTTGTGAAGCAACAAGATGATTACGAACTAGAACATAATATAATAGAAAGTGCAAGATAACTTTATCAATATATGAAAATAGACCTTACCAAGTTCAACCTTGGCACAATCAATATAGATCGCAATATCCCTAGTTGCTCTCGTAAGCCACCATATACAACAATTTGATAGTTGTGTTGGTGGGGGGGGTGCAATGTTTCACGAATCAGCATTTTGAATGGCAAAAAGAGTTCAGAAACAACCTTTTTGATTGTCAAATGAGGACTAATTTAGGGCTATTGACATTCTCTCTTAATTGTTTCTTATTAGGGTGGGCTCCCAATTCTACATTTCCTTTTAGGAACTTAGTTGCATCATTGAACCCGAACTAAAAATGGTCCGCATCCAGTTCTTGTCGATGTAGGGGTTTGAATGAGATTAAGAAGGCCTAAAGCCATAATTTCCTAGTTGCATATGCTTAACTTGGCATTTGCTTATGCATTGTTTATATGCTTTTCTTCAATCGTTATTACTTGTTTGCGAAGAGGGTGCCAAATTATACACATTGAAAGGAACTTACTCACTTTTGGTCGTCTGTGGATACTTCATTGTCAAATCATTTTATGTCAATGTTCAATTGTATCTCAAGTTTTTATTATCAATTCGAAATGTTCTAAGCAAAATGTTTGCACATTTTAGATGGAGTTGTTCTTGCATCAACAACTTAGAGATCATTGGAAGAGGTTTCTCAAAAGGGAAGCTCGATCTTCAAAAGCTGCAGGAGCTGTTGGCAAGTTTAATCAAAAGCTAGAAGCGAAGTTTATACCGGCACTATTCAAAGAATTTCTTTCGGTACAATCTTTGGATAAATGTGTTTTGCGATATCGCTACATCGTGCAATCTTAGTTATGTAGGGAAGATTTTAGAGCTAGAAACAAAAGGACTAACTTTCGTAAACTTTTTAGAAGCGACGGGTGCAATTTGAAGGAATTCACTTGTATAAAACATGGCAGCATTCTAGTGCAAATGTTGCTTGTATTGAAGCATGTTATCCTCTTTGTCATCCAAACACAAGTTGCATATTGATTACCTATCAGTAACATTTTTTTGGTGTCAATTTGTACTATAGGCATTCTTGTGTGTGTGTGTGTGTGTGTGTGAGAGAGAGAGAGAGAGAGAGAGAGAGAGAGAGAGAGAGAGAGAGAGAGAGAGAGAGAGAGAGAAAGCTTTATTAATGTCTTTTCCATGCCAAAAGGCATATAAGACTAGTAAATGTACATGTCAAGTATGTGGTAACCGTAGGAGCGTATGAAACATCTCCAAGACTATAACAAAATTACAAATCTAATTGCTATGATCTGAAACTAAAAGCTGAAACTGAAAAGGATGCAATGATATATGAAACATGTGGGAGCATATATACTGCTAACTGTCATGAATACGGTATGACACTATCATCCAACCCTGTCTCGCTGATGCTATAAAAGGATGTAATATGGGATGAAGCATGAAGGACTGCTGGTGGTCGATGACGTCGTCTAGGAAGATGAGGTCTCCTCATGATAAGTCGGGTAGCTCGTGCAGCAACATGAGTATGAGTGGAACACTGTCTCTGATCTCGGTGGGCATGTAAGTCTCCATCATCCTCATCCTCATCAGATACTAAGTCTCGTCCTCTTCTCCTGGAGAAGAAAGAAGTGATCTGCGACTGAGAAATATGACTCCGCTGGGCTGTCTGACATAGGCCCTGTCGTAGAATAAACATCTCTCGTATCATGAGTGCGGCGCATCGAGAGTCCTCATAGGCTAGGAGGGATCGTAGGGTGACAGGCGAATCACGAAACAGAGAGTGATATCTCCCTCTGATCTCGTAATAGATAAAGTGCTCCTCTAACTCCACCTCATCCAGGGAACAAAACTGACAAATCCACTCCTCTCTCGGGGTACCCTGGAATCTTCCAGTCTCAATAGCCAATTGATCTGATGATACGCGGAGCTGTCCCAATGTAAATCTGAGGTTGTGTGACAATCCCGAGTCCAAATAGTGTGGCAAAACTGGGAACCCTACTATGTCAAGCTCAATGAAGTGAGCCCAGTAATAGGCGGGTTTAACCCCCAGCTGTCGCCTCCAAGTACGGTCGAGGTATGCTCTATATAAGAAGCGCCTGATATACTGGTGGGTGCCTGAGGGGAGCTCTGTGATGGATATGCCAAATGAATCAAGGAGGAAAGCTCTAGCTTAACAAGGGAGGCATGTCCCTTCCCCAGTCGAGTGGTAGCGGCCTTGCAACCAGTACCACCACACTGTGTAATGACTCTCTCCAACTCATAATATACAGGCCAGAGAAGACCAGTGAGAGGGAGCAACCATGCTTCACCCCAATAGTGCTCCAAATATGATCAGAGATGCCACTGCCATGCCGAAAACATCCCAGGACGCGTTCATAAAGTGCCATCATAGCAAGAATGATGTCGGTGGAGTAGCCAAGGTCTCGGAGTCTCTGAACGAGCAGTGAGCGAGGAACATAATCAAAGGCTTTCCTGAAGTCCACAAAACAACAGTAAACCCTCTCTTTCCTGTGCTTAGCCTCCTCAATCAAGGCCCATAATGTGAAGATGTGATCTGTAGTAGAATAATGGGCCTGAAAACCTACCTGACCCATAGCATGTAGTCTCCTAGTCTCCGCCTCTGAACTCACAACAAACTGAAGTATAGTACCATATATCTTCGCCAAGACGCCCAATCATGATAGTGCGGTAGTTACTCGGAACCATGGGGTCACCATTCTTATGGATGGGGTGGATAATGTTAGTGTACCAAGACAATGGGAAACTAGAAACAACTGCGGAATCAAGAAGAGTAGCTATGGTGGGAGCGAGAAGTCAGATGCATGAGAAAGGAGTTCAGACTCGAGGTCTTCAATATCTCTGGCCTTATGGGACTTCATCTTCTTAATGGCGGCAAGCATATCAGATGTGAAGAAGGAGAACTCAGATGGTCGTGGAGATATAGAGATAGGTGAGTCGGTGGGGATGGTATACAAGCTAGTCGCATAAGCAGTCCAAAGCAGAGGTCTTCCAGGAGAGGTGGTGGAGAGCGGGGAATGAACTCACGGCAAAAAGCGCCCGAAGAAGTATTGAAAAGAAGGTCAATAAGACGTTTCCCTTTAGAATCATCATAGGCACGCTTTTTATGGCGGAAAACACGGTGGTAAGAGCGTCGAGAAGATCGAAGTAGATGTGGAGCATGGATACGTGAATAGGTTACTGATTGATGAAGAGAATGGCACTCGGTATCGTACCATGGAGGGTGCAATGGCCTAGGTGTGCGTCGAGTTTTACTGGGATGGGATTTGGCAGGGAAGGTTAGTGAAGTAGCAGTGTGGAGCCTTAATAATAGCTCAAAGAGAGAGAGAGAGAGAGAGAGAGAGAGAGAGAGAGAGAGAGAGAGAGAGAGAGAGAGAGAGAGAGAGAGAGAGAGAGAGAGAGAGAGAGAGAGAGAGAGAGAGCATAATTGGCAGATCCTATGCTCTTGTGGGGTCCCTTGAAACCGCCTAGTCTCAACCTCAAGTTGGTGTGAAGAGAAAAAAATCATGGGTACTTGAGGGAAGGGCAATGATGGAGATACCAAGTGTGTCCAGGAGGCGAGGGGCCTGTGAGAACCAAGCTACCTGATAGCCCTGCCTATGTAAGTGGTGGGATGAAATGAGAGCAAGCTGTGTATATCTCTGCTTAGAAGCCTGAAACCCGCTAACACGCTGTATATATGTGATGAGCTGGAGTATGGCATCAAGGTGCATGGGTGGGACCCCAAACTTTGCAAGGATGATATGGTGCGGAACTGAGGGCTTACCTCATATCATACGTGAAAGTATAGTGATCTGTAGTCGTGAGATACTAGCCCAATCAGATGAGGTGAGACCATTGCACCATGCTGTTGTTGCATATAAAGTTGTGGGCAAAACAATGATGTCAAAAAGCCGACACTTACTCGAGCCATCTCGAATATACTTACGGAGACAAAATCTCTCCAGTTGAGCAAGGGAAGCATGGCCCTTCCCAAGCCTAGTAGAAGCCGCCTGTCTCATATTAAATTTATGACCAAAAAAGAGTACGCCTAACTAAGTGTAGGTCAAAACAATCTTCAATGGCCGGCTAGCAAAGAGGAGCACCTGTCTCAACATAAAACACATGGAAGTATTGAAGACCATCACTTTGGTCTTCTCAGTGTTAATCCCTAGGCCCCATCTAGAATAGAAGTCATGAAGGCAATCAAGTTGCTTTTGTAAGCCCTCTCAAGTAGGTGAACTAGAGCCACATCATCTGCATATAGAGAATGGCGATCAAAATGTCTTCAAGTTTGCAACCAGATCTACCACACTGCTCAATAAGCCTCTCCAGCTCATCGATATATAGTTTGAAAAGTGTAGTTGAGAGGGGACACCCCTGCTTCACCCCAATAGTGCTCATGATCTACTCAGGAATACCTCTATTGCTCCAAAAACAACCCAATACTCTCTCATAGAGTGTCATCATTGCTAGAACCGTGTCATCAAAAAACCCAAGGTCTCGTATCCGCTGGATAAGTAGGGAGCGAGAGACAGAGTCGAAGGCTTTCCTGAAATCCACAGAGCAACAATAAACTTGCTCTCTCTTGTGTCGAGCTTCCTCAACGATGGCTCTGAGAGTAAAGATATGATCTGTAGTGGAATAGTGGGCTCTAAACTTAGCCTGGCCCATAGCATACAGTCTCCTAGTCTTTGCCTCAGTACTCACAACTGACTGTAGAATAGTGCCATAAAGCTTCGCAATCACGTGCCCAATCGTAAGAGTTTGATAAATTGCAGGTTCATGGGATCACCATTTTTGTGTATAGGATATTAGTGCACCAAGAAGAGGGGAGAACAGTAACAACGACTTGATTAAGGTGGCTAAGAGAGGGGATAACAAATCAGCAGCACAAGCTACACCATTAGAAATGGTCAACTCATGAGCTTCACCCAACTGCAATAGGTACTCACCATAGGTGGTAGTAGGGCCCAAAATATCCTCTGAGGTCCTGGTAACTCTCATGTCATCTCCATCAAGGGCATGTACATGAAGCTAGTCTCTACGATCATAAAGTCTGTCTGTCGTGAAGTTGTCCTGGCATTAAAGTCGCCAGTGAGAAAAATGTAACCACACTCTGCATATCTGATAATATTTGTAGAAAGATCATTGTAAGATGAACCAACACCCTAGGAAGACGACACTGGAGGGAAGTAACAAGCTGCAACAAAAATGTCCCTGTCTGAACCAATGCTATGTCCATGAATGCAGCACCAAATATATCATGAGTGCTCGTCATGACTGATGAACTCAAAACATAGGGTGCAGTGATTCCATGTACAAGCAAGCAACACCACCTAAACCTCTACCTTTGGCGGATCTCATCTCATGTCGGTAGACTGAGTCCCATCTATAACCTGGAAAAAAAGGCAATCCTCTCTCCTGACTCTCATGAGTCTCCATGAATAGTAGTAGATCTCTCCCACCTATGAAGTCAATCAGATCACCAGCAGTGGACGATGGATGTATGTCATTACAGTTCCAAATCCCAATCTGCAAGCGGCGTGAATGGGGCCCTAGTATGCTCCCAATACGGGACGCCCCAATTACCTGTACTGTGGAGTCCTTAGGCGTAATGTCTATGTATCGGATTCGACCATCCCTGTAAATAACACGTCTACATGTCATTTTAGCTTCCTGAAAGGCCTTACGCCTCTCTTCAATCTGTATGTACATAAGATTATCATCCATATAATTTGAGAACATTGTAGCTTGGCTTTACAATGTAAAGCATCACGATGGCTCTCTAGGGAACCAAAGTGGATGATTAAGGTACCGTTGTCTCGTGTTGTTCTCCATGCTGAATCTAGGTCTTCAGTATGGTGCTCAAGTGTACTTTCAAGGAGACTTTTAGCTTTCTCAAGGGCATTTTGAGTACTGCGCAATGCCTCTTACTCTAATGTTGAATGCTTTTTAGTAGGTAGATCAATAATCTGAATACCCAATGTGGAAAGGAGACGACGAGCTTGGGAATACCACGAGGAGGAGCGTCCCTTAGAATGTAAGTGTTAGGATGATGACAAAGCTGCTGCAGCATAATGCGTATCTCCACCCCACCCTGGAGATCCTCTAGACGTTGTATGAAAGTGACAATGTGGAACAAGGCCTCAACCTGAACAGGGGGGACAACAAACTTTGCTAGTATAATATGATGTGGTATAGAGGGCTTGGTCTATATCATCCGAGATAGCATATGGATCTATAGTCGAGAGATGCATGCCCACTCAATAACTGTCAAGCTAGTGCTCCATGTCTCTGCTGCGTACAAAGTCGAGGGGACTACCATGTTGTCAAAGAGCCGACACTTATTACTAGTCGCATCTCTAATGTGTGATCTAAAACACAATCTCTCCAGATCGACCAACGATGAATAGCCCTTCCGTAACCGGGAAACCGCTGCCTGCCTCATACTGAAAGTGGGACCAGAGAATACAACACTCAGGTATGTGTAAGAGTCAACTCCCTCAAGTGGATGACTATCCCAAAGAAGCTCCTGCCGTATCATGAAGGATCTAGAGGTGTTAAACATCATAACTTTGGTCTTGGCCACATTCATTGACAATCCCCACTGTATACAAAAAGAATGAAGCACATCCAGATGCCACTGTAGGCCCTCTCTCGTTCGCAAAAGTAAAACCATATCATTCGCATATAAATAGAATAACAATAATGATGTCACCCAATGTACATCCCTCCCTCCAACACTCTGTATAACCTGTTCAAGCTCATCAATGTATAAACCAAAGAGTCTAGGTGGAAGTGGACATCCCTGCTTAACCCCATACTATCAACCTCTGGTGATATAACCCCTGATACTCTGATCCGGCCAATAACTCGCCTATACAAAGCCACAATTGATCGTATGATATCCTCCTGGAAGCCACGGTCTTGAAGCCTCTGTATCGATAAATGTCTAGGCACAGAATCAAAGGCTTTGCGACAATGATGGATCTTAGGGTAAAAATTATGATCCGATGTAGTAGATCCTCGTCTGAAACCGGCCTCTGGCCAATGGCATGCAGTGCTCTGGTATCCATCTCTGCGCTGATCTCTGACTGAAGAATAGAGCCATAAACTTGGGCAAAGAGGTGGCTAATCATGATGGTACGATAGTTGTCAATTTTCATAGGATCACTGCCTTTATGGATAGGATGAATAAGGTTTGTGGACCATGGGAAGGGGAAACCAGATGTGATAGCACGGTTAAATAAGATAGAGAGGAACGGAGAGATGATGTCAACAGCATACTTCAGAAGTTCAGCCTCTAATTCATCAATGTCTTTAGCTGTATGGGAGTGTAATCGTTTGATGGCCTCTTCTACCATGTCTGGAGAGAAAATGTCAAAAGCGTCTGTAGATAAGGGCATGGGAAGTGGAGGCACATCAGAGATGGTGTACAAGGAAGTGGCATAGGTTACCCAAGTGTTAAGGTGTGAGAGAGAGAGAGAGAGAGAGAGAGAGAGAGAGAGAGAGAGAGAGAGAGAGAGAGAGAGAGAGAGAGTACTTATTTTGTTTTCTCTTTGATTTAGATCCTTGATGCAACAGTTCGTGTTGCACATGAAAATGGAGGGCTTAGTGCAGAAACGAATGATCCTTTGAAAGAAGGAATTCCTTCTTCAGTTGATGCTTCTGCATTATTGTATTGTGAAAGATTCGTAGAGTTTCTTATCGATCTCCTCAGTCAGCTGCCTACAAGGAGGTGTCAATCTGACCCCTTATTTGTCTCAATAACTATTCTTAAAAGTTCGTGTTCTGAAATGGAACAAGAAAATGAAAGTGTCCCTTGGAACTCTTCCGATTATAATCAATGGCTACCACAACATTCTGAATGTTTATTTGCAAAGTAAGCCGGTTTTATTTTCATGATTCAGTTGGAGGATTTTGATACAAATGTTATTCATGCTTTGAAGCAGGTTTGTGAGGGCAATTGTTGAAGATTCTGCTATCGTTGTCAAATGTAGGATGAGTGCATTATATCAGCATCCTAGAGGTCGATTGTTTGGGCAGCTTGTGGATCTGTTACGTTTCTATCAAGGATTTGAAATAAATGAGCAGACTGGCACGCAGCTGAATGATGATGATGTCCTGCGCTCTCATTGTTCTCGAGTATATGCCCTTCAGTTGCTAGCCTTTAAACAAGTTCCCAAGGTTTGGAATGCTTTTCAATTCCTTGCCCCATTTTCTGTTCACTTATACATGTCAAGCATTTTCATACACGATGTATTTAATTCCAAATACATGTCCCATTGAGGTGTGCTGAAGCTACGTATCTTTGTTATCTCATAATCTGAAAGATTATTTTTTACCTGTGCTGAGCACCATGTTTGCTTTATTGCAGCTGAGGGAAATGTCCTTGACCAATGTTGGTGCCATTGAAAAGAGAGCCAGCCTAATGAAAAAGTTGAAGGTGCTTTCTTTCGATGAAATACGGGATTTAGTTTGCAACAAGGTTAGCGCTTTGCTTACAACTTAAGCTAAGTTGCAAGTGGATTAGGTTGATGTCTACTTGTGGACTTGGTGGATAAGTTTCTTAGCTTTTTGTGAACTTGAGCTCATGTCACGATTCTAGTGTGGTCTTGTCAACAACAGTATATGCAGTCATTACTGACTATCATGTACGAGGAATTTTAAATAGAGCTAGCTCTGAGTAAGTGAGAGAAAGAGTTTTGATATCTTAAATTTAATGTAAAGGAGCCAAATTGGGCCGAGGGATTTATCAACTAAAATATCAAGATTGCTCTTTTTGAAGACATAGGGAACAAGACTTTGAGCTTATTGATTCAAATTAACAATGTATAAGTAGTCTGGAACTTGTGGAAGAGAGAATTTTCTGGCTCATTTCTTTTTATGTCTTTTAATCCATAATAGGCCATATACCATGCATAAGGGCACCTATATGGACTATATACTTGAGGGGCTCAAGTTTGTTGTTTATTGTTTGGCACTTACTAGAGTCCATCTTACGTTCCACCTTTAATTCGTACATTCTAGGACCTCAGACAATATAATTAGGCGTGTGAACCACATGTTTGGGGCTGATAATTTGGCTAGTTTCTTATTCAGGAGTGTAGCGTGATATTCAGTTTAGCATGCTTCAATATAGCTCCTCTTTACAGTCAACTTAATTGCCTTAGGAATGTTTTACATTCCAATTGCCGTTTTATATGTATGATATTTTTGATCTTTGAGTTTTATTATTATGCTTACGTTGTAACCTGGTATCATAGCATTTTTCTAGCCAAGTGGGATTGTGGGTCATTTTCTAGAAAGTGAAGATCCCTCTTTAATGAGGATATTAAAAGTGTTGTGGATTTGATAGTTTTTTTATGAGAAGACCTGAACTTTTGATATACAATCGCCAAATTTTGCATTCAATTGGATCATTGGAGTCCTCTTAACAAATAGTCAATGATCATATTTAGATTTGTTCAAATTGAGATCATGATGGTATGTGGCTCAAAATCCACTATTGCTGGTTTTTGAAGGTGTTCCTTTTGTACTTTTCGTGGATTTTTTGTGGAGATTTTTATCATTGGTTTTCCTATCATGGGGAGGCCCTTATGCACTCTGCAACAGATCTTATGCAAAAATCTAGTTTCCAGGTTTTGTTTTCTTCTAGTTTGTGGCCCTAGTGCTAGCCTTTATCATGATCGACTCTGCCCTTCACCTTTGGAGAAGTGATAGAAATTCAAGTGGACACATGTTTGTGCATGTGACCTCGCCTACTTTAGGTGTTGATGGTCTGATTACAGAGGTTGTAGCATTTGGTCCACGCTGAGGTTGATGGTCAAAAAGACTTTGGTTAGACTCCATTGGGTGGAAAATTGCATGTCTCCTTTATTATGTTAAGTATTATCCTAGACTTAATATTCGCTGTATATGTTTTTTCTACTTTCGGAATCAATTCGGATCATTGTTGTACTTACAATGAGGTGCATCTCTTGCACTTTGCAACTCCTAAATCAGATGTTTGGAAGTCCACTTTATGATAGTCCTTACGTATCTATTATGTTTTCAACCCTGAGAGGATCGTTGAGGTAGTTATTGGGCCCTTTGCTTTAATGAATCATTAGTCATTGCCTATACATGAGGCACTTGGAACCATTAATCTCACAATCACTACTAGGGACCTGTGCCACTTTAGCCATTATAAAGTAATGGGTCCCTCCACAACAGAGGTACTTTTGTAATGTGTGCCCTACTCTCTCACGGGTGTGAGGTATGTTAGAATTATGATTGCAAACGTTATTGAGGTCTCGGATTTTGCTCTTTAGTGCTAGCCTTCATCATGTTTGAATTTGTTTGTGTCACTTCTGGAGAAGTGAAAGAAACTTTTTACATTGGTCTTTCTACAAATGCATGATGTGGACATGTTTGTGCAATTGATGTGCACCTACTCTTGGGTGTTGACGAAGAGATAAGGGATGTCATAGCATTTGGTCCATGCTATGCATGATGAAGGTGATGGCCTAAGACTTTGTGGGTCGATTCCATAGAGTTGAAGATTGCATGTCTCCTTTGGTATGCCAAGTATATCCTAGACATAACAACAATATATCTAGACAAGTGTGACTATTATCATATGGCTGAGAGGCATGAAATAGCCTAAGGTACTCAAGTCAATTTAAAGTTTGGTTAAATTAGTTTGTGTGCTTATTAGATCAGTTGCATCAGGCAGAAGTGATTTTTACCTATTGGACAACTATTTTTAGTTAGCTAGTAAGGGTGGTTTTAGACTACATTGCTTGGCAAGTCCCAAACTTAAAATGGAGTCTTCCCATTGGTCCATGGAGGGACAATGGGTCTCCCCCCCTTTCAAACTTAGCTTGAATTGCCACCATGTGGCAGATGAGGTCGCATGGGACCCATGCCATGTAGGGGCAACTCAAGCCCATTTTTTGGGCTTGGGGACATTGCTTGGCATGTTGAGTTGCAAGGGGCAACTTAACAAAGATGGATCAATTAGATGGTAGGGATTCAAACTGGCCAATCACTTGCCAGTCAAGTTTGAAAGGGTTGGTCCATTGCCTGCCAACTCACTTGCCAAAATTCAAAAAATGGGCGACAAATGAAAGGGCCAGGCAAAGGGACTTGCTGCTAGTTTGAAACCACTCTAAGACTCATGTAGAGACCCTCTAGATTTGTATTTTGGAACTAGCCCCTAACTAGTTTACCCTTAGGTATTGGGCCATTACCATGGAGGGCATCTCCTTATGGGACCTAGGTACCCTAATCTCCAGAAGGTTCCATCAAGGGCCTTTAGGTAATATATATAGGGTTGTCATTTGCTCATCAAATAGCTTATGATCTGTTTCAGTCATTGTTTACTCATTAGGCAGATTAGTTACTGCTTGGGCTCTGCTTGGGCTCTTCGTGGGAGAACCCTAAACCTAAGCTGAAGTTCATAACCTACGTCTATGCTAAGAGTGTTCTTTTCAAATGGGGATGTATGACTGTTGAGGTTGACTGGTTTATTTCTATTGCCTGAGGCCCGTAATCATGAAATTGGTGGCCCTATAGTGACCGTATGACTCACAAGTGGCTTTAATAACCCTGAATAAATGGTGGCCCCAATGGCCCAAAACTTGTAGTGCAACACAACAATTTGGACACCCATGGTCTATACACGTGGATGATAATACGTAGATAACATACACGTGTGTTGGTAGAGAACAAGGAGCATCTTATGGACAAGAGAAGTTTCTCAAGGTTCCGATGTTCATCTTAAAGTCAATGAAGAAAGTTTAAGAGATGATTTCAACGACAAGAAGAAGCTTGCTGGAGACATTATTTATCATTTGAGGTCAAAGACTGCACTCCAGAGCATCATCAGCACAAATGCATCAAAAGATTATGGTAAAAAAGGTTGCAATCACCAGATTCTATGCTTCGATTTTCGGCAAAACTGCTTAAGTAGGGGTGCGTCATGTGCAGTGAGTTTCAGAGACATATAGCACCAAGTATGTTTATCTGAATAGTTCCAATTTGTTCAATCTATTGTGAAGGGGCGGCCAACATGGACTTGGGGGCTTATCAACCTTGATAGTTATGGTAGGTCCCTTTCAAAACATGAGGAACTTGGTAAAGTCTATTTTAAAAAACGTTAGGCTAGTTGGATATTTGAATTTGACTTAATGTTGTATAAGAGTGCAGAAATCCATGTTAGTTTCTTTGGCACATTCCTAATATGTGGATTTAAGATCTTCTCGATCTTCTCTTAGCCTTGGGATCTCCTTGGTTTCTGTGCCGTACCCACTATGACTGCAGATTCTTGCCAAAATCAGGACCTACCATCTTGGCATCTAATTATACCTGCTTTATTCAAATTCCAATGCAATTCTGAAGTTCTTCAGATTTGCTGTTTATGGTCTTGTGAATTGGATTTTATATGACTGAAGATGCTTTCTAATGTTTTGTGGATCAGGAGTATGTAAAAATAGTCTCATACATGTTATGCCTCATGGTGCTTCCAAAAGATTTGTCAAAACATCTTTGTTCAAGTCCAACAGCTGCTTTTTGTCCAGTGGTGAATTTTACTTAAGCTAAAATTTTCTGCAAAAGATAAGCCAGGCGGTTTTGATCTGAAATAGATTTCAAATTGTGCTAATCAAATATTTGAGTACTCTTTTGTCGACAATGCTAAATCATTGTGTGCTTTGAACAGTTGATGCTTGTTTCACCAGATGATCCCTGGTCAAGTAGGGTAGACTTTCTGGTTGAAGTTATGGTCTCTACATTTGAAAAGCGACAGTCTCAACGAGAATCTATCAATGGTCTTCCTCTTTATCCAAATGAGGAGGTAATGTGGGATGAGAGCCTTGTTCCTAGCATCAGTTACAACGGCGAAGGGTGCCTAGCTCTCCCAAAGCTCAATCTGCAATTTCTTACTTTGCATGATTACTTACTTCGTAATTTCAACCTGTTCCGTTTGGAGTCCACTTATGAAATTAGAGAAGATATTCATGATGTGCTGCAACGCATGGGGGCCTATGTTGGTGATGAAGGTCAAACAAAGTTTCGGGGTTGGGCACGGATGGCAGTGCCAATCAAGGACTTCAAGATAGCAGAAGTTAAGCAGCCCAACATCGGCGATGTAAAACCTTCAGCTGTGACAGCAGAAGTCACTTTTAGCATCAGCCATTATCGTGGTGCTATGAGATCGGAGTGGGATGAATTGAAGGAGCATGATGTCCTCTTTCTCTTATCAATACAGCCTCCACTTGAGCAATTAAGCAAAGACGAAGCTTCGGATGTTAGTGTGCCTGAAAGGTTTGGTCTTCAATATGTCCGTGGTTGTGAAGTAATTGAGATCCGTGATGAGGGTGGTCAGTTGATGAACGATTTCACTGGAAGGGTGAAGCGAGAAGAATGGAAGCCTCCACAAGGAGAGATACGCACAGCCGTTGTAGCCTTGGACACTGCTCAGTATCAAATTGATTTGAATGCAAGAGCTGAAAACAGTGGTGATGATATCCATGAAACGTTCAATGTAATGATGAGAAGAAAGCCCAAGGAGAATAATTTCAAAGCGATTCTAGAATCCATTCGTGATCTTATGAATGAAGATTGCTTTGTGCCTAAATGGCTCCATGATATATTTCTGGGATATGGAGATCCAGCTGCAGCGCAGTGGCATAATATGCCTAATCAGCTTGCTGTTGTTGATTTCAAAGACACATTTCTTGATGCTCGTCATTTACAGGAAAGCTTTTCTGACTACAAGGTATGGTACATGTTCAATATATGAAAAATTAACAAATTAGTTTTCTGTACTTGCACAATTTTTGCATTTTTTACATTTCTCTTTTATCAAATTTGTCTTGCTTCCCTCTCTATTAAATCTTTGATGTCATAGATGCTTGTTGGTATGCTGTAAGACGAAAATATCAAGTTTTTGAGCAACAAACCAAACTATGACATCAAGTGAACAACGAGACATTGCTGCTAGAGTAGTCAAGATCTGAGAGCCATCTTTGATGTCTCTTAGTGCTTTGCTGGAGTTTGGAGACTTGACTTGTCATTGTTCACCTGCTTAATAAAAGCTGGTAATTTTTCTGTCCACCTTTCGAAGCCAAAACTAGAATCGAATTTGCTCTAACAGGTAACAGCAACTTTTAAGCCTGTAAAGCATTCATAATTTTGGTCCTTGTTGATCTGATTCTTTGGCACCTACAAGTGCTAACCAGTACACTTGCAGAAAATAAGTAAACAACAAAGGAACACATGAAATTTTCTCCTAAATATGGGCATATATTGGACCTTCAAGGAAGTTTGACTGGCTTTGCTGCCGCCTCTATCTCTGATCCTTCTTCCTTTCTGCAGTAGCCAATTTATTTCGAACGTTTTTTGTTCCCTGGTTTCCATTTGTCTTAACTCTTTTTATTTCGTCAAGTTTTAGGGTTCAAGAATGAACACGACCAAAATATTCTTAGTTGGGTTGGGGAGTGCACTTCATATCAGACCTCTCAACAGTTGGAAACAAGCACAAAACTGTAGCAGATGATTATATGCTCTGTTGTATTTGTTATTGTTGCTCATGGGGTTGTCTGCTGTCATTTTACAGGTTGAATTTGTGACTACTGATGGAGAAGTGAATGAGGCCCCAAAGCCTCCCTTTCGTGTAAAACTCCCAAATGTTAAAAAAACTTTGGATTCAAAGACCAAGTTGGTATTACAAAAGAGGAAAAACATGAATGGTGGCTCGGATATTGTCAATAGTGAAGTGGATGGATCTCAAGAAACCAAAGTAGTTATAGCAGAGTCATATGTGCCACCAGACCCTGGCCCATATCCTCAAGACCAGCCAAAGTGTAATAATGTCAGATTTACTCCTGTACAGGTTCGTAACCCATATTGCTGGTTTGGCATGTATACTCTTGATTATATTACATACGTCATTTATGAATTGCTTTGAGAGCTTGTGCAAACATGTCCATGGAAAATCATTTCAAAATAAAAATCCCTTCCTGAAGCTCATGAACTCAAAGACAGAGATACCGTTTGTAGGTCTTATTATATATTGAATTTTGGAGCAGAAACAAAATGACTGAGTGTTTTTTTATCTGATTGTGTGCATTAAGGAGTAAGTCTCTAATATCTATCTGGTTAATCATAGTCGAACTTTTCTTAAGGCATCCATATATTTGTTGTAGCAAAGTTCGTCAAAGTGCATTAAGAAGTTTCCATTTGGTCAATCCTAGTCAAATTTTTCTTAAGGCATCCATATATCTGTTAAAGCAAAGTTCGTAAAAATATTTCTTAGACAAAGAAATAGCCTCATATTACATAAGCTGGAGACTATAGATTTTCACAACTTGTCACCTTGCATTATTCTGCACCATTGGAAGCTTAAATTGTGAATATGGTTTTCAAGTTTGGTTCCTTGACGTTTCAAAAAAAGATGGTAGGTTTATAAGTTCAATGAGAGTGCTTAGCATTTCAGGCATTCTTCCATTGAAAGTTGAAGACTAAACTTGCTGATTGTCAATGAAGGTTGGAGCTATCATTTCTGGAGTTCAACCTGGATTGACCATGGTTGTAGGTCCACCTGGAACTGGGAAGACGGACACTGCAGTACAGATTTTGAATGTCTTATATCACAATTGTCCATCTCAAAGGACACTACTCATTACACATTCTAATCAAGCTCTGAACGATCTTTTTGAGAAGATTATGCAGGTATGCTATTTGCCAAAGGAGAATACTAGATCATAATTTTTTACTTACACAGTTTCATATGGAGCTCAATCTTGTAGGAGGTATAGGACAATGAACCATGTTCTTATAGAGTACCAAAATCACAAGAGGTTCATATGATTTTCATGAGGAAAACAAGATAATTTCAAAGTTGTCATCAAGCCTCAATGATGTAACTCTGTGAGTGTAACTGCAATCACGATGCTATTTTAGATGCTAATCTGTTAGATCTTGTAAATTGCATGCTAACTAATCAACAAGTATATAGCTCCAGTATTATCATTGTCGGCATGTAAATATTCCTTGAGCTTAATAATTGCAATGCTAAATATAGCCATGGAGCTAAATTAGAATTGAATTAGTGATTAGGATAGTTAATAAGATGGCTTGAACAACCGCGCTATATTTGTAACTAGTGGGACTGTATCAATGGTTGTAAGGCCAGTTCAGCTAAATAGGGCCCCAAACTCATACTAGAAGCAAAAAGGACCACTATAAATAGCTGACGTCGTGCTAGATTTGGAGGCTATTCTACATTTGCCATTTTTGAAGTCTATGTGTTCTTGAAGCTTTTCTTTGAGAGCTTTCTTGATGTGTTTTGTGGGTGGGTCATGTGCTTAAAATCACATGAAAGCTTGATCATGCTCTAGATTCAGGCCCAATGTATTGAATGATCAATAATGATGAAGATTGCTATCCTACTTTGCTAATTTGGTGAAGATTGGCCAATTTTATCTGTTTTTTAATTTCTTGGTGAATTTCTTGATTTCTTGTTTTGCCATACTAATTTCATGTTTGAATGCTGAGATTGACACATGACAATCATGAACAAGTACAGATTCTTTTTTTTAAGAATGCTATGTTAGTGGAGAAATTCACTCTATGTTGGAACAAATCTAATTTTAGAAGTCAACTTTTTTTTGGTAACCAAAATATGGCACCTCTATGAAAAGCAACTGGATCTGGTAATCTGATCCTGCAGTTAATTGATCGGTGTCATTATAGTTAATTTTTGTGCTCATTATTCTCCGACATTTGCAGAGAGATGTTCCTGCTCGGTACTTACTGCGATTGGGCCAAGGCGAGCAAGAATTGGAAACGGACCTTGAGTTTAGTCGTCAAGGACGAGTGAATGCAATGTTGGCTAGGCGCTTGGAATTGCTGGCGGAAGTTGAGCGTCTTGCAAAGACTTTGCAAGTTCCTGAGGACGTAGCTTATACCTGTGAAACAGCTGCACATTTTTGGCTATTACACGTTCTTTCCCGGTGGGAAGAGTTTGTAGCAGCATGTGAATCTTCTCAAGATAACCCAGCTATAGTAAAAGAAAGGTTTCCATTCAAGGATTATTTTTTCGATACACCAAAGAAACTTTTTTCAGGATCCTCATATTCCCAAGACATGCGTGCTGCAACGGGATGCTTTAGGCATTTGAAGACTATGTTTCAAGAGCTAGAAGAGTGCCGTGCATTTGAACTGCTGAAATCAACTGCAGATCGTGCAAACTATCTAATGGCCAAGCAGGCTAAAATTGTGGCAATGACTTGTACTCATGCTGCTTTGAAGAGGCGTGACTTTCTTAAAGTAGGATTGAAATATGACAATTTGTTGATGGAAGAGAGTGCACAAATTTTGGAGATTGAAACTTTCATTCCTATGCTTTTACAAAGACAAGAAGATGGACTAGCTAGGTTAAAAAGATGCATTCTAATAGGCGACCATCATCAGCTTCCTCCTGTGGTGAAAAATATAGCGTTTCAAAAATATAGTCACATGGATCAAAGTTTATTCACTAGATTTGTGCGCTTAGGAATACCATATGTTGAGCTAAACGCACAAGGCAGAGCAAGGCCCAGTATATCAAAATTGTATAACTGGAGATATCGTGATTTGGGTGACCTTGCTTATGTGCAGCAGGATCCAATTTTTCATCTTGCAAATGCTGGATTTTCTTATGAATACCAATTGATTGATGTGCCAGAACATGAGGGACAAGGAGAGACTACACCAGTTCCATATTTTTATCAAAATCTTGGTGAAGCAGAATATGTTGTAAGTGTGTACCAATACATGCGCCTTCTTGGCTATCCTGCAAATAAAATATCCATATTAAGTACTTATAATGGGCAAAAACATCTGATAAGGGATGTCATTGAAAGGCGTTGTGCAAAGCATCCTTTATTTGGACGGCCCAGCAAGGTAAAAATCTTGTTTATTTGGATTATTTTCGAGTTGTGCTGTCAGAGCCCTCTGTTTGACTTCTCGCATATTCCTAGTAGTCTTTAACCCTAAACACTACATGGAGTTGAAATATTCTTTCTCATCAATTGTTGATGGAGCAAAGATGTAAGGTGCACTCTCCAATTAGTATTTTATTAGAAATTTTATGCATTATTCAACTCAGCTTTTTGAGGGTTTTTCTGAAAGTTTATACTAGACCACGTTTTTTGAGTTCAAAGGAAGTTAAGATTCAGTTTTTTCCATTTGGATTACTTCTGTTTGAAGAATGATACTTTTGATGATATTTAAATTATTGCCATTTCGTTCCTTGCTACGAATAAAACACTGGTTTGACTCTTGATCTACTTCCAGGTGACAACAGTGGATAGGTTTCAAGGTCAACAAAATGACTACATTTTGTTGTCTTTGGTCCGCACACGTGCATTTGGACATTTAAGAGATGTTCGAAGACTTGTGGTTGCAATGTCACGTGCACGTCTTGGATTGTATGTATTCTGCAGGCGTTCGTTGTTTGAGCAATGTTATGAACTACAACCGACATTTCAGTTACTCCTTCGTCGCCCTGATAGGCTTGCTCTTGCTTTAGATGAACAGTCACACCCCACTCAGCGTTCTGCTGAGACTCTGGGGAATTTATATCTTGTAAGTGGATTACAGGAGATGGCAGCAATCATTGCAAGCAAGTTTCAGTATCAGCAGGTCAGTGACCATGTATTTTTTGTAATAGCCATCGCTCCTTTTCTCAGCAAAGAAACAATGAGGAACTAAGCCATCGTCTAACTCTGTGCCAGCAGCTGCAGTTCACTGCAGGCCTTGGTCTATACGCAGCACCTGTTCAAAAGAAAATGCATTCTTTTTGAGTCATTGCCACAACCTTTAGACTCTACCAATGCATCTCTGGAACCTAGGAAACTCTAGGATTAGATTCCTTTGTTTGATTGCTTGTATACAGTATGGCTGAAGTTATAGAGATTGTCCACCAGCGTACAAGAAAACCTATCTTTTATAGTCACTGCTACACTTTTTTTTGCAATTAATTCTTGAAAAGGTTTCCCGACATTCAAGAACCAAAACTCGTCAACTGCATAGCTGACTTCACTTGTGCAATTTCTGATACATAGCTCTTTGTCAAGATTTCAACAAAATTTAAAGAGACCGACTAGACATGCCTGCGAAAGTTGCTCTGTGAAAAATTAGTGACAATGAAGCAAGTTTGTCTTTCACTAACAATTAAATTGGTATTTTGTATTGGAAATTTGAATCCTCTATGCCTTTATTTGGGTGCTAGATTTGCAAGATCATTGACCTTTGTTCACTCTATAATGGTATGAACAGATGGAGCTGGCTCATCAACTTTCGTCTTCTCAGTTCTACGGTTCACCATATCCTGCAGACACTAACTTCAGCAGCACAAATCAACGAGACGTCAATCTGAATGATGCTTGAGATGTACATAATATGAAAGTGTGAAAATTGGACATAGTGCCATGGCACTCTTGATGGACAGCAAGTTTATTAGCTGAAACGGGGGGTTTTCAAGCCACTAGAGCTGTTTTTGGTAATATGTCCTATTTAACATGAAAGTGAGTGCTAGGTCCTTTTCGACAACAAATTATACGACTAACAAGTAGCCTGGTCTGAAGCTCTCAGTAACGCAAGTGCGAAAATTCCTGTACAACAATTGAGCTCCATCAAACCTCCTTGTTAATGCTATGATCTTAGTAGATGCATTGCAAGTATCAAAGTGAGTAAATTCAAGGCAAGTCAAACGAGGATGTCATTTTGTATAATTGAGAGCATTTTTACCAAGTATCTATAAGTACTTCCTACTTCATCTGGTGCATTGGTAGAGAAGTTACTGTGATGTCTTTACGGTGAAGAGATATTGTTGTGGTCCATTTGTTGACATACCAGCTTGATTACAGAAATTTGTGCTAGTAGATAGTCATACTTGTGATGAAGCTGGGATTCACACAAAACTCAACAGGTATTCAAAACTCACCTCCCCCCTGCCTCTCCTTTTATATGGAGGGCAACTTTTAAAATATTCAAAGCACTGTAACTTTACCTGGTAAATTACTATTTTGGAAGCTTTGTCATGATGATACTGATGTGGGCTATTGAGCTTGGTTCTTGCTTTCTTCTTTTGTTCACAAGTTTTGTGATTAATATTTGCAATGCCAGTTTGTAGTCTTGATGCATCAGAGTAAAGGCTTCTTTGTAACAGCAAGGATGTTGGATAGAAGCACCTTGTCAGACATGTCTACAAAAGGATGTCAAACAATCATTATTTCTGTCCTTGCGTTTTGCTATGGAGCATAACCTAGGTGAGGAGTCAGTACAACAATGTCTGGATACAACCAGCATACGATGCTTCGCAATGAATATGCCGGTAGCTAATCTTGAAAAAGTATATTAGCAGCGTTGGATCACTTTGAACATCTATTACTAGACTTTATTAGTAGGATGTGAACCTCATGTACAAGTAACTAGTTCTTTTACATTTCCTTACCTATAAGTTTTTGTCAATTGTTCTACGATTTCATTGGTTAATCACAATTTGTCAAGCTGAAAGAACTTAATTATGATCTTCAGATTTAGAATACTCAGAAATTTTGTTGAGAGATTGGATACCCAGTTTCAGCGAGAAATTCAGTTATGTAATTGCACATTTCTTAGTTGCAGTAAAGGTTGAGTCATAATCATGATATTTGGGAGATTGAAGTACATATAGCTGCATTATTGACCAGATAGGGTAATTGAATCTGCCCTTACAATTTGAACAATGGAGTGGGTATATGGCTTAACCTCCTGCACTCTTCTTTTGGAGTGGTTTCTGATATATTTTTGCACTCTGTAGATAGTCCTGAAATAGCCCATATGTGAACCTAAGCCTTTTCAATTTTTTAAAATCGTGAAATTCTTAATTTTGTTTAATGAGCAGCCATACCTGCTACAGTGGATGAAAGCATTTCCATTTTAAATATGATAAAATTAAACTGAATAAATTTCTTTCAGGTTAAAGGTTTGCTGGCAATGGATAATTATGTGTCTCTGTTTGTTATGCAAGTTCATGAACTATATATTTCATAAATAGTTCGCCTAAAGTCTAGATTGTGTGAAGAGCGAAACATGTTCTAACTAGAAGACTGTGAGCCTTGCTGAGGGAAGTTTAAAGACCAAATTACCCAATTAGTGTTCTAGGCATGTGAAGGAAATCAAAATTTCAAATGGAACATGCAAGTGTGACTATGCAAAAAAATTAGTTCTTTAATGAGTTTTGAGTTGAGTAGGACTTTCTTTCCTCTTCATGAGATCGACACAAACGAGGACATACAAGAGAAAAAAAACTACAGGGAGATGTGATGGTTCATTGAAAGTTTTTTGTCTTTCTAGTAGTAGACATCCTCATGCCGTAACTTGACACTATCAATAAAGTGCAAGATTTCATAGCGCAGCGCTTGGTCCTTAATCCTCCACAAAGGAAATCTTTGTCTATACCTCGAGCTTCTTGGAATGTGTGCTATGTTGTTAGCCATGGCTGATGGTTCTTTATAGAATGACGACTTATTGCTAAGAAATCTACGATTGTTGTGGACAAGGCTTGAGGATGAAAATTGCACAGGCAATAAATGCCAGGTGCCCATCCAATGATGCATCTTTAGCGAAAGTGTCCTAGACACCCTCTCACTACAGGTGCATCGTTGGATGGGCACCTGGCATATACTGCATGTGCGTATTCTAGTGAAAGGCTTGGACAAGTTGGAAGTACCATTGATGCCCGTTCCTAGGGATCTTTGTTAGGAACGGATACATAATCAAATCTTAGGAAACGGAACACCTAAGTTACGGTTTTAGGAACACGATCTTGAAATCAGAACTATGTATGTTGAAAACGGAATGATTATCCTTTGGCTGAGAGCGAAACAATCTTTTATTATTGTATTCAATTGATGAGTTGTATTCGTTTGCTGAGAACTGAACGATCATTTAGCTGCTATTGTTGCAAGAGTTGGATTTCTATGTAGTTATTTAAAAAGTGAAATGTCATTATATGGCAGATCATGTAATCAAATCAGCACCAGACAATAAAGAAGTTGATGATGATATTTTAGATGCAATATTGTTTTATGTTGATTTAGTTGATGGGGCAAGGGAGTATGGAGAACGCGAACGGAGAAGAGCAAAAATATTTGCGGAACAACTCTCCCGTTGCAATGGGCTACTAGATGCAAAAACAGTCTAATAGAATGTTTATGCTAAGTATAATCACAACTTCAATGTTCAGTTGTCCAACAAGATCTTAAATTTTTTTTCATACTCACAAAGACAAAAATGAGTACAGTCCACCGAAGAGATTAGAAATGGTTTGTATATGGTATTACTGGAAATGGATTCAATAAAAAGTTCAGTTTTGAAATACATTGAAAGTGCAGTATGATAGTGCAAGTTCCTTAGGCGTCAAAGACAGCCATTATCTGACCAAAAGCTGAGTCGTAGACGTCCGTGTTATGATCAAAGTGAGTGAACAAGCGTTATCAAACAACAATGAAGTGCATTTAATTATAACAAACATTCATCTATGTTATACACAGATAGAAAATCATGCTGTTGCTATATTACACTGAAGCACAACAAAATAACAGTTACAACTGGAATGACGACGTAACTGGGAGGCTCAAAACCATTCGTCTCATGGACGGAGCATCACGTAGAGTGTGCTTGGATGATCCGTTTAATTCCTAGCAAAAAATGAACAGCTCCTAAATCAGTCATGTCAAATTCCTTTGACAGATCACTCTTAGTAGTGTGTAGAAGAGAAGTGTCGTTAGACAATATAAACGCATCATCTACGTAAAGAGCTATGTGAACTGAATGGATACTTATATGCTTGGAATAAATATTACAGTCAGCTGAATTGTTTGCAAAAACCAATTGAATGAGATAAGAGTTGATTCTATCGAACCATGCTCTTGCGGTCTGCTTCAGACCATAGATTGCTTTGTGCAGCTTGCATACTTTGTGCTCTTGGCGTTTGACTTCGAATCCTTCTGGTTGGAAGGTATACAACTCTTCTCCGATGTTGTCGTTGAGAAATGCTGTCTTGACATCCATTTGGTGCATTTCGAGGTCTTTCGCAACTTCCAAAGCAATCAGAGATCTGATTGACTGCATCTTGACAACATGATTGAAAATTTCTTGATAATTCACTCCTTGGACTTGAGTGAATCATTTAGCCACCAGCCGTGCTTTCCATTTAGCAATGGAACCATCAGAGTTGATCTTCTTCTTGAAGATCCACTTGTAGTCGATAACTCTCTTGTGAGTGGGGAAGTCGACCGGTGTCCAGGTCTGGTCCGTCAAAAGTGAGTTGTACTTGCTTTCCATAGTTTCTTGCCACTTCATAGCATCCTTGGAGTTAATTGCTTCGACTAGGCTCTCTGGTTCTTCTGATGAAGTCCAGAATGATTGAGGTGTATACCTCACTGAAACTATCCGAGTCCGTGAGAATCTGTGGACGTTTGGTTGTTCTTGAAATATTACATCCCTAGAGACAGATACTACATTGGTGGATGGATCGTAAACTTTGTAAGCTTTATGTTCATCAGGATAGCCAATGAAAATATATTTATTTGTTCTATGATCCAGCTTCTTCCTAGGCTATTTAGAAATGTGAACAAAACATATACAACCAAAGATTTTTAAATGGCTGACACTAGGCTTGTCTCCATGCCAAACTTCATAAGGAGTTTTGTTGTTGACGATTTTGGTGCTGGATCTGTTCTGTACGTAACAGGCTGTGGCAGTAGCTTCTGCCCAGAACTTCGCAAGTAGATGTAATTGGTGTAGCATGGATATGGCTGAGTTGAGAAGCGTTCGGTTCTTCCTTTCTACAATTCCATTCTGTTGAGGTGAATAGGAAGTTGTGAACTGTCTTCTAATACCATGTTCAGCCAGGTAGTCGGACATCTCGTTAGAGAGGTATTCGCCACCACCATCAATCAGTTCAGAGTGCTTTCACTTTTGTAGACGTTTGTGTCTCAGCCATGGCCTTGAATCCCTTGAAGCATTCAAAGGCCTCAGATTTGTGCTTAATGAATATGACTGTAGACCATCTAGAATAATCACCTATGAAAGTGATAAAATAGATTGCATCTCCTAAGGACGGAGTTGGCATTGGACCACAAAGATCGCTATGTACAAAATCCAATACATGCTTTGTTTTGATGGAATGTGATTTGGGAAACTTGCTTCTAGAGTGTTTCCCATAGATGCATGATTCACAAAAGAAATATTTCCTATCTAATGAAGAAGGAAAATGTAATCCATCAACTAAATTATTACAATGCATATAGGAAAGTGATCTTGTATTCGCGTGTCCAAATCGACTATGCCACATAAGAGCATTATTGTTTACATTTTCATTAGAGATACTAGCTAATGCAACTGAATTAGAGAGTACGTAAACATTTCCAACTCTAGTGCATGTAGTCAGAGTAGTATCTTCATCGAAGATTGTACACATCTCAGATGAGAAAGTAACAGTGTAGTCCTCATCAGTCATCTTAGAAACTGACAACAGGTTCTTTGACAACTGAGGTACGTGAAGAACATTGGTGACATAAATAGAAAGATCGTTTTTTAACGCGATCTTGACTGTCCCTTTGCCTTCCATGCGTATGGTGCTTGAATCTTCAAGGTAGATGAACTGATCTCTGTTGTAAGTTGCATACTCGGTAAACCATTCCTTGCGAGAGGTCATGTGTTGGGTAGCGCCGCCGTCCAGATACCAGCTATCATGGTTTCGTTGCCACTACTATAAGACATTAACAGGTGTGTATCTTGCTCCTTGAATTCCGCCGCATTGGAGGAGTTTGGCTGTTGCTGGTGTTGCTTCTTTGCGTCGTCGTAGATGCGGATGCGACACTCCTTGATGTCGTGATTGGCACTCTTGCAATATCTGCAGAAGAGCTTCTTGCACGATCCACTATTCTCACCTTGAGTGTGAGGCTTCTATTGTTGCTGCTACTGCACTTGATTCTTGCCCTTGGAATAGTCTTTCTTCTTGGTGTATAGAGCCAGAAACTTGTCTTTGATGGACATGCTGCTGGTCTTTCTCCGTATTTCTTCTTGAAGTAAGTGACCGACCACCTTTTGAAAAGTGAGGTCGGGTTGCGTGGAGATCATCACCACAAAGTGTTCATACGACTTTGGAAGAGAAAAAAACAAGGTCATATCGACATCATCATCTTGAATAGCACATCCTACAATTGATAACTGATCCAATAAAGATTTGAAACTGTTGATGTGAGAAGTGATGGCAGTAGAATTAGACATGTTAAGACTAAAGAACTTCCTTCTAAGATGTAATCTAGTGGTTACATCATGAGTCTCATAGAGATTTGATAACAAATCTAATACATCCTTAGAGGTTGCATGTGGTAACATGGGATATTTGGGAGTCGACAAGATTGAGTGTGATACATGCTAAGGCCTTTTGGTCTTTGATCTTCCATGCCTTTGCTTGATCACCATATTTTGGTTTCAGGTCAGCACCTTCTACTCCATCCCAAAGATCTCTATCTATCAACATCATCCGGAGTTTTAACTTCCAGATATAGAAGCTAGATCCATTGAACTCGTCAATGATTCTAGCTTCGTTGGATGATGTAAATGAAAAGCTACCAAAATGAGACATTAATACAAATAGAACAAACTTAATCTCTCGGTTTATTTGAACTATGCTCTGATACCAATTTGATGGGACAAGGGAGTATGGAGAACGCGAACGTAGAAGAGAGCAAGAATATTTGCGGAACAGCTCTCCCATTGCAATGGACTGCTAGATACAAAAACAGTCTAATAGAATGTTTATGCTAAGTATAATCACAGCTTAAATGTTATGTTGCCCAACAGGATCTTAAAAATTACTTCATACTCACAAAGACAAAAATGAGTACAGTCCACCGAAGAGATTAGAAATGGTGGTATTACTGGAAATGGATTCAATAAAAGGTTTAGTTTTGAAATAGATTGAAAGAGCAGTATGATAACGCAAGTTCCTCAAGCGTCAAAGACAACCATTGTCTGATCAGAAGCTGAGGAGTCGTAGATGTCCGTGTTCTGATCAAAGTGAGTGAACAAGTGTTATCAAACAACAATGAAGTGCATTCAATCACAACAAACATTCATCTACGTTATACACAGATTGAAAAGCGTGTTGCTGCTATATTACACTGAAGCACAACAAAATAGCAGTTACAACCAGAATGACGACGTAACTGGGAGACTCAAAATCATTTGTCTCATGGACGGACCATCACGCAGAGTGTGCCTGGATGATCCATTTATAGACTTCATCCATGTATTAATTACGATAAATGTTTGTCATCTAATTAGGCAAACCATTGTACTTGGAAGTATTTGGCTTGTGATGACAACTATACATTGTGTACACGGTCAATCCGTAGGAAATGTTGATGCAGACAAGGACGTCGCAATTCTCTCACTTCACATTTTAGGGGAAGTGGCTTTCTCTCACTTCGCAAATTCTGGAAAGTGGCTGGGAACGTTCCTCGTTCAAAATAGATGACCTTCGACATTTTCTCTCTCTTCGAGATTTTGCGAAAAAGCCGAAGGTGCCCTAAAATAGTTCAATTCTTGAAATCAGATGACCTTTAGAAATTTTCTCTCTTTTCACATTTTGTGAAAAAGTCGAAGGTGTTGAAAACAGGTAAACTTTTGAACTACACATAAGTTGACTTCTTCAAAATAATTGAACGGAAGAAGCCGAAGGCAAGGTCGCAGTTTTCGAGAAAATGCCACAAATGCGAAATGTGCGACACTTAGTGTATCAAACTATTGAAGTGTTACATTTTTTGGAAAAGTGCGAAAAATGCGAGCAGTACTTTAGTTTGGCCTTGTTCTTCTTTCCACCTTTAGAGCTTGATGCTTGATCATCACTCTTGGTCTCCTTGCGTTGGATCTTCTTCTTGGACTTTGCCTTGCCTTTGCTTGAGAAGTTGGCCTTCTCATCTCCATCATGTAGCTTCAAGGACCCAATCCTTTGTTTCACATGAAGGATTCTACTCTCCTCAGCCACAAGCACACTATGGAACTTTTTCTTGATGGCTGAGGGTGAGCTTTCCCAAGTTGAGCTATGGCACAAAAGGTTGGGTCATCCCAACTTCGAATCAAGGAAAAAATCCTTGGTCTGCCCAAATCATTGTCAAAGTAAGGTAAGACATGTGCTTTGTCAAAAGTGCACAAGAAGCTTTTCTCAAGATCTCTTAAACAATGTGCAACTTAATCACTCGAATGTGCATTTTTAAGTACTAATAGTAATGGAGGAGCTACTATGTTTGTCTCTTTTATATATGACAATAGTCAATTTACTTGGATCTATCTGATCCTCAAACGCTCTAGTGTTTGAGACTTTTTGAAGCTCAAAGCTCTTGTTGAGAATAAATTTTGCACCAAGATCAAGGTGCTAAGATTGGATGGAGGTGGAGAGTACACCTCCAAAATCTTCAAATACTATTGTGAGCAAAATGGCATCAAGAAGAGTTCTCATGCCCCTACACACCCCAACAAAATAGGATGGCCGAGAGCAAGAACCATACTAGTGGCAATTTTTTGACACTTAGACCAAGTCAGTACCGACTTTCAAGCATTACTTAAATTGCCTTGTTATTTCTACTTTGAAAAATATGTTAAAAGAGGGATTTCTTGGGATGTGCAATAACTTGCCCCACAAGTTTTTGATATATGGTGGGGATTGTTCCGTTTCTTAGGGCATGGGCATTATAACTGACAAGGTGCTCTTTTGTGTCATGCCAAAACTATATATGGCTTCATGGACAATGACGTACTTCCTCTCTCTTTTGTTGAGCATTATGCTTCTACTACCCCGCTCTTTCTACTATGATTTCCAACCTTTTTATCTCTTGCTTCTTTTGCTTTGACAATTAACACTAGTTTACAACTTGCTACATCACTTTGTGACATTAGAAGGTGACTCACATGTATTTTTGTTTGCTCACCATCAATCTACCTCCATGAACAGTTAAAAATCTTGAGGCACGTTTTTGAAGATTTGAGCATATGTTTTGATTGCTTTTACTTTTATTTCTCTGAAGCAAAATAAAAACCATGAAACAAAGCTTCTAATCAGACACCTAAAAAACAGAATTGATAAGCATATGTTTTGATTGCTTATACTTTTATTTTTCTGGAGCAAAATAAAAACCATGAAACAAAGCTACTAATCAGACACCTAAAAAACAGAATTGATAAAGTGTCCGAGGTGTCATAAACCACCATGCACTGGCTTGTAGAATTGAATATTGATTCTCTATAGAAACAAAGATAGGTCGATTCTACCATTGGTAGATAGTTGAACTAAGAACCAAATTAGCCTGACTCAGAGGTAGACATACTCAGGTAGAGAATCAGCTAGGCTCTTCATAAGGTTTAGATCATTCTAAACTAAGCTTCATATATCTTATGTGGATCAGGCAAGAATGATTCTAAGAATTTTAGAACTGCTTGTGGTCTAATATGAAATGTAATAAACTGAAATAACATAACTGATAAATCAGAATATGAATAATAGTGTCTAAGGTGTCATAGACCACCATGCGCTAAAATGATTTAGTCTAATGCTGATCATTCATTTCTAAGGAACTGAACTACTTTGAAGCATTAAACAATGAACAACAATCTACAAAATATGAGTGATGGGCCATAGAAGCCACGGTTCCCAGAACCATGGCAGGAACCATACCATGGTTCCTTGAACCGTGGTACGGTTCATCTAAAAAATTAATTAATTAATTAATTAATTAATTATTCTAATTTTCCCCTCAAAACCTCTCATAGCTCGTTTTGGACATGGGACAAAAAAAAAATTTAATTAATTAATTATGCCACGGTTCACACAGTTCCCCCCCAAAAAAATTGTGAACCGTACGGTTCACAATACGGTTCTGAACCGTAAATGGTTCATTAATTCTATGTGATGGGCACATTAAATAGTTTGAATGCACATTATATTTTACATCACAGCAAATCACTAGATACTTACTAATGAATATAACCATTAGCTATTGTAATACTGCTATAGAAAGCAGAATCTATAGCAGGTGTAGCTGCTTCTTATGGAAGCAGCTGCGTCACCTCCCTTGGAAGAGTGTGATGCACGCCCTTGAGAAATGTTTCAACGGACCTCATATATATAGAAAAATGCTAATCACATCTTGAACTAAATTACAAGATTGCTTATAGCAATAAGTACTACTAACTAATTTGTGGTTAGCTGTAGTAGAATGTTCGTTGTAGAATCTGTTGTCTAAGTACACTCAAATCGTTACTGGTGGTTGTGAAGGTTGATTTTCCATTTCAACCCTAAAGACCGTTTTTTATTTCAACCCTGAAGATTCTTTCTAATTTCGACCTGAAGATCGATTCTTGATTTCGACCCTGGATCAACAACCGACTTGGATCGAATTGTTGGGTCGAGTTGATCTGAAAGCATACAGGCTTCTTTCTACTGAGCACTACAAACAAAGAAAAGCTGCTGATGGTTTTTTACATTCCCATTATTTTACCTCTTATGTTTGCAGTTAAGCTACACCGTGCATTTAAACGACAAAAGAAAACACCAATTTTTACCACAACACCTATAATATTCTCTGGAGAACTACTAGAAGAATTATTCGTCAGGTAATCCTCGAGTGATGTAAGGCAACCAGCGAGTTGTCAGTTACTCTTGTTTAAGCATGTGGACGCTTTCAGATCATTTATGAAAAACTTAGTCTGCAATTAAATTAAGAGCAGCATACAGACTGAATCTACTGAAACTTTTCAGCTTTTCTTGATGTCAGATGAACCACCAGATGTAGAGAAAAGCTAGTGTTTGTAAGCTAGTACTAGAAACTGACTTCAGCTGCTTTAACCAATATGGTCCAACTGTGAAAGAACATGAGGTGGATAATGTGGAAGTGTCTCAAGAGCTATGAGAAATACACGATTTCAATCCATGCTTATAGTTGATATAATCAAAATAGGTATGAGCACACCACCCTTAAAAAAAAACCCAAAGCATGCAAACAATGGAATGGATTTAATAAAATTGAATTGCAAAACTCCTGCATCAAGGTCTTTTTGTTATGCTTTACTGTTAATAGAAGAGAGCCTGCAAGAAAAACAGAGGAGAGTTTCCCTAGAATATATAATCAATTTCCCTTGGTAGCAACAACGTATGAAGAGTAGATACGTGAGCTCCTCGATTCTTCAAAATAGATGCCATTTAGCACATACAGTCATGGTGGGCCATGGCTGCCAGTAGATGAAATGAGACTGCACAAGGTGCTCATCCAGGCTAAAAGAAGCTAAACTCTACCTATATACAAAATAATTGCTAGCTGCACAATTATAAGGGCTTGGCTCATTAGAAAATTGTAGAAACGAGAGAGACACACACATGCACACGCACACATCACTGGAAAAGCAAGACACAAACAGGCCGGTGTAACCTTCATCCTCAGACAACACAAACTTCCTGGATCCTCTTTGTATAGAAATCCTTACAAGGCTTGCAAAGTGCCAGTCTGTTTCAGAACCATTTGTTGCTGCAAGAAAAACCACTAAGCGTGATCTAGCAATTTTGAGGCACCCTCTTGTACTTGATCAGGTTGTTGGACTTTGACTGGTTGAGATGCAGCCATCAAACGCAGTGCACTGGTAATTTCTGCAAAAGATGGTCTCCTAAATGGATCAGCAGACCAACATCTTTCCATCAGTAACCTCCATGCAGGGTCACATCCCTCTGGAACAGGAGGACGAAGGGTATCACTTAGAATACCACCTGCCAGCGAATGCAAGGTCAGTGGAGAATAGGACTGCAATGAATTGAGCATGCCGTAAATCATCATTCATCTATCAGCAGTTAAGAGCATAAAACAAACCATCTAGGACATTAACTGGGTAAACAAAGTTGCTTTCAAGTAGACTCACCTAAAATTGCTCCATAATGAAGGTCTGCATACGGCTCCTCACCAGTCAAAAGCTCCCACATGACAATACCAAAGGAAAACACATCGACCTTCATAGAAAAACGAAAAACCCCAAAATTCAGTCAGCATAACCAGAACATTTAAGCACAAACAGAAGAGTCCCCATATTCAAGTTTTTGTTGCAAAGCCAAAAATTACCTTCTCACTGACCATGCTGCTATTTCCATTCAATAGCTCTGGTGCCATCCATGGAAGTGTACCTCGCACACCACCTGACACCAATGTTCGCTGTTTCACCTTTGACAGTCCAAAATCTCCAACCTGCAGAAGTAGATTCAGCATCCCTTACAGTAAAAGAAATCAATCTATTCTCAATGCAACAAGAATAAAGAAAAAACTAAAAAATTTCGAAGAATTCAATATCTGAAAGAGACTTATGAGACTAGCCTTGTCACCACCCTCTGGAACTGAAACCTCCTTAGGTTGAATATTATGTTCTGAGATTGTCTTTTTTACTGTGAATAGTCACACCTTTGGTATGATGCAGTAACCCTGACTTTCAGATATGAACTGCTATTGAATTATTCCAGCTCTAAGAACTGGAACATGGCTTGAGAGAAACGGACAGTCCAATGGCCAAGTGTACGTTGGTTAGCCCATCTACTGAGATAAGGGAACTGGGAGGACAATCTGACATTCGAAATTCAAGATCCAAAGTCTAAGTCTGTGAGCGAATCATATTCCACCATGAGTTGTTACCATATACACTCAGAGAAATTGGGCCCCATTATCCGGCATTGTTAACAATGACATGTATGTCAGCGAGCAGATGTGAGATTCCATCATGGATGGGGGTTAATCATTCAAAGAAGTGCATGATCTAAGATCCATCTGGGAAGATGGTAGATTAATGGTCTTCAGTTGTCTAGAAATGTGGGCCCAAGCGAAGTCTGTAAGGAATAAGTAACTAACCCAGATCAAGGCCACGTCTTGTTGGATTGAGTCTCTAATATCGGTCTACAGAACAATGAATAGTTACACCCTAACCATCAACTTATCAGTTATTGAACGACGGTTGCACCAAAGGAACTGGGACTAAGGCAGTAAACCGAGTCAAGTCTCTGATAGATTGTTATATCAAACAAACCAAATTGTTACATCAAATAAACTAAAAATCAGCTCTTCTGTCATGGGTTTTTTAGTCAATGTAAGAACAGCATCACCCAGAGGCTATGCACAAGGAAGGCGATAAGTGCGCATGCAGAGCCAACCAAAAAGGTCACTAGAGGCATGCAGAGAAAGAGATTCAGGCATGCCCGAAATACAGCCATGCATTGACATCAAGACCAACGTGACCAGGGAGAGATGGGTAAGTTTTCCAGTACATGCGTAGAGAAGAGAGAAGCATGTAGAATAGGTCACCTAAAGCTTAAGACAAAAGGGAATGCAATAAGGGTTTGGTACAAAGGAAAGCTAATCAACGAACAAGGACCACTGAGCACTCCCTCAAACCAAGAGAGAAACATTCTTTACAGGATGACGAGCCAGGAGCTTGTCAGCATTTGGGTAGTTTGTTCTTCCATGCTCTATGGAAAAAACCCACAAATATTCCCAATTTTTTCCAGGTGGGAAAGGAATTTCGTGAAGGGGGAAATAACCATCAAGGATGTGTGTTGGAATTCAAAGTTGTGAGTAATGTCTACTTTATGTACTGTGTTGTGTATAACCATACCAATGAGTCGATGTAAGCTTATGCACTGCCTATTGGGTCCAGCAGTGACCCAAATATTGTGATGATACATACTTTTATTTCTGGCAATGCTACTAGACCATGCATGTCACAAGACACCCACGTGCGTTCCGTGCTCCTATTATGGCATAGCTATGATGCTGCTCTTTGGCATTTCTAAAGTCCACCTTTATATGATGACCTTACAACTATTGTTCTTTCCATCATAATACATGACAATGTTCCACTCATTTTGTAGCAGTTTCTTATGTTGGATGACTCTTCAAATCAGGTTGATTTTTTGACTCGTTATTTGAACTCACATGGATCCTTTTGTATTGAGCAGTCTACTTTCATGATGAGTATATGTGCAGAAAGAGCTAGCTAGAGTTTAGGTAAGGCTTCCTTGGGTTAAATACGAAAATTTCTCACCTCAATGCAAAGCTCTTCAAAACTGATGCAGCTTTAATACTATGAAAGCAATCTGACATACTATTAGCAACATTTAGATTAAAGGGAGCAAAAAGATGAGAGACACACACAGAACCACAAGCAACATTGTTCTCTACTCTCTGTATTAGCAAATGAGGAATGCGCAAAACTAAAGCAGAAAAGCCCAACTAAATTAGCGGGTTACCAAATAACATTGTTCATACGCTATTGATGTCTGACAAGAACTTACTACGAAATTGAACTAAGGATGTAAATTGACCATTGACTTCTAACACATTCATGGTCCCCTTGGATAGCTTAGGCTCTATTTGGTTAGTATTTTAGTATAGCTGCTAATCTTTATGATATCTCAAGATAGCACGCTTGGTCTCTCATAATGGTTTCAGGTATGTTATCTATTATTTCATTCCAATGGATCGGTTGGTTAGGGATGTTATTGATCCAAACCAAGTTCAAATCTATTTGGTGTAATGTTTCTACATCTCATACTTTTATAGCTCCAATTGTGCTACATGCTCCCTTTTGGGACATTCTAAATGTTAGTGTCTCAGCCATACTAGGAAAACTACTCCTTTGGTACAACATTTCCAATCAAAGCAGTCTTGTTTTGCATCTTTTCTATAGTTCTATTTATGAAGTTGTGGAGCCAACTATTCCAACTGCAAGAGGAAATAACATTTTCCATGTCACCTCATGTTTGTGCTACATGACTAGTTTGGGATGCATTTGGGCCGCTTTTTGTTGATGATGAACCTCATTCATGTTATTTGCAAATACCATGGGATCTTTATACTCCACTAGATCCATTTATACTTATTGCCCCTACTTGGCATTCATGCTCAATACAACTTGCATGAAATATTGCCCTAGTCTTTGATATGGCTATTTTGTATGCATGGTCCCTTTGCATAGCAAGCTTGGGCTTGATGATGTTTTATGACATTTTCAGCTATGGTTCCCTACTGCTGGCTTAGCACAACAAATGCCAAGTGCTCTTTCTCTCTTCCTTGGTATGTACTTGGATGTTGGATTTCTTAAACTCAAAAAGCACTTATGGGTTTGACATGTTGGTAAGGTGTCCTCTTTTATGTGTTATGACATCATACTTTGTTTACATTGTGCTTCTTGATGCCTTTTATATTGCATAACTAGTTGACATAATGATTCCTCCTTGGTCCATTGACGTCGTAGTATGGTCCGCTCACAACAAGTATATCCATAATGGCATAGCATTTGCCTTGAGGAGTTTGAATCCTTGCAATACTACTGATGCTTTCATGAGGCACTCTTGGGCCCTATTTTTGGTTTTTTTATGGGCAATATGGGTATCAGATGAAAGTCTGATTAAGAGCATAATTATTGTGTAATTTGTCGACTATTTCGGGTCCAGGATGGTCCAGTTCAGGTGCATTAATCCATGTTGGGCTCTTTCAAGGATAAAAATTCAAAACTAACCTCCAGCCTGTTCGTTACGATCACAGATGGTCCCAGTAAGTGTGTTTTCGCTCAGGGAGTTGGAAGGCCAAATCATGAAGAGGCCTTACCGTCGGGGCCGGTAGACGTTGGGGGGTTGCCCCCCAAACCCCCCACCGGGGGGCTGCCGCCCCCCGAACCCCCTGAGCATTTATTGAAAACCAAAGCAAATAACAACCAAATAGCTATTGAAAATAAGATCTATTTGTGCCCCATCTACTGCACTTCTGAGAGGCAAAACGTTGGTTTGACCATTGATCCCCTAAAAAAATTTCAGCCATAAGCTATTTTTCGAAAAAAAAAAAAAAAAAAAAAAAAGGAAGTTTTTTTTTTTTTTTTTTTTTGCGATCTGGGAGGAGAAACGCGTTTTCAGAAACGCGTGCCCTCAGAAACACGTTTCTGTGCATCTATGGTTGGGACATTAATTCCAAGCCTCAAGATGTAGGTAGGCGAGGGTTGAGGGTAAGGTACGGTGGTATGGGACATTGTGGATTATTGGAGATTCGAGCTTGCTTGATGGTGGTCTATGGCTCCAATGCACGGGAGAGAGGTGGCAGTACCTCTATGGTTGGGCGGTAACGAAGCGTTCGTCACCTGATTGTCTTAGATGATCGGATTTGACGATGGGGTTTCTAACAATTTGCCAATTGGAGGTTCATGTGCCTAGCCTACCATCACATGAGAGCTTGATCATGCTCTAGCTTGACATTTGGTGAAGCTTCTTTTGATTTGTCTAGTTTTCTTTATTCTTGTCCATTTTCTTGATTTCTTGTTTTGCCATGTAAATGTAATGAATGAATTAAATGTTAGGATGCTATAATTGGCACTTGACAATATCTTACCTCCATGGCTATGAATCTATGTAAGTCTTGAACACTGTCTTTTGGATCAAGTACGGTTATGTTGTAAGTCATCCCTACTTTAAGCCAGTGCCTAGTGTGGTCAGGTTGTGACCCACATTAAGTACTTGTGTTGCAAGTCACCTAGTGTGGAGACCTACTCGAGAGGGTGATTTGTTGGTGGAACCTCCTAGTAGAATCGATGTGGTCAAAAGTTTAAGTGGTATTAGTCAAACGAGTTGAATGTAGAAGTTTCCTAAGAGGAGGTGGAGCAAAAGCACAAATACCCCTCCACCCTAGATAGCTAATGACCATAGTTGCACCCCCGATCCAGAAACGCAGTTAGAAACGCATTTCTGAACTACATTTCTGGTTTGGGGGGAGCGTTTTTTAAAGACATTTTTTTTTGTGTGTGTGTGTGGGCAATATGGGTATCAGATTAAGGTCTGATCAAGGGCATTGCATCTGTATAGGTTTCCAGGTGTTTTGGGTACAATTGGATTGGTTACAGCATGGTTTAGGTCCAATTTAGGGCAATTTTAGGGCAGAAAATATATGTATTCTGGTTTTCTTTTGGCACGATTTTGGAATCAGAAATGTGTTTCTGTGCAACTATGCTAATGACTCTTGGATGGTGGCATAAGTGAGGAGCTTGGGAGACTACACAATTGTGAGACAGCCCAACTAGGTAAGCATCATTGTTGTATGTTCGGTTCATAGATGCAGCGAATCGCAATTTGCTGGAATCACGATTCGCAAATCGTGATTCGCTGCCCAGATTCACCAAAAAAATTTAGTTGAAAAAAAAAATTCCAGCAAATCGTGACCCCCCAGCAATTCGAGGGTCGTGATTTGGTTCGCTGTCCGAATCGCGGACAGCGAACTGGGTCTGCAACTATGGTTCGGTTACACTCATCAATCACGTTTGTCATTCATGCAGTGCCCATCATTGTGTGCCAGCTTGTTTCTACCTGCAATAAGAACAATAGCAGAACTTATGAATGTATGCATGCATGGCATGCCCTAGCATCAAGTTTTTTACAACCCAATCGTTAAAGAACGGTTCCAATCTTCAATGTGAGGGAGGAGAGAGCCAGAAGCAAAAAGAAAAGGAGTGAGACCTATAGGAAGTATGTAAACCAATTGCCATCTTAAAGTGGGAAATCATCCATCGTGAATCAACTACAAGCATGAATTCTTCTATCAAATTCCTATGAGGTTTGCTCGAGGTAAGTGCAAGTGGCATCAATTTGAATTTAAATTATGCTGGAAGGAAATCCATTACACATGAGACCATGGTTTCACCACTTATTAGATGGTAAGTGAACATGTCTTTGGACCTTCACCGACACGCAGGCTTACCCCATTTTCCATGTTGGCATCCATTCTTGCACATAGGATGCGACCTAGGGGGTAAGTGCATTGTCCACCTTACATGGAAGATGAGGAGGGCACTTGGAGAGGTCTCAACCAATGAAATGAGACTATTTGGGCCCTCTTCCACTTACCAGCCTCTTGTGTGAAACCACCCTATGTTGTTGACTTTTAGACATTGTTCTGAAGCAGACCAGATGTTCACTTAGAAGGAAGGGCATTCAAAATCCAGAACTAAGGGGACAAAATTCTGGAAACAAACCTGGTCAAAAATCTGTAACGCTGTATATATTATACTTAGATTTGTATATGTGTCACGTGTCTTAAGGTCTGGTTAGCCAACTAAAACTGATAGTCGAACTAAACTAAAACCTACACTAAGAGCAAATTACACCGTTTTAACTTGGCACCATTGAACTTTGCAGATTATCTTTTGCAACATTAAATTCAAAGGTTTATCCTTCTAAGTAACACATGGTGGCCATAGAGTGAAAAATATAGTCTCTTACAGCCCTTATATGCAATAGGTATTTTGTTGAGCAATCAAAATAAGAACATTACTAATGTCAAGACAAGGACTGAATAAAACATAACACAAATCATTTTCCATAACTACTGACTACAAATTCACAGCATGCATCTCTAAATTTTTGCAGTACTTTACTCAAAGGCAGTATTCCTATTCAAGGTTTTCCCAACTTCAAACTTGTGTAACAAATTGCTTCTGGTTGAAATAGATGAATATAAACAACTCACATTTAGATAGAACAAAAATGAGTAAAGGTTGATACCTTGCAGATGGGACGGTGTGCATCCCTCATATTCACCAAGAGATTCTCACATTTGAGATCAAAATGGACAATATTCTTACTGTGCAAATATTCCATTCCAAAAGCTGAATCCATTGCAATGAACAGTCGCCTTCGGAAAAAGAGTATTCTACATAAAGTACACGAAGGGTAGCTGATAAACTGCTTTTAAATCAAATAGATATGCTAAGCTGTTACCATTGGAATGCATTCTCTAGAAAGATTTGTATGTAAAAAATAGCTCTAAATTATTGATATTTAATTTGGCCACTTAAGCATCCATATGGGTTTTTTGGAATAAACGGTTCCATGAGTGGACTTGTGTAACTGGCATAACTTAGCATGTCATCATAATATTCCATAGAACCGAGTCCTACGACTTATGAGTATGAAGAGGATTTAAGATGACACAAAAAGCACAAGTATGGTTGCACCTATTACGGTACCTGTCACTCTTATTTTGTAACACCTGTTTTAGTGATCCATTGACCATGAACTCGGTTACTGTTGCTAGTGTCCCATCAGGACCATCAGGAACCACACCATAAAAAGCAACCACATTCGGGTGATGCAATTGAGCAAGAATACAAGCTTCCGTCCAAAAATCAGATTTCTGCATGTCCAAATCATTAAATCTGTTGACTTCTTAAATTGCATCACAAGCATGCTATTAATATATTAGCCCTATCAAAACCAATAACTATTCATATCTTGGGAATGTTAATACCAGTCGCTCTTGCTCAGATATTGAACCAGAAAAACAGCTTGATTTGAGGCGTTTAATAGCAACATCACAGCCTTTCCACTTGCCATAATAAACAGTGCCAAAAGTGCCTGATCCTAGCTCCCTTCGCTCTTCCAAATCAGCATTTACGATTATCTGGAGATCGGTTCAATGTGAAAAAGAAGAAGCACCCAGTTATACAAAGATTACATTATTGACTAGCCATATAATCGTTTTGCCTAGTGCAACATGGTCGAAAAGGTTAGAAATCATAAAAAGCGTGATTAGCATGAGTACCTGTAAACCACGAGCAATAGCTTCAAATTCCGCTTCAGATGAAGCCACAGAGGAAAGACTTCGTTTCTTTTCTTCTGATTTTATATCCATTGACATGCATGTAGAGTCCTAAAACAAACCAGCCATTGTAAAAATATGCTTTTGTTTTGTGGTAAAAATACAACCAAATTCATTGGGTTAAAGGAAAGAAATATGAAAGCGTACTACCTCGAAGATCGTCTCTTTGGTTACTTCTGCATTCACTGCATAATCTTCCAAGAGAACTTCCTCCTGGACATGGTGATTGATATGAGCATTGAGCTGTTCCTCAGTATCCTTCCTTCCTTCGATTTGTTCACATGTTTCTTGAAGCTCTGACACACCCTCTTTCACCATCTTTGGAGTATGAAGGCCTTCGTCCTTGTGTGACTCATTTCCATGAAAGTCGGATAGCATATGGGATACAGCTCCCCCCCCTACAAGATTCTCTGCTGCTGCTTGAGCTTCTTGCACTACATCTGTTGTCGGGGTTTTGTCACAATGCTTATCTGAAACTAAACATGCACTTCCAGTGAGGTCATTATGATGAGATGATTCAAGCCTTTCCATGGGACCAACTTTGTTTGGTGTTCTAGAAAATGACAGGATGTCCAAATTGCTCATGGCATCTATTTTGTTCAGCTGAATCATTCCTGGCTGCAAAGGACACTTCTCAGGATCAAGATGAGCCTTTTCTGGATCAAGATCATTACTTCCCCGAGGGAGATTTTTCTTTAACTGCTCAAATTGTACCTTAATAGGTTGCGCATCCAAGCTAGTTAACTCTAGTTGCCTATCACAATCCGAACAATCTACCGAAGTAGCCCTTGTTTGATGGGATGCTTCCAGCTTTTGATTCAACTCTAGGTTGAGATAGTTTAATTGAACCAAACCTGAATTTGTCACCACCGGTATGCTCAAATCATCTCTGCCCTTCCTTTCCTGTTGTAACTGCATGTCAATAAGATCCTTCTGCTTCATTTTCCGCAAAGACAAGCTGGGACTTTGTTCCATCATTGGCTTTATCTTAGAAGTTGGATGTGCCTTCAAGTGAGGAACCTTATACTGCTGATCCTCGAAAATTTCAGTGCTGTCTTGAAGGTTCAAATGCCTTCCCTCCTCTGTTTCTTGAAGCTCATGTTCAGATGCAGCTTCCAGCTGGACTGCATTGAGAGGAGAATTTTGGTATTGAGTATCAAAAGCCCCAACTTTCTCCAAGAACAAATTATCTCTGTTGGCAGAAAGTTGTTGCCTAGCAATCAACTCTTGTTGAAGAGGATGTTGGTCAAAGGTTAACATATTAGGTGGGCTGGTTTGAGGCGTCTCATTTAGTGGCTCATTCCCATCATGTCCTTGATCAAATACATCAACTACTGGATGTAAGGAATCTGATAGAATTTCAGATAAGCAAACAGAATTAACACGATCTAAAGGCGGGCTGCTTACTGAAGTTGTGCAAGTTTGCCTGTTCACGGTAAATCCCGTCAGATGATCTTTCTGATGCTGACTTTCCAGATCCTTGAATCTAACATCACTGTGAGAGTCTATATACTGTGCAAATTGAGCCATATGAGATGCCAAGAACGACTCTTGTTGTGCATCTGCACATCCCTTAGTAAACGGAAAACTCGATGGATTAGTCTTTTTGAAGTCGTATCTTTCAAAATTTACTAGGGACTGTTGCTCAGCTTCAAGGTTCTCCCGCTGATTTTTTGGAGAGTCAGTTGTGGTTGAGGACGTGCAATATGAATGCAACTCATGCAAGGTTGTCACACGGTTCTCATATCTGGTCGCCACTGAGCTAGAAACGGAACTCTGCTGTTGCACGGAATGATCCTCAGTGGCAGATGAAATATGATCGAACCGTGTCTGAGATTCAAAACATTTCGGGCTATCAAGACTGCTAAAACCAGAAGCCAGGACAGCTGAAGGGGATTGCACACGGCACGTAGCACCCACGTGCTCCTCCGGAAATCTCACACCAGTTTCCGTGGTATCGGTCACGGAGGAAGAACTGATGCTTTGGAATGAAATAAACTGAGTATGTTTCGTTGAGGATGCAGACGGAGCAGAGGAGAGCTCTAAATGCCGTTCCATCAAAGAGACTCCATTCAGTAATTGAGGAGCCGCAGGGACTGCTTCTTCTAAACTGGAAGCACTTTGTGCGTCCTCTAAGTAAAGCCCCATCAAATCATCTAAATCTCGCATTCGATCACTGGCTCCAGACTCAGAACGCTTCACAGCCTCTATTGGCCGATTAGAGCTCCTAAAATCACTACTAGAATCGCTCAGGTGGTCTATATCATGATCCGCCGAGGAGAATAGGAATAGTCTGGTTCGAGAACCCACTTCTTTGTCATCCATCAGATTCTCGATGTCTGCATCTGAGCATAGTGAGATTAATGCGTCAAGATCTTCATCTGGGAGCTGGTACTTCACTGTTACGGTTTGGCTGTAGAGCTCCAGCACCTTCGGCATCAACTCTGAGAAAGTTATCTCACGATTCACCGCAATAATGCGGGTTTCGCCCCCGACATAGCGAAGCTTGCCATCGCTAGGTCTAGATAAAATCCTTCCTCCATAGTTGCAGAGTAACTTGACCTTATTGTGCGGCGAAGAGAGCTCTTCTGAAGCCCCAGCCATGAGATCTCTAACCAGCGCCCTTTTGTTTTACGAACAAATCGTTTATAAAGGTTCACGCCCCATGGCGGTGGCTCCGAACTCGTGCCCTTTTGACATGGAAGATCTATTCTCCAGTATTTTGTTGAAGAAAGACACACACAGACCTGCACGCACTGCCTTGAACTATTCCCTTGTTTGCACGAGATTTGAACTCCTTCAATAATAGTGGCAGGTATGTATGTAAGTGCAGGCCCGCTATGGTAGAATTCTTGCCATTTTGCGTGCCACACAATAACATCGATTACACTCAGACTTTCAGTCCAGTAGTCAAGCATTCTTCTATTCGACTCTTGCTATCATTTGCCACTGCAGCAGATTTGGAAATACATCAAATGGATGTACAGACTACGTGTCTCAATGGAGTTATAGATTAGTAGCCTCTACACATACATTGCATGAATTCATAAACAAGCACGTTATTAGCAGGGCCTGCTGATAACGGGCTTAAAACACACATTTTAAATGTCATAATCCGCCACCTTTTTTTTTTAGAGAGAAGTTGTATACGATCTGTATACTAATATGTATACACACTTTTATACATACACAATTGTGTCTCAGCTCCTTAACGTATCAGGTCATGATGAAACTTTGGATTGTATTGGTGGATCTTGAAAACAGCGATGCTTATGTGAATTCATGAAACCAGATGTTTTTCTTTCCAGTGATATCGTCAGAGCTGAAATTTCTGCCAGCCGGAAAGATGGTAAGCATTCTACAGATTTCGAGTGTTTGGTATGTGTTACAAAAACAACCCCAGTGTACTTTTGTGCAATTCAATGGTATCGGCCGATGAACTCTTTCTTGATGGAAAACTCATGACTCTTCATACTATGTCGAAGATGCAAAATGAAATTACAAAGCCACCCATAAGTAGTCATCGTCTCGGCTCTCTACCAAATACCCGCACTCACTCTTTCACCACTAAGCCTTCTACAGTTTCTCATGGCTTCTCTGATTATGTCAAGCTGGGAGGAGCGTCTTTTGCGTTTGCAAAGAGTAATACGTTCAAAACAAGCAACCTTCAACACAATCCAACCTGTCCAGGCTCCTGCAAAGTGATGCACACGTCCTGTATTGATCAACATTTATCGAGAGAGCGTTTGCTTGTGCAGTCAAGAGCTACAATCTTATGACTAACAAACCAACCCAACCAAGCCATAGAATGCCATCGCCAAAGGCAAGAATCACAAACAGAAAACGTCGCCACAGCTACGCTCGACGCTGTACGCTGCTGTACGGTTTTAAACCATATACCAAAAATTCCTGCTAATAACGAAAGGTAACGGGCCTGGGAGGCCCGTTATCTATCACGTAATGGATTCTTTGTGCTAATTACGCCCATTGTTTGGGCTTTTTAAAAAAGCATAAAATGTCACTGGATTTTTTTTAAAAAATTCAAAATTCTGAAGCACATTCCAAACGCGCGTCAGTCCGTGGCAGTTTCTCATTGGTCCAAAAAACCCCACACTGCTGATTATGCTTTGTAAATGGCATGTGGAAAAGTCAAAGACTCCATTACGCAATGGAATGAGCCGGGCACAGGCCATTCTGCCCGAAAAAATTTAGGCTCGGCCCCTTTGGGCCTCGCCCAAATTTTTTTGGAAATCCTTACCGGGCATAATGGCGTGTGCCCGGCTCCTTCATAATAGGTTGAATGTCATAAAATCTTCAAATATTAATGAAACTGCTTGACAAAACTTTCGATCCATTTCCAATTCGAATAAAGGAAAACTTAATGCTTGCGCTGCTGACACAACGTTACAAGCTTTTTGCTTTCTTTCACAAAACGTTATATTCACAAGAACACTATTGAGAAGCCACGAGCGTGACCACAATTTTCGATTACCAATAACAATACCACGATGCTTCTGTCCATCAGTTCGTAATTCAAGAACAACTCCATAAGCACAATCGTGAAGCAAAGCAGTGTAAAGTCCGAAACAACAACCTGTAAAACAGGAATGCGTCACTTCAATTCCGAAAAACCAGCTCTGGATGCCACCATACCACTAGCCATTTTCATTTCTTCCCTATCACCATCTTTCAGTGCACCATTTTTATCATATTTTAAGCCTTTTTTCGCCATTTTCTTCGCGTTTGTCTTTTTTAACCTCATTATCATCCGCTTCTTGCCTCCCCACATCATTTTCCTACAATCAACCTCTAGTTTATTCGCTTTTCTTGTTTGACTACATGATTACCTTCAATAAATTTACATAATATCTTCATTCTTTGCTCATTTTTTCACAATTTTGTCAATATTTTTGTTCCACATATCCTCAGAATCTGCTGCTTCCATCATTTTCTTCATTGATTTTGTCTTGCTCCATCGTCCTTGTCATGCTTTTGTTCGTAGCCATTGTCACACTTTGCCTTTGACATCATCGCCGTCATCATTTTTCTTTTCTGATCGGTATGCTTTTTTGTATCTACGCCGGGGCCCGCAAAAAATAGGCGAAGTGCTCACAAAAAATACTGATAAATTCTCAAGCACTACCAATAGTTCTAAATTTTGCAACAAAAAATTTGTAGGATAGTTTGTTTTGGTGGGCATCCTACCATAATATCATGGCTAAGCTTAGCTATACCTCTAAGGCCTCACCATGACCTTATAGTAATGAGAATGGTCAATGGATTATTTATTATATTATAAACACCATGCGCCGACATAAAAATGTATTGCTTTATCCAACTCCAATGAAAATTAGTAATGGGTACACTCCAACTCCAATGCCACATGTCGCTCGCTTAATGTAGCCACATGTTTGATGAACATATGAGAAGGGGATCATATGGGTCATTATAGTCCACTATTGGACGGGAGGGTTGTATGGAGCACACGCACTCAACTCACTTAACACATCAAGGCGCGAAGACCTAGATAAGGCCTATAAAGAGTTCAAATATTAGCTTAATATGAGGTGGATTTCTTCCATGTGTTAGCAAGGAACCAAGACCTAGATAAGGCCTATAAAGAGATCAAATCATAGTTTAATATTAGGTGGATTTCTTCCATATGTTAGCAAGGAACCAAGACCTAGATAAGGCCTATAAAGAGATAAAATCGTAGTTTAATATTAGGTAGATTTCTTCCATGTGTTAGCAGGTACATTGCCACCATGTGCTAACATGTACACTTGTACTCGGCCTCATGAGCCGTCCACATCCAAAAAGTGGACTACTTTTTTTTCGAAATGCAATAAAAATATCTCTCTCTCTCTCTCTCTCTCTCTCTCTCTCTCTCTCTCTCTCTCTCTCTCTCTCTCTCTCTCTCTCTCTCTCATTTATTGGAGAATCTTCTTTTTAGTGACCTTTGCACTCAATGAATGATCAAAAAATGCAAATCATTTATTGTCTAAATTCAAATTAGATAAGGAATCTATGTTTTTTATTGGAGAGCAGAGCAAGGGCCAGGAGCCACTTATCCCCCAATACTCCAGTCTCCAACAGCCCCAAGGTACTCCCCTGGTATGTTGAGTTGCCCCGAGTTGGCACCTTTCAATGCCACCTAGGGGCAACTCTCACCCCTTGTGAAACGGGGGTACGGCCTCTTGGAGTGGGTCCACCATTTAAAGTAAAGGATTTGGGCATTTTGGAATTACCATCCACTCGATGTGAAACCACCCTAATGTTAAAAATTCACAATTCTAGCTTGACTAGTTTCGGTCATATGACTTGTAAATAGTTAGATGGTCATGATGTGGCTTGTCACACGTGCCAAATAGCATAGGATTCCATTCATAAGGATGCTCTCAAGTAGACCTAAGTGTTAGAACCTTTGGAATGAGTCCAAATTATGCTTAGATACAAGGGAGAAAAAATAGGAGCTATTTTTGGTAATTTTTGCATTGTTGAGGGATCTCCAAGATTCCAACCCTAACTTGGTAGGGATGAAAGATCCACCAAAATTAGCATTAGGGATAGGTTTAGGGCTACTCATACCTGCCCAAAATCTTGATGGATCATGTATATATAGGTGATGATATCTCACCAAAATCAATCAAGCAATTTCATGATTTTTCTCTCATAATGGTGCAATTGCTCTCTATGTTCATAATTGTTTGAGTACTTGTGATTACTAATGATTATAGGATTGAATGTAGGTCTGGTGTACAGTACTCAGACTGTGGGAGGCCGTACTTTCACACGTGTGAAGCCTTCTTCAAGGATTTGGGCCATTTAGTGAGGTTCAAGCATAGATTTTTGATGGATTTTGATGGTTCAACTTGTGCTAATCTTATGAAATCATAATCTATTGTTTCCCTCATCATTTCAAGTGTTTTAGGATCCTTATTTGCTGTAATTTTTACATGGTATCAGAGCCTAAAGACTGAAATGAGCTAAATCCTTGGTTTTCATTCAATTTGATCACAATTTTTGATCTAAATCTTGTGTAGATTGGATCTTAGCATCTAGTATTGATTCTAGAACTCAAAGTGAGTCAAATACATTGGAGATTGGTGTTGTGTGACTTCATTTGCAGGTGTTTAGGTGTCTAAAACCAGAGGCAAAGTTGAATTCAATTCACATTACCAAGATAGCAAGTTTTGCTTGCTCCAAGCATTGATTTCTAAGCGAGTTTTGGAGGTGATTTCATAGAGGAGGCTTTCTAGCATTCAAGGAGAGGGAAGATCAGAGTTTTGGGGACTCTTCAAGGCTGTTCTAAGGTGTAGTAGGCACCTCCTAAAGTGATTTAGGTTCAGTCCAACCATTGCTTGACTTATGCACCAAATTAGATCAATTTTTCATCAATTTTGATCATTTTTTGCTTGTGATTGGATAGTAGATTGTGTTGCATCCTCATTAAGTTCCATTTAGATCTTTTACAAGTGATTTTGAAGTATATTAGGTTGCTGAAATTCACTCTTGATCAGATCATTTGGAAGCTTTAATGTTCTTTATAGAAAGAGGGGCAATTCTACTAGTATTGTCTACTTCAATCAAGCAAGTGCATTGTTTCTAGTATTCTATGATTTGATTTTGTTAGAGATCATTCTTAGATCTTTATAGGAAGTCTATTACTGATCTTTTCAGGTCCCTAAGAAGTGGGATAAGGTAGACCTTCAATCAAATCAATAGAAGTAACCTTCATTTGTGTCAAGTCCTTGATTAGGAGACTAGATGGCATCTATAAATGCATATCTTTTGGATACTAATGAAAGGCTCAACAAAACTAACTATTCCATATGGAAAGTTAGAATGGAATCTATCATGATCATGCAAGATCTGATGGAAATTGTAAATGGTAAGGAGAGTGAACCTATTCATCCTCAAGAAAAAGCCAAATACATCAAGAGGTGCAATGTTGCAGTACATTGCATAAAAATGAATGTTGCAAATGAACTCTTAAGAGAGGTAGGAGATTGCACTTCAGCTCAAGATGCTTGGGAGACTTTGCAAAAGGTCTATGAATCCAAGAACCAAACTAGAATGTTAGCTTTGAAGAATCAAATCTATAGAAGCTATCAAAAGAAAGGAGAGAGTGCACATACTTTTGTCCTAAGAGTAAAGGAATTGAACAAAGAGCTAGCCTTTATAGGTGACCCTATCAAGGATGAAGAGCTTGTTCAACTCATATTGAATGGACTAAGCTTTGAATTTGACAATTTGGTTCAGGGATATGCAATTATGGGTAAGCTACCCATACTTGAAGAACTCCAAGGCACACTCATGGCCGAGGAATCAAGAAGGAGCCAAATGCAAGAGAGGATGGATAGGCTTTCCATCCAAGGTGGAGATGACCAAGCTCTCTTCACCAAAGGCAAAGGCAAGTCCAAAGGCAAAGGATCAACATTCAAGAAGTCTACAAAGCTTGAGGATCAAGAAGGACCCCCAAAGGCATCTCCATCAACCACCAAAGTCAAGAAGGACAAATCAAAAGGTGAAGTGCTACTATTGTAGCAAGATGGGGCATTATGCCTCGGAATGCTTCAAGAGGAAGCAAGATCAAAGCCAAGCCAACATGAGCAAAGAGGAGGAGGAGGAGAGTTCACATGAGGACTCTCTCATGATGTCCATATTTTCTTCAACAAGCTTCAAAGGAGAAGATCCTTGGTGGATTGACTCGGGTGCTAGTTCACACATGACTAGTAAAAGGGAGTTTTTCTCTTCTCTCTTATCTTATGATGGACCTATAAAGTCTATCTATACAGCAAATGATGAAGCTTGTAAGATTGAAGGAGTTGGTAGCATTCCCCTTTGCTTAGCATCTTCCAAAAAGATCAACATAGAAGGTGTTTTGTACATTCCTACAATAACAAAGAATCTACTAAGTGTTGGCCAAATGGTAGACAATGGTTTCAATGTTGACTTTGCTTCAAATGAATGTTTCATCAAGAAGAAGGGTAAGATAGTGGCTAAGGGCACTAGACTTGGCAAACTTTATAAGCTGGATGCATTTGTGGATACTAATGTTGTCATGTTGGCCGAGAAGAGCAAGATATCTACCTTTACTTTATGGCACAAAAGACTTGGACATGTCAACTCGGGTTCCATGGAGGCTATGATCAAGGAGGGGTATGCTTTAGGCCTACCAAGGTCTATTGGGAAGGAAGACAAGGTTTGTGAATCTTGTGCCTTATCCAAGGCACATAAGAAGGTGTTTCCTAACTCCATCACAAAGTCATCTCATCCTCTTGAACTCATACACTCGGATGTGCACATTGCTAGCACCAAATCTAATGGAGGTTCATCCATGTTTTTAACCTTCATTGATGACTACTCAAGATATTGTTGGGTGTTCTTACTTTCCTTCAAGTCTCAAGTATTTGATACTTTTGTAAAGTTCAAGTTGTTTGTGGAAAAGCATCATAATCATAGCATCAAGATTCTTAGAAGTGACAATGGTGGAGAATTCATCTCCAATGAGTTCAAGGCCTTTTGTGAGGAGGAAGGGATCAAGAAAGAGACTTCTTGTCCTTACACTCCTCAACAAAATGGAGTTGCTGAAAGAAGGAATAGAACATTATGTGAATGTTCTAAGGCTTTAAGATTAGATGCTTGTTTGCCCAAATCCTTTTGGGGTGAGTCTCTTGTATGTGCAAACTACTTGATGAATAGGGTGTCTTGCAAAGCAATTGAAGGCAAAACTCCTTATGAGATGTTGTATGGAAAGAAACCCAATCTTAATCACTTGAAAGTTTTTGGGTGTATATGTTATGTGCATGTGCCATTGGAAACAAGAACCAAGGAGGATCCATCTTCCACAAGAGGGATCATGCTTGGATATGCAAGCTCAAGCAAGGGCTACAAAGTCTATCTCCCATCCTTGAACAAATTTGTTGTTTCAAGGGATGTCATCTTTGATGAACATCATATGCATATGCTTGAAGAAGGCTCAAGTGCTCCAAGAATCAAGAAGAAGATGGCCGAGGAGCAAGATCTTGGTTTTGAGGAGGAGCTCATGGAGGAGCAAGCACCAAACCCACCTATCACACCAAGGAGATCTTCAAGGGCAAAAGTGGAGCCATCAAGGCTCACATATCAAGGCAAAGGACAGCAAGTTGAGGGTATCTCATCCACTTCTTATGCTTTATCTAGTTTTGAAGAACCGTCTAATGTTGAAGATGCATTGAACTCCAAAGAATGGTATAAAGCTATGTTGGATGAGTATGATGCCTTGATTGAGAATGAAACTTGGTTGCTTGTTGAGAGACCTCAAAGGAATGTAATAGGATGCAAGTGGGTCTTCAAGCTTAAGTTGAATGCAAATGGGAGTGTTAACAAACATAAAGCAAGATTAGTTGCAAAAGGTTATGCTCAAGAGAGAGGGATAGACTATGAGGAAACTTTTGCACCCGTGGCCAAGATGGTCACAATAAGGCTAATCATTGCACTTGCATCACATTTTGGATGGATTCTATGTCAAATGGATGTCTCTAATGCTTTCTTGAATGGTTTTTTGGAAGAGGATATATATATGGAGCAGCCACAAGGGTTCATCAAGCATGGAATGGAGAACAAAGTATGCCATCTCCAAAGAAGCATCTATGGCTTGAAGCAAGCCTCGAGATCTTGGAATTCAAGACTACATTGCTATCTTATTTCACTTTCTTTTGTTCAAAGTGAATATTATCCTACTCTTTACATTAAGTTTGATGATGTTGGTATTGTACTTTTACTCATTTATGTAGATGACATCATCATTAGTGAAATAGTGTTGATGGTATTGAAAAAATCAAGATAGATCTATCCTTAGAGTTCAAGATGGTAGATCTAGGGTGTCTTCACTTCATCTTAGGCATAGAAGTACTTAGAGGGTCTGATTTTATCTTTATAAGTCAAGTAAACTATTCTCAAAGTCTTTTGAAGAAGTTTAAGATGGAAGTATGCAAAAGTGTTGACACACCAATGGAGCAAGATGTAAAAGTGCCAAATGAAGATGATGAAAGATCCTTCATGGACATCACTTTGTTTAGGCAACTTATAGGTTCCTTAATGTGGATCACTATAACTAGACCAGATCTTAGCTTTAGTGTATGTAGGTTGAGCCAATCCATGCAAAAGCCATTGAATATCCATTGGAAAAAGGCTAAGAGGATTCTAAGATACATCTCGGGTACATTGGATGTTGGGATTCTATATAGAGGAGATGTGATTAACCTTCATGCATTTAGTGATTCAGATTTTGCAGGGGACAAGAGGGATAGGAAATCAACAAGTGCCTATTCAACTTTCATAGGAGAAGGTGTGGTTTCATGGCTTTCAAAAAAGCAAGAAACTATATCTCTATCTTCAACCGAGGCCGAGTACAAAGCTTTGACAACCACTACAAAGGAGGTACTTTGGATCAAGAGATTATTGGTGGAGCTAAAGATCATGGATTGAGAGGAGGCACCAATCATCTACAATGACAATATATCAGCCCAACACCTTGCATCTAACCCAATCTTCCATGCAAGATCTAAGCACATTGAGATATGCCATCACTTTGTGAGAGAAATGGTGCAAGCCAAGGAGATTGCTTTGGAGCATGTTCCAAGCAATGAATGTGTAGCTGATCTACTTACTAAACCACTTCAAAAGACACCTTATATGAAGTTCAGATCATCACTTGGAGTGATTAGTAAAGCAATGATTGAACCAAGCTAGATAGTGAGGAGGAGTGTTAAAAATTCACAATTCTAGCTTGACTAGTTTTGGTCATATGACTTGTAAATAGTTAGATGGTCATGATGTGGCTTGTCACACGTGCCAAATAGCATAGGATTCCATTCATAAGGATGCTCTCAAGTAGACCTAGGTGTTAGAACCTTTGGAATGAGTCCAAATTATGCTTAGATACAAGGGAGAAAAAATAGGAGCTATTTTTGGTAATTTTTGCATTGTTGAGGGATCTCCAAGATTCCAACCCTAACTTGGTAAGGGATGAAAGATCCACCAAAATTAGCATTAGGGATAGGTTTAGGGCTACTCATACCTGCCCAAAATCGTGATGGATCATGTATATATAGGTGATGATATCTCACCAAAATCAATCAAGCAATTTCATGATTTTTCTCTCATAATGGTGCAATTGCTCTCTATGTTCATAATTGTTTGAGTACTTGTGATTACTAATGATTATAGGATTGAATGTAGGTCTGGTGTACAGTACTCAGACTGTGGGAGGCCGTACTTTCACACGTGTGAAGCCTTCTTCAAGGATTTGGGCCATTTAGTGAGGTTCAAGCATAGATTTTTGATGGATTTTGATGGTTCAACTTGTGCTAATCTTATGAAATCATAATCTATTGTTTCCCTCATCATTTCAAGTGTTTTAGGATCCTTATTTGCTGTAATTTTTACACCTAAGAGTCTCATTTATGCATCCTTATGGGTCACAATCTCTCTCCTCATTTTTCCCTTTCATAAGCACAACATTCTTGTATAATTTTCTTCTTTGTCTTAAGATTTCATAACACAATGGGTGAGGGTCACTTTCAATGTTCATAATATAAGTGAGGGAGGTTTCATTATATGCCAAAACAAAATAGGTGAGATCACTTTCAAAGTTCATGATCTTATCGTTTTCATGCGTTTCGACAGATAGGGAATGAACTCATTGTTTCCTGAGGAAACTTAACCTTTTTGACGTTTAATGATCTTCAACAATGTGAAGAAATCTTCATAGTCAATCCTTTGAATGATTTCTAATCGCAAATAGCATGAGATCATTGAAGTATATGTTTTAGCATGTTAAGCTTTGGATGCTTGGTTCTCGATAGAACTCCTCTTCAAAATACAAATCAGAGGATCTTGGTGCAGTGGTAAAGGGTTCTATTGAACAGCCAAGATCAAACCTCGACAACACGTGGGTGGTGTCCAACAAAAAATACAAATTAGCACCCAGAAAAAGTCTTGTACATTTTTAAGGAAAGTGATATTTATTGGTGGTAAGGATCAATTGAGAAGTCATGTGAGCACGTTAGGGTGATGCATAACTTCAACAATTACTCAAACCATAGGTGAAGTTCTCTAGAAAGACCATTTTCTTATGTAAAGATTGAGCAAAAACTCTAATATCTTGGTTAACAAGATCTTAAAATGTGTTAAAAATATACATTCATATATATAGCTTAGTCTTCTTTAATACAAGATAAAATAAGAAAAATAACATTAGTAAACAAATAAGTAGCCATGTAAGTTTATGATTATGGACTTTAATGACTTTTCAAATAAAGTAAATTCTGTGGAGATGACTTTTCTAGAAAAGAATGAAATTTAATTTTGATTCATAAAATTTAAGGAAAACCTTGCAAGAATCCACTAGTTTCACTTATTAGTTCAAATGTATAACTTCTATCCTAGTATTATAACAATTTTATTAACCATACAAGAGAAAATAGACAGTTTTATTGAAGTGTGGGCTTTTTGTAAGGTTGGCTCCAAAATATTTTACAAGCACTGATTCCACCTCCTTAAAGTCAATTTTTGTTGTGGCCTTGCCTAAAACTACTTGTCCCAAATAAGTTTGTGAAAAATTCAACAATCAATAGGAGATGTTCTAAACTTTTGAAGACTTATCTCCCAATGAGTGGCATGTTGGTGAACGCATGAACACATGTTGTACTCTACTTGAGGTGAAGGGGTGGGTTTGACTAAATGACACCATAACCTTGTCATAGCAGTGATACTTTAGTATTGATGGGAATGAGAAAATATCACTAAGTAAGACAAAATGAAAATTAGTCATCTTCCAAGACATGATTGTCCTTGAAAAATGTTCATTTGTTCAACTTCCTTAATCATGGTACCACTATTGGACTCATCTTCTTATGAGCCTTCTTATTTCCTGGCATTTATTACATTTCATCTTTTTCCATGTTTAAAGACCATATAGTTAAAATAGCAATGATCGACTTATACAGGGCTTTCCTATTTCGACGGCACCACGTGTGCTTAGTTCTAGAGTTATCGGGCCATCTTTCTTTTACGAGCCCTTTGAGTGTTTTTAAGGAACTCGTCTTCGTACTTACTAGCAGTTCTTGAATATATAGTTTGAAGAGAGTAATTCTGTATTCTTGTTGCACTTGACGTTGTGCTGTGGTGATTGATCCGGTCGGGTGCTTTCAATTGAGTTTTCTTAACTTGGTATCAGAGCCCTTGGTGGCTGGAATCACCAGACAAGAACAGAGAGCTGCGAATTCATGACGGTTTGTTGGCTAGGAAGCACAAAACCGAGTCTGTGGAGATTCGTGGAATGGCTCAAAACTGTGAAAAGGATTCAGAGACAGGGAATTGTTGGTTGAATAAAAAAGCAAGCAAGTTTGAAGCTGAAAAATTCTTCTGGAGGGTTGCTTGGCGTTTGTGATTGGTTTGAATCCAATCGAATACCGTTTGAAGAGCGGTTTGGAGCAGAAGATAACCTACAGTAGGGCGACCTCAGTCAGCTAGGAGCTGCAAAGGAAAGCTTAGGGAAAGCTTGAGTAAAGCTCAGTATATTCTTCTCTTCAAAATTGCTAGGGTTTCAAGAGATAAAATCAGAGATATCTCCTTGTAGGAGGACGTTTTCAAAGCTGTGAGAGGCTGTGAATGGGCGCCCTGGTAGCGCGATTCTGTGGTAGGAAGGCCGCGACTGGCCGTGGAAGAGGAAGACAGCTAGAGCGATTAATGAGGAGCAGCCATAGCCCGTGAAGGAGTAAGAAAACTCCATCGTTGGTAGAGAGACAAGAAGGAGAGGTCGCGGGAGCTGTCGCGCGCTCAGTCGTGATCACCAGCTAGCGGCCCGAAGTGTTCGGTACTTCAAGGGCCTTTGATCAACGCACAGACGCGTTGACAGTCCGTCTGATCTTGATTCATATAGATCAACGATGGTCATTTCACAATGGGTGGGTCGTTGGATCTAAAGGATCCGTTGGATTGAAGTGAAAGAGCCTGAAGGGGTCTGAAGTGCAAAGTGCATTGCAACTTCATTAAAAATCTTCAAACTGAAAAAATTGTTGGGTCCCAAGTCTTTGAAGGGTGAAATTTCTTCACACTGAAGAAACAGTTCAAAAACCCAAATTGCCCTTATTTTCACCTCCTTTAGTCTATTTTGACCAAACGAAAGGCTATAGCCTCCAAACGAAGGGCACCTTGACTGTACCTACAAGTACAGTACACCAAAACAGAGTGATTGCCATGGAGAAAATGTTCGAAGTGCACCAGAAGTGATTTCACCATTCTACTGGGCAGGAAGCTGGGGGTTGGTGACGTGAAGCATTTTGGAAAACGACGCCAGTTTGGCTTTCAATTTGGCGAAAGAGCGACGGGTGGCCTGGTAAGCTAAAAATTGCAGGTCATTATTATCGATTTTTGACATCACTGTTGGTTCTAGCATACACTTTATAGCCTACAGGTGAAGTTTTAAGCAGTTCGGAGATGGCAAACATCAATGAGACAATTCTGGGCGATGCAAGAAAACTTGATGGGGCTTCTAACTACAACATCTGGAAATTCAAAATGAAGAGCATTTTGATGGAAAAAGAGTTGTGGGAAATCATGGCAGGTATTGAAGTCCGACCAAATGCCACTCCAGGTGACATAAGGGCCTTTGATAAATGTAAAAATTACAGCAAATAAGGATCCTAAAACACTTGAAATGATGAGGGAAACAATAGATTATGATTTCATAAGATTAGCACAAGTTGAACCATCAAAATCCATCAAAAATCTATGCTTGAACCTCACTAAATGGTCCAAATCCTTGAAGAAGGCTTCACACGTGTGAAAGTACGGCCTCCCACAGTCTGAGTACTGTACACCAGACCCACATTCAATCCTATAATCATTAGTAATCACAAGTACTCAAACAATTATAAACATAGAGAGCAATTGCACCATTATGAGAGAAAAAACATGAAATTGCTTGATTGATTTTGGTGAGATATCATCTGAGCCAAAACTAGTCAAGCTAGAATTGTGAATTTTTAACACTCCTCCTCACTATCTAGCTTGGTTCAATCATTGCTTTACTAATCACTCCAAGTGATGATCTGAACTTCATATAAGGTGTCTTTTGAAGTGCTTTAGTAAGTAGATCAGCTACACATTCATTGCTTGGAACATGCTCCAAAGCAATCTCCTTGGCTTGCACCATTTCTCTCACAAAGTGATGGCATATCTCAATGTGCTTAGATCTTGCATGGAAGATTGGGTTAGATGCAAGGTGTTGGGCTGATATATTGTCATTGTAGATGATTGGTGCCTCCTCTGAATCCATGATCTTTAGCTCCACCAATAATCTCTTGATCCAAAGTACCTCCTTTGTAGTGGTTGTCAAAGCTTTGTACTCGGCCTCGGTTGAAGATAGAGATATAGTTTCTTGCTTTTTTGAAAGCCATGAAACCACACCTTCTCCTATGAAAGTTGAATAGGCACTTGTTGATTTCCTATCCCTCTTGTCCCCTGCAAAATCTGAATCACTAAATGCATGAAGGTTAATCACATCTCCTCTATATAGAATCCCAACATCCAATGTACCCGAGATGTATCTTAGAATCCTCTTAGCCTTTTTCCAATGGATATTCAATGGCTTTTGCATGGATTGGCTCAACCTACATACACTAAAGCTAAGATCTGGTCTAGTTATAGTGGTCCACATTAAGGAACCTATAAGTTGCCTAAACAAAGTGATGTCCATAAAGGATCTTTCATCATCTTCATTTGGCACTTTTACATCTTGCTCCATTGGTGTGTCAACACTTTTGCATACTTCCATCTTAAACTTCTTCAAAAGACTTTGAGCATAGTTTACTTGACTTATAAAGATAAAATCAGACCCTCTAAGTACTTCTATGCCTAAGATGAAGTGAAGACACCCTAGATCTACCATCTTGAACTCTAAGGATAGATCTATCTTGATTTTTTCAATACCATCAACACTATTTCCACTAATGATGATGTCATCTACATAAATGAGTAAAAGTACAATACCAACATCATCAAACTTAATGTAAAGAGTGGTATCATATTCACTTTGAACAAAAGAAAGTGAAATAATATAGCAATGTAGTCTTGAATTCCAAGATCTCGAGGCTTGCTTCAAGCCATAGATGCTTCTTTGGAGATGGCATACTTTGTTCTCCATTCCATGCTTGATGAACCCTTGTGGTTGCTCCATATAGATATCCTCTTCCAAAAAACCATTCAAGAAAGCATTAGAGACATCCATTTGACATAGAATCCATCCAAAATGTGATGCAAGTGCAATGATTAGCCTTATTGTGACCATCTTGGCCACGGGTGCAAAAGTTTCCTCATAGTCTATCCCTCTCTCTTGAGCATAACCTTTTGCAACTAATCTTGCTTTATGTTTGTTAACACTCCCATTTGCATTCAACTTAAGCTTGAAGACCCACTTGCATCCTATTACATTCCTTTGAGGTCTCTCAACAAGCAACCAAGTTTCATTCTCAATCAAGGCATCATACTCATCCAACATAGCTTTATACCATTCTTTGGAGTTCAATGCATCTTCAACATTAGATGGTTTTTCAAAACTAGATAAAGCATAAGAAGTGGATGAGATACCCTCAACTTGCTGTCCTTTGCCTTGATATGTGAGCCTTGATGGCTCCACTTTTGCCCTTGAAGATCTCCTTGGTGTGATAGGTGGGTTTGGTGCTTGCTCCTCCATGAGCTCCTCCTCAAAACCAAGATCTTGCTCCTCGGCCATCTTCTTCTTGATTCTTGGAGCACTTGAGCCTTCTTCAAGCATATGCATATGATGTTCATCAAAGATGACATCCCTTGAAACAACAAATTTGTTCAAGGATGGGAGATAGACTTTGTAGCCCTTGCTTGAGCTTGCATATCCAAGCATGATCCCTCTTGTGGAAGATGGATCCTCCTTGGTTCTTGTTTCCAATGGCACATGCACATAACATATACACCCAAAAACTTTCAAGTGATTAAGATTGGGTTTCTTTCCATACAACATCTCATAAGGAGTTTTGCCTTCAATTGCTTTGCAAGACACCCTATTCATCAAGTAGTTTGCACATACAAGAGACTCACCCCAAAAGGATTTGGGCAAACAAGCATCTAATCTTAAAGCCTTAGAACATTCACATAATGTTCTATTCCTTCTTTCAGCAACTCCATTTTGTTGAGGAGTGTAAGGACAAGAAGTCTCTTTCTTGATCCCTTCCTCCTCACAAAAGGCCTTGAACTCATTGGAGATGAATTCTCCACCATTGTCACTTCTAAGAATCTTGATGCTATGATTATGATGCTTTTCCACAAACAACTTGAACTTTACAAAAGTATCAAATACTTGAGACTTGAAGGAAAGTAAGAACACCCAACAATATCTTGAGTAGTCATCAATGAAGGTTAAAAACATGGATGAACCTCCATTAGATTTGGTGCTAGCAATGTGCACATCCGAGTGTATGAGTTCAAGAGGATGAGATGACTTTGTGATGGAGTTAGGAAACACCTTCTTATGTGCCTTGGATAAGGCACAAGCTTCACAAACCTTGTCTTCCTTCCCAATAGACCTTGGTAGGCCTAAAGCATACTCCTCCTTGATCATAGCCTCCATGGAACCCGAGTTGACATGTCCAAGTCTTTTGTGCCATAAAGTAAAAGTAGATATCTTGCTCTTCTCGGCCAACATGACAACATTAGTATCCACAAATGCATTCAACTTATAAAGTTTGCCAAGTCTAGTGCCCTTAGCCACTATCTTACCCTTCTTCTTGATGAAACATTCATTTGAAGCAAAGTCAACATTGAAACCATTGTCTACCATTTGGCCAACACTTAGTAGATTCTTTGTTATTGTAGGAATGTACAAAACACCTTCTATGTTGATCTTTTTGGAAGATCCTAAGCAAAGGGGAATTCTACCAACTCCTTCAATCTTACAAGCTTCATCATTTGCTGTATAGATAGACTTTATAGGTCCATCATAAGATAAGAGAGAAGAGAAAAACTCCCTTTTACTAGTCATGTGTGAACTAGCACCCGAGTCAATCCACCAAGGATCTTCTCCTTTGAAGCTTGTTGAAGAAAATATGAACATCATGAGAGAGTCCTCATGTGAACTCTCCTCCTCCTCCTCTTTGCTCATGTTGGCTTGGCTTTGATCTTGCTTCCTCTTGAAGCATTCCGAGGCATAATGCCCCATCTTGCTACAATAGTAGCACTTCAACTTTGATTTGTCCTTCTTGACTTTGGTGGTTGATGGAGATGCCTTTGAGGGTCCTTCTTTGATGGAGACTTCTTGAATGTTGATACTTTGCCTTTGGACTTGCCTTTGCCTTTTGTGAAGAGAGCTTGGTCATCTCCACCTTGGATGGAAAGCCTATCCATCCTCTCTTGCATTTGGCTCCTTCTTGATTCCTCGGCCATGAGTGTGCCTTGGAGTTCTTCAAGTATGGGTAGCTTACCCATAATTGCATATCCCTGAACCAAATTGTCAAATTCAAAGCTTAGTCCATTCAATATGAGTTGAACAAGCTCTTCATCCTTGATAGGATCACCTATAAAGGCTAGCTCTTTGTTCAATTCCTTTACTCTTAGGACAAAAGTATGTGCACTCTCTCCTTTCTTTTGATAGCTTCTATAAATTTGATTCTTCAAAGCTAACATTATAGTTTGGTTCTTGGATTCATAGGCCTTTTGCAAAGTCTCCCAAGCATCTTGAGCTGAAGTGCAATCTCCTACCTCTCTTAAGAGTTCATTTGCAACATTCATTTTTATGCAATGTACTGCAACATTGCACCTCTTGATGTATTTGGCTTTTTCTTGAGGATGAATAGGTTCACCCTCCTTACCATTTAAAATTTCCATCAAATCTTGCATGATCATGATGGATTCCATTCTAACTTTCCATATGGAATAGTTAGTTTTGTTGAGCCTTTCATTAGTATCCAAAAGATATGCATTTATAGATGCCATCTAGTCTCCTAATCAAGGACTTGACACAAATGAAGGTTACTTCTATTGATTTGATTGAAGGTCTACCTTATCCCACTTCTTAGGGACCTAAAAAGATCAGTAATAGACTTCCTCTAAAGATCTAAGAATGATCTCTAACAAAATCAAATCATAGAATACTAGAAACAATGCACTGCTTGATTGAAGTAGACAATACTAGTAGAATTGCCCCTCTTTCTATAAAGAACATTAAAGCTTCCAAATGATCTGATCAAGAGTGAATTTCAGCAACCTAATATACTTCCAAAATCACTTGTAAAAGATCTAAATGGAACTTAATGAGGATGCAACACAATCTACTATCCAATCACAAGCAAAAAATGATCAAAATTGATGAAAACTAATTTGGTGCATAAGTCAAGCAATGGTTGGACTGAACCTAAATCACTTTAGGAGGTGCCTACTACACCTTAGAACAGCCTTGAAGAGTTCCCAAAACTCTGATCTTCCCTCTCCTTGAATGCTAGAAAGCCTCCTCTATGAAATCACCTCCAAAACTCGCTTAGAAATCAATGCTTGGAGCAAGCAAAACTTGCTATCTTGGTAATGTGAATTGAATTCAACTTTGCCTCTAGTTTTAGACACCTAAACACCTGCAAATGAAGTCACACAACACCAATCTCCAATGTATTTGACTCACTTTGAGTTCTAGAATCAATACTAGATGCTAAGATCCAATCTACACAAGATTTAGATCAAAAATTGTGATCAAATTGAATGAAAACCAAGGATTTAGCTCATTTCAACCTTTAGGCTCTGATACCATGTAAAAATTACAACAAATAAGGATCCTAAAACACTTGAAATGATGAGGGAAACAATAGATTATGATTTCATAAGATTAGCACAAGTTGAACCATCAAAATCCATCAAAAATCTATTCTTGAACCTCACTAAATGGCCCAAATCCTTGAAGAAGGCTTCACACGTGTGAAAGTACGGCCTCCCACAGTCTGAGTACTGTACACCAGACCTACATTCAATCCTATAATCATTAGTAATCACAAGTACTCAAACAATTATAAACATAGAGAGCAATTGCACCATTATGAGAGAAAAAACATGAAATTGCTTGATTGATTTTGGTGAGATATCATCACCTATATATACATGATCCATCACGGTTTTGGGCAGGTATGAGTAGCCCTAAACCTATCCCTAATGCTAATTTTGGTGGATCTTTCATCCCTACCAAGTTAGGGTTGGAATCTTGGAGATCCCTCAACAATGCAAAAATTACCAAAAATAGCTCCTATTTTTTCTCCCTTGTATCTAAGCATAATTTGGGCTCATTCCAAAGGTTTTAACACTTAGGTCTACTTGAGAACATCCTTATGAATGGAATCCTATGCTATTTGGCACGTGTGACAAGCCACATCATGACCATCTAACTATTTACAAGTCATATGACCAAAACTAGTCAAGCTAGAATTGTGAATTTTTAACAAAAAAGGCATAGAGAGCATTATCCTTGATCAAACTTTCAGTGAAAGACCATGTGATCACTCACATAACTGATGCCACAACGGCTAGGGGAGCTTGGGAAGCTCTTAGAATGCAATTTCAAACTTGCAATCCAGCTCGAGCCATGTTCTTGAAGTCAAGATTGAACATAGTAAGGGTGGAAGAAAATGAATCAGTGGGATCCTTCTTCACCAGGATAAAGGAGCTGAGAGATCAACTTGTGGCAATTGGAGAACCAATCAGAGATATTGAACTGGTACATACCACAATGAGCGGTGTCTTGGAAGGGCTATATGTTTGTGAGCGGCATTGCTTCGAGGGAGAGGTTGCCTACTTTTGAAGACTTCCACGGAATCATGTTGCAAGAAGAGCAGCGTCGCGAAGTGGTGAAGTCAAGACAAACTCCACAGGAGGATCAAGCCTTGCTTGCTAAAGGCAAGTAGAAAGTATGGAAAAGGATTCCTAAGAAATCCAAGGATGATGATGACGAAGTAGACGATTGTTGAAAGTGCCACATCTATGCTAGTTGAGATGAAGCTACCAAAAGATTTTTGGCCAGAAGCATGCAGTACCGCAATCTATCTTCAAAATAGAAGTCCTACCATTGCCATACCAAAGATAACACCTGAGGGGGCATTCACAAAGAAGAACCCAGAGGTGAACCACTTGTAAATCTTTGGATGTAAGGCCTTTGTACACATTCCTAAGGAAGAAAGACGTAAGCTTGATGTAAAAGCTATAAAGTGCATATTCTTAGGATACGATGATCGTGTAAAGGGCTATAGACGTTTTGATCCAGCGGAGAACAAAATACATGTTAGTCGTGATGTTATCTTTGATGAATCTAAGATGTACGTAGATGAGGATGCTAAGAAGACATATACATCCACTGGGAAAGATGGTATAGTGAGAATTCCTCTTGATGATGATCCATTTGTTGACTTTCCTAGTGATGGACATGTGGATACACCTCATGATACTGCTACTCAACCTCAAGAGACAAGTTGGAGAGGTAGAGATAAATCTTTTGGTGCAAAGAGGATTGAAGTTGCAGGTGACAAATGTAAGGAGAAAGATGTACCGTGGGATACATTTTCACCAGGAAGCTAATCACCTGATAGGAAGCTCCCTGAGTGGTTTGAGATATTGATGGAGAGCCGTGACATGGATGACTTTCCAGGATCATCTAGCCAGGGAGAGCTACGAAGATCAACAAGAGAGAAGACACAACCTGATAGGTATGAAGCAAATTATGCTCTCTTATCTAGCATTATTCAAAGCAAAGAACTTTCGACTTATGTTGAAGCGAAGGATGATGACATTTGGGTCAAGGCCATGGAAGAAGAGATGGAGTCAATTGCTAAGCATAGCACATGGGACTTAGTGGAACCACCAGTTGGTAGGAAACCCATTGGTTGTAAATGGGTGTACATGACTAAGTACCATGCGGATGGAAGTATAGCAAAGCACAAAGGTTATACACAAAGTAAAGGCATTGACTATGAGGAGACCTTTGCGCCAATATGTAAGTGGAATACTCTACGTCATGGATCAACCTGAAGGCTTTATAGCGAAAGGACAGGAGGTTAAAGTATGTTGCTTGAAGAAAGCACTTTATGGTCTTAAACAGGCACCACGTGCGTGGCACAGTAGGATTGATGCCTACTTTCGTTCTAAGGGGATGGTAAGAACACACTCTGGTCCAAATCTTTATGTCTTATGCTTTGATGGTATGGTTGCTTTGGTTGCTCTTTATGTTAGCCTTTGTTGTACCATTACCAGGAGCCATTCCACATAATCGACAAGCTCCTAGACTCGATTTGCCATGATATGATGGTACTACCGACCCAGCATGCTACCTTCAGATTTATGAGGAAGCATGTGAAGTCTATGGAGAGACAACTTCGGAAGAAAAACTCCGACTCTTTAGTATGACCCTCACTGATGCTGCTCGCGAGTGGTATTTCAACCTTGAGCGTCACGAACGAAATGAGTGGGAATAACTCAAGGAATTCTTCTTTAAGAGGATCAAATCATCCAAATTCCTTGAAAGCCCATTTTTATTGCTTAGTAAGATCAAAATGAGAAAGGATGAGAGGGTAAGCGATTACATCGAACGACTCAAACATCTTAAGACTGAATGCCCTGCCCACTTAGCACCTGATCAAGCCATGCTCACATGGTTCATGGCCGACCTCCCGATATCTATCCGGCGTGAACTTAGACCTCCAGGATCCTATGGTACCTTACGTGATGCTATGGATGATGCCATCCGCGAAGAGGATGAAGGCTCCGATGAAGAATATGAACCCCAACATTCTCGAGCCATTGTCTCTGACCAAAGCCATAGATCTCAAGGTGAAGGATCCCCTGCTGATGTTGCCACACAATTGTCGTTACAACAACTTACAACCATGAATAAAATTCACCAGGCACAGATGGATAAGATATCCAAAGATTTTGAACAGAAATTGAAAAATACCACACCACAAGGGCCTATTGTCAACCAATTTCCCAAGTGTGATAATGTTTGGTGTCCCACATGTCAACAAAATCACACGACGAACAAATGTCCACAGAATAGACAAATAGCCCAAAGGTTTTGCATCTTTTGCAACACCAACAATCATGATACATCTACTTGTATCTACAATCCAAGAATACAAGCCGTTGCACGACAATACCAATGGAGGATGCAGGGTCCCCAAATTACGAGTTACCAAAGGCCCACATTCCAACAAGCACCCCAACAATGCTTAGCACTACCTGGACCGAATAACACAGCACCAGCCTTAGTAGTGCGATAGCCTGGGCCTCAGATGGACCGTCAAATCATGCCAGCAAACCTTGCTACCACAAGTCATGATCCTCAACCTCAGCTAGAGTTCAGCCTTGAGAATGTTTATATGCCTGTGGATCAAGGGATCCCCTTGATAAAATTTCAGTTTTAGGACATTAATGATTGTACTTAACAATCATAGAGAGTTTTTGGTTGCTTAATCAATGGATCTATCAAGTTCTACACTTTAGATCTTGATCTAGATTCACTACACTTAGATTTAAGCAAGAGCAATGGATCAAATCTTCATAAACAAGTGAGAGCGGCCTAACACATGTGGAGTACTATCCACTGTACGGCTTGCACCTGAAACAACAAGTACATAGGTTCTTGATAGCAATCATTCAACAAAATCACAATTCTATTGACTAGAAATCTCACAAAAGTGTAGAATGCAAAAGTCTCATCAATATCATTAGCAAAATGATAATCCTTTTATGGATCAAGTACATCCACGAGTCTGGTACAGTCCAGTAGGTCTTCACATGTGTGAAGAGTGCCACATCACTCAGATCTATCCATTTGATCCATCCTTGATCCTTATCCAAAGTTGACCTTCTAGAATATGGCTAAAATCCAAAGAGCTAGACTCCTAGAATATAGGAATATTCCCTACAAAATAAAATCTAAGGAAAATGGTCAACTCTTATCTTCTAGAACTCTATGCACATGTGTGAACATCCACTTGCCATGTGGGAGCATTTACTCATGCACATGCAAGGATAAGCTAACTTCTAGGTGACTAGTCAACTTGACTAAAAACTAGTCATATCATGTTCACACTTGACTTGATTGATACAAAATCAAAGTAGATATTTACAAATATGAAAAGTACTTTCTTTCACACGTGGGAATAGGCTCCACACGTGTGAAATCAAATCATGAACATTTTACTCATGATTGATCTTTATTTACAATAAAAAATGACAAGTGACAAGTGACAATTTTCACCACTCCTCCTCACTTCTAACTTGGAAAATCTAATGTACATCTATCTACAATTCCAAGAGCATATCTTAACTTGTAAAATGGATCTTTGGACAATGGCTTGGTTAAGACATCAGCTATGCATTTGGATGATGGTACATGATGTAGTTGCACCTCCTTGGATTGTACCTTCTCCCTCACAAAGTGGTGAACTATCTCAATATGCTTTGTTCTAGCATGGAAGATAGGATTGGAAGCAATTTGTTGAGAAGCTTGATTGTCACAATATATGTAAGGGATATCCTCGGCCTTTAGCACATGTAGCTCCATCAAGAGTCTTCTTAGCCATAGGAGCTCTTTAGTTGTTGAATTCAATGCCTTGTACTCGGCTTCACAAGAAGATAGTGAGATAGTATCTTGCTTTTTGGAAAGCCAAGATATTAATCTTCCACAAAGGAATGTTGCAAATGCACTAATGGACTTTCTATCCATCTTGTCACCTGCAAAATCTGAATCCGAGTAGGCTCTCAAGTGCAAGTTAGATCCTTTATAAAAGTATGCCAAAAAATCTAGTACTAGAAACATATCTAAGCACTCTCTTGGCACTTTTCCAATGATGCACTAAAGGAGCTTGCATACTTTGACTCAACTTGCTTACACAAAAACTTAAGTCAGGTCTAGTGAGGGATAAATAGATTAGGGAGCCTCTAAGCTTTCTAAAGAGGGTGGTGTCCTCAAAGGATGCTTCATCACCTTCATTAGTTGCTTTCACAACATGCTCCATAGGGGTGTCAATCCCCTTACAATCTTTCATACCAAACTTTTCAAGAATGGAAGTAGCATACTTAGATTGACTTATGAAATAACAATTGCTATTTCTAGACACTTCTATCCCAAGTATAAAATTTAGGAAGCCTAGACCTACCATCTTGAACTCACTAGATAAATCAACTCTGCTTTGCCTATGCCTTCATCATCATTTCCTGTCATAATGATGTCATCAACATAAAGCACCAAAATGATGATCTTTCCTTCATTACATTTGAAATATAAAGAAGGTTCATAAGCACTTAGTACAAAGCCAAGGGAATAGAGAAAATCATGCAACCTAGAGTACCAAGCTCTAGGTGCTTGCTTCAAGCCATATAGGCTCTTCCTTAAGTAGCACACTTTTTGCTCCTCACCAACCTTGATGAAGCCCTCAGGTTGCATCATGCAGATTTCCTCTTCTAAAAAGCCATTCAAGATAGCATTTGTCACATTCATTTGGTAGAGATCCCACTTGAACAAAGTAGCAATGCAAATGATTAATCTAATAGCTACAAGCTTAGCTATAGGTGCAAATGTTTCTTCATAATCCAATCCTTTTACTTGAAGAAATCCTTTAGAAACAAGCCTAGCCTTGTACTTCCTAATAGATCCATCTTGATTGTACTTTATTCTATAAATCCACTTACATGCAAGTGGCTTCTTCCCTCTTGGAAGATTTACAAGATTCCAAGTATGATTTTCTTCTAATGCATCATACTCTACTTGCATTGCATCTCTCCAAACTTTAGATCTATATGCTTCTTCAAAAGATGATGGTTCTTCAAGCAATGTAACTAAGAAGGAGTAAGAGGTAGAAGATGTAGAGTCTTCCTTTTGCTTTCCCTTGTCCACATAGGTGAGCCGTGAGGGCTCGGCCTTGCTTCTTGTTGATCTTCTTGGCGCCCTTTGACTAGGATCTTTGTCTCCATCCTCGGGTTTGTCAAGTTCTTCCTCGAGTTTGTCAAGATCCTCCTCAAATTTGTCAAGATCTTCAATGCACAATGGGTTAGATCCATTAGACAAGCTTTTAGCAAATTGTGACTCATCAAAAATTACATCCTTTCTTACCTTTACTTTCTTGGATACAGGATCATATATCCTATAGCCCTTGCTATTTTCTCCATAGCCAACAAAAATCCCTTTGAAGGAGGTAGCATCTTCCTTCCTTATTGTCTCCAAAGGGATGTGGACATAACAAATACATCCAAAGATTTTAAAATCTTTTACATTGGGTTTTTTACCAAACAAAGCTTGATATGGTGAGATCCCATCAATAGCACTACTAGGAAGTCTATTACACAAGTAATTAGCACAAGTTATAGCTTCTCCCCAAAATGAGATGGGAAGTGATGCATCAAGTCTTAAAGACTTTGCACATTCACATAGACTCCTATTTTTCATCTCGGCCACCCCATTTTGTTGGGGGGTGTAGGAACAAGTGTATTGCAATTTAATGCCATTGATCCCACAAAAGTCTTTCATTTTATTGGAGGTGTGCTCTCCTCCATTATCACATCTTAGTGCCTTGATGGAAGTACTAAGTTGCTTCTCAACTAGAGACTTGAACTTAATGAAAGCTTCATATACAAGACTTTTCTTTGATAGTAACTCAATCCATGCAAATCTAGTACAATCATCTATAAATGTTACATACATCAAGGCACCTCCATTACTTGCATGTGAAAAACTATGTACATCAGAATGTATGAGATCCAAGGGAGAGGGAGATCTTGATGAAGATCTCTTGTAAAAAGATGTGTGTGACTTTGCAAGGCCACATGCCTCACACATCTTTCCACACTTTTTGAAAGCTTTTGGTAGGCCGAGAGCTAGTTCCTTGCTTGCCATTGACTCCATGGATTGAAGATTAGGATGGCCTTATCTCTTATGCCAAAGCTCCACTTGAGATAGCTCCTCCCTAGCCAAGTTCACACTTTCATTTGCAACATTAGCATCCAACTTGAAAAGTCTACGTTGCTTAATGCCACTAGCTATGCACTTATCATTTTTCAAGATGGAACAAACTCCATTCTTGAAATGTACATCTAGTCCATTGTCCATTAATTGTCCTACCTAAGCAAGTTTCTTGAAATGGTAGGAACATACAAAACATTATCTAGATCTATCCTTTTAGATGTGCCTAAGCAAAGAGGAATAGATCCTATACCATCTATCTTGCATTCTTGATCACTAGCATTGTATATTGATTTCTTAGAGTCATTATAAGAGAGAAGAGTAGAAAAATAATGCTTGTTAAAAGATATGTGGGAACTAGCCCCACTATCTATCCACCATGTGTCTTGACTTGAAGTTGGTGTAGATGCAACCATTAAGGATGTGTTGAATCCATCCTCATTTTCTAATGTTCTCTTGATCTCCATTTGCTTGTTGATTCTTCTTCAAGTAACATTTTGAGGCAAAGTGTCCTTTCTTCCCACAAAAGAAACACTTGAGCTTTGCCTTGTTCTTCACTTTGCCTTTGGAAGTTCATCCTCCATTCTTCGTCTCAGCCTCCTTGCCTTGATTCTTCTTGAATGGATGTTGTTTCTTCTTGTCTTTGGATGTAAAATTTGCTTTCTCCTCTCCTCCATTTAGTGACATGCCTCCCATTATTGTCTTGAGGTGTAGGAGTCTACTCTCCTCAGCCACAAGAACATTGTGCAACTTTTCAATGGACGGAAGAGTGTCTTGATTAGCAAACGATTGGACCAAGTTGGTGAACTCATCACCTAGGCCATTCAATTGATTTGTACTAGCTCTTGATCTTGGATCTTTTCTCCTATAGCACTCAATTCCTTGTTAAGAGATTTGATCCTAAGGACATACTCTTGTCCACTCTCTCCACTTACTTTCATGCTTTGAAAGACTTGATTCCTTAGCATGAGGATTCTTGAAGTGTTATTGGATTCATAGATACTCTTTAATAAATCTCAAGCCTCTTTTGATGAGGCACAAGAAGACACCTCCTTCAAGAGGTCATTGCATACATTCAACTTTATGCAAGGTAGAGCTAATCTTGCTCTCTTCTTGTATTTGGTTTGTTCTTGGGAAATTTGAGGCTCTTCCTCAACTCCTAGAACTATGGCAAAGAGGTCATGAATCACTAGGAGTGATTCCATCCTCACTTTCCAAATGGAATAATTTGTGGAAGTGAGTCTCTCACTTGATTCCAACAAATAACCACCCATGGATCACATTGTAGAATAAATGCTCTTCTAAAATCACAAAGATTAATGAATTTTAAGGATCTATGAAAGGCCTAAAGCTCACAAGATTGCCTATAGCCTTGTCTCTATCAAACTAGCACACAAGCTTGAATGATACACAATTAGATCTTGACAAAAATTCCTAGCTTTCACTCTCACAATTTTTTTTTGCTTTACACTCTTCTTAGAGGTTTCACTTCAACTAAGGATCTGAACAAATCAACCTCTTAGATCTGATCTTAAACTCCAAAAAGAAATGCTTCAATGATCCAAAACTTTATTTGGTCATAGGCATTAGCTAGATTGAATCTAGATCAATACTATGCTTCAAAAAGCACTAAATTTGGACTAGAATTGAGATTATAAGACCAAAAAAAACAAGGTAACTTGAAATGAAAGTTGTTGTACGGTTTCACATGTATGGAAAGTACATACACAGCCTCCAAGTCGATTTGATCCAAATAGAAACAAGCTATCACTCTAGATGAACTCGCCTCACTAGTATTGGCCAAAAACAAATTTTTGCCAATGATCTTTGCAAGTTTTATGAATCAAATGATCACTCTCTTACTCGGCTCTGATACCATGATAAAATTTCAGTTTTAGGACATTAATGATTGTACTTAACAATCATAGAGAGTTATTGGTTGCTCAATCAATGGATCTATCAAGTTCTACACTTTAGATCTTGATCTAGATTTAATACACTTAGATTTAAGCAAGAGCAATGGATCAAATCTTCATAAACAAGTGAGAGCAGCCTCACACATGTGGAGTACTATCCACTGTACGGCCTGCACCTAAAACAACAAGTACATAGGTTCTTGATAGCAATCATTCAATAAAATTACAATTCTATTGACTAGAAATCTCACAAAAGTGTAGAATGCAAAAGTCTCATCAATCTCATTACCAAAATGATGATCCTGTTATGGATCAAGTACATCCATGAGTCTGGTACAGTCCAGCAGGTCTTAACACGTGTGAAGAGTGCCACATCACTCAGATCTATCCATTTGATCCATCCTTGATCCTTATCCAAAGTTGACCTTCTATGGAAATAGAGCACCTATCCAATGTTATGGTTGTGGAGAGAACCACCGCATCGCCGAGTGCCCATATAAAGGCACCTACACACCTATCTGTAGGGAATGTGGCCATGGCCATTGCTATAAAGATTGCCCATCCCGACCAGTAGAGCCGCAAGTTGACACACCTGTCAACCTTGCAACTATTGTACATGATAGGAGAGCGAAATCCACAAAACTAGAAGTCCTTGTCTACGTTCAGACACGTGTCCAACACTTGAAAGAGTCCCCAGTGGTAGAGAGAATTTTGAACGAGGAGCATAGTCAACCCCATACTATAATCCATTACACTAAATCGACTGGACCAGGAGAGTATCCCAACCCACAAAAAGAAAAAGAGCGTTATATTAAGGTAAAAAAGTGGATACAAGAGGAGCAAGCTAAGGCCCCTATTTGTGATCTCAATCGGCCAATAGAACCTATGGATTCGCCTGTACACTCGAATCAAGCTGTGAATGCTCCTACCTCAACCATGAACCAGGAAGGGCTTATCCAACCTGAGTTTGAAGAACCCTTTGCCTCCCTAGAAACAGAAAGGAGTGGGACTGAAGCCTTAACTGCTTTATTGTCCAGTCATGAAGATGAGGTTGTTTTCGGTAGATCTAAGACTATGAAGTTAATGACAAAGCAAAGATCTGCGACCTTCACATGTACATTTTTGACAATTCCCATGGGTTTGACACAGCTCTGATCAGCAAGTTTTATAGAAAAACTTACGGGCTTTAAGGCACTCAACCCCCACTCTCGATATGTGTCTGATGACATGATGTTTACACCTGAACCAACGTCAATAACAGCAGCTACTGAAGGGAGGTTCTTGTGCTGAACAAGTAGGGTAACATTACTTTTCTCATTTTCCCAAGTAGCACCAATGGCCATTACGAACTGGTCATCATCACTCTCTCCATTCACGAAGGGTCCTGTAGGTGTATTTTTATCTCCTAACCAGACGGTTAAGGCTTGGCGTAGGGGTTTGGAATTCTTCAACACATCACCTAAGGGCAGGGTCACGTCGACCTTATTGTTGCAACCCCCATTACTCCGAACTGATCCAACAAGAGTTGGAAAAGTTACTAGAAGCTGGATTCAGATATGAGATTGAGCATACCGATTGGGTATCCCCAATTGTGATTGTGCCTAAAAAGAATGGAAAACTACGCATTTGTGTAGACCTCAAGAAACTTAACGCAGTCACAAAGAAGGACCACTTTCCCCTGCTCTTTACCGAAGGAGTACTCGAACGAATAGCAGGAGAAGAGGCCTATAGTTTCCTCGACGGATTCAGTGGGTATAACCAAGTGCAAATAGCACCTGAAGACTAGCATAAAACTGCCTTCGCATGGGGGACTTATGCTTCTCGCGTAATGCCATTTGGGTTGTGTAATGCACCAAGCACCTTCCAGAGGATTATGCAACATGCCTTCAAGGAGTTTTTTCAGAAATTCTTAGAAGTATTCCTTGATGATTTGTGTGTACATTCAGCCCGTAGGTATCACTTAAATTGACTGGAATGAGTTCTGCAACAATGTCGAAGATATGGCATTCCCCTTAACCCAGCCAAATGCCAAATATGGGTAACTCATGGCATCTTGCTAGGACATATCATATCGCAATACGGAATTGCCACTGATCTAGATAAGATCAAAGTAATAATTGAGACGACCCTGTCCAAAATAGTGTGTGATGTCTATAACTTTATGGGCCATGCCAATAACTATAGATGTTTTATATTACTATTTGCATTATTGGCCTTGCCACTATACCGCCTCATTGTTGAACCTAAGTGGACACAGGAAGCCCTAGACGCCTTCGAAAAGATTGAGCAAGCCTTGGTCACTGCCCCAATCCTACGATCTCCAAATTGGAGCATCAAATTTTATGTGCACACAGATGAATCTAACTATGCAATAGGGATCGTGTTGACCCAACCAGGTGAGAAAAGGAAGATTTTCCCATCCGCTTCGCGAGCTGTCAGCTCATTGAAGCTGAAGTTAACTACACTACCATCAAGCGGGAGGCTCTTGCCATGATTTTTAGCATTAAAAATTTTTGACATTACCTTTTGGCCAACCCTTTCGCCTTTTATGTTGACCATCAACCATTGTTATATCTGGTAAATCGACCTTGTACGACGGGCCGTATTACACGATGGCTTGTACAGCTTCAAGAGTTTGAGTTTCGGATAGTGGTTAGGACCGGAAAACAACATTATTTGGCTGACCACCTTTCTAGATTGACGACACGTCGAGAAGAAGTGAGAGTTGATGATGAACTCCCGAATGCTCATATTTTTTATGTTGATGTAGTTCCAGAATGGGCCGCCGATATAGTTGAGTATCTTGTGAGGGGATGACCTGATCCTTCACTACCTTCCGTAGATCAACGAAAGTTGATAATAAAAGCTGCCCCGTATAGCTTAATAGCTGGACAACTTTATCAAATGGGAATAGACCATATCCTTCAAAGATGCCTCCTAGACCATGAAATAAAACCTATTATTAGTACAACTCATGAAGGAATTGGTGTTGGTCACTTGGCCGTTGACGCTACTACTCAAAGGTCCTCCAAGAAGGATTTTGGTGGCCTACCCTACACCGTGATGTGGCAACCTTTGTGAAACACTGTGATGTTTGCCAAAGAGCCACAAAATCGAGAAAACTTGGGTTTATGCCTTAAAAGCCTATCATAGCAGAAAATCCTTTCGAAAAATGGGGTATAGATTATGTTGGTCCCATCCACCCAGTCACTAGAGGAAGTCAAGCCCGATATATTATGGTGGCGACATATTATTTTATGAAGTGGGTAGAAGCAAAGGGCGTTAGAGTAGCCAATGCAGCCAGCACAACTAAGTTTCTCTAATTGAACATCGTCACGCGCTTCGGATGCCCTTTAGAACTTGTGAGTGATCGCGGAACTCACTTCCTGAATGAAACAATACGAGTACTCCTAGCTGAATTCCTTGTGGTTCATTGCAAGAGTACGCCTTATTATCCCCGATGTAATGGACAGGCCGAATCTTCCAACAAGATTTTGTGCAATATTATCACAAAGACCGTGGAAGCCAGTAGGTCCGATTGGGAACATAAACTCCAAGCAGCTTTATGGGCGTTTCAAACAACCTATAAGCTTGCCACTGGCCATACTCCATTTCAACTGGTCTATGGACTCAAGGTTGTAATGCCTGCTAAGTTCATTATCCCTAGCCTAAGAGTGGTCATGACAGAACGATTAGACACAAGTAAGTCTACCCAACGTTGATTAGGCTTACTGATGAATTTATGCAAAACCCGAACCATTGCCTTGCATGCATTGCACACTGAAAAGAAACGCCGCAAAGCCTGGCATGACCATGTCCTAAAACAAAAGGACTAACACAAAGGTGACCTAGCATTGATGTATCAGAGCAAGGTCACGAAAGGCAAATTGAAATTTTCCGGCCTCGGACCCTACCAAGTAATGAAAATATTTGAGAATGGCGCAATTCAATTGGCCACACTGGAGGGTGACCACCTTGGTAAATAGTAGTCGGCTGAGGCGCTATTACCACTTACCTCCCACTGTATAAACTTCATCAATTTTTTGTATGATTATTTTTTGTCTTTCTTTGCATTTTCCCAATTGTTTATGAACGATTCTTCTATTTGTCTGTTTTTTATTACAATGTACAAGGAGTGGTGTTATGTGTAGAGAGTAGAGCTCTAGGGACGAAAAAACAATCTACATGGTTCATGGAGTTAGTACAGGTTACAGGTAAGGACGTTGAAGGCCACCAAATATAGTACAGTGCAACAAAGTGAATCAACAAGGGGTCAAAAAAAAAAAGGAGTTCTATATTCATCAACAAACTTTGAACTCAGTGCCAAAATCAGTGCCAGTGAAGGAAATACCATTTGCCGATGATCTGAACAGTTCCAAACCCTTCACTATTCAGCCAAATAGACAACACAAGTCACTAGCGGAGACAAAAACCTCAATATCTCTCCCAATTTTCACTGTCTTGGTTCTCCTATTTGATCATGGCTAGAACACATCTTGATAAGTCTAAATTGAGTCCGGGGATCCATGAACCTTAAATTCCAACCCTGTAGGCCAAAAATAGTAAAAATCACTCAAACCCACCTACAGGCTTGTCTTTTTGAGATGTTGGCTCGCCGTCTTCACAGTAGACTCCTCATATTATGCTCTATCAACAATGAGTGAGGCAAACCAGGACTCTTAGCCAATTTTTGTTGGGGACCCATTCTTCAAAAATCACTAAACAGGCTCCCCACATGCGTGAAAATGACATCATGGTTCGCCCCCTTGATATTTTGCACATCTTTCTATGATAAAACTACTGCCAAACCGGCAAGCCAAGATCCCCAACCAAACTCCCAAAAATAGAGATTTTGTGATTTTTTGAGTTGAACTAAGTTATTTTGGCCATTTTTAGCACTGTTTTGGATCCCCACATGTGTGAATGACCTGATCTTGGTCCGCCTATGTCACCATTGATCTTAGAATGTCCTTTTTAGTTGATTTGATATCTAACATCTTGGTTTCCCAAATTTGGGGATTGGGGGGGGGGGGGGGGGGGGGGGGGGTTGGGGTTTGGGGGGGGGGGTCTATATAAGGAGGTGAGATCCATTCAAAACTCACACTTGCTACAGACATGCTACCGAAATTTTCTAGAAATTTGCCAGCATCCCCAAAGCAAAATCCAGCAGTCACAAAGGCCACCCATTCATTCTCAAAGCTCACCTGCTAGATTCAACAACTTTTATTGCTCTTTTTCACTTTTGAACTTGCTTTTTCGAAAAATTTAAGCACTTTTTGGGCTTAAACTTGCCAAGATGGTGAAGGAGGATAAGGATAAAGGCAAAGCCATAATCGATCCTACACGACCAGTCAAAAAGCTCAAGCTCACACAAGAGTTGGACCCAGATTTCATTGTGGGAGAAGAAGATCTCACCCCACACATATCAGATGTCGAAATGATGGAGGAAAAGCCGGCCATACCAGAACTCCTCCCGGTGCCAAAATCCTACGAGGCACAAAAATGGTGGAAATCAAGGGAGCCCCTATTGAAGACCTGCGGATTTCAAAACTATTCTCCTCCTGTACGCCAATTCACGATCATTGTGGAGTATGCATTCCGCTCAACCGTTCAGGATATTCTGAGCTTCAAGTACAGGCTGAACCAAGTGACACACACCCATCTCATTTGCCACAGAAGCTCTTATGGCAATTGGCATTCATGATGGGCCAAGGCGCATGTCGACACACAAGACAAGGGCCGTGAAAGTCGAAAAGTATATGGACATTACTAAAAAGGCATGGCGCATGAATGATGGCCTATTACTTGAAGCCATCGTTGATGAAGTTCTTCAAGGAGCTGCTACCTTAGTAGTCAACTTTTTTGAGGTGGCAAGGTCAAGGAAGGCTCGCATTTCAATGACCTTATTTATGTACTTACTAGCTGCTATTACTGAGCCAGATGGATACAACTACAGTTAGGCTCACCTAGTCCAAGAAGAAATTTTTAAGGTCCTTCTCTCTCCAAAGAAGCAGACTGTGGTGGGACCACTTCTCACTCAACTAGCAATACACCAAGCGGACTACCTAATTGACCCTTCAACGGACTTTCCAGCAAAATCTCCTATTGAGGCCATGTCTTCTAAGGCAAAATCTAAGAAGTCCACGCCAGAGGATAAGGATTGGCAACAAGAAGTCCAACACCTTTCGACACAAGCAACAGTCCAAGCCGCACCCAACTCGCCCAAGCATCCTTTGCCATGCAATTGGAGTCCATACTAATGGATGAAGCAGCATCACAACCAGCAGCAACGGCTATTCCAACTAGCCCTTCAAGGCAGAGCAGCCGACTCCAAGAGCTACTCAAGCGAAGGCCAACTTTTTTTAAAGTTTTCATTCCATTACGGGTATAATGACCGTTAATAAGACAATGTCTAAAAAACTGAGTTTTCTTAATAGACCAATGTGCTTATAAAGTTATATCAATGAATGTTTGCAATTCTGACATTAAGCAACGAAATAAAAACGTTAATGCCTTTAAAAACCAATTAACACCATACACAAGCTCTTACAGTACTGCATTTTAATTATCCCAAACCAATACGGCTTGGAGAATACCCATTGGAGAACACAACTAGCTATGCAATTTTGTCCCAAGTCGAAATTTTAAAGATTAAGTGAAATCATGCGATATTGAGTTATATATGTTCTGTATAAGCATTTTTGTATAGTTCCATGCTTTCTTGAATTTCAAAGTATAATAGAGGTTAATTAATGATTGATATGATATTGCTCTACATAAAGTGCATTGAATGTATAAACTCAAAATGGAACAAACCAAATTGTCGTAATTGAAATATGAAAACTTGGAATAGTGAGACCATGCTTTTGATGCAAAACCTAATAATAGTGTGCTCTCTGTTCTCTGATGTATGTTCTCAAACGAACATGCGATTGTTGGCGCTGACCTAATCATAGGACTAGAGTGCTATATGTTCTCTGTTGCATGTTCTCGGACGCCAAAAGGGAGCCAGTGCGAGATGAGGGCGAGCACCATGAAATTCCATATTGAAAAATTCTCTACAAAACAAATTGAAATTGCAATTAACATAATCTTGTACATATATTGACTTTATATATTTAACTTGCCATTGATACAAAGTTGCTATTCTATTTTTTTGAGTAATTTTAAAAAATATCACTCCAAAAAATATAGAATGTATCTATAAATAATAATAATATATACCAAGTACTGATATACAACTTCGCAACTTTTATCAGTCAATGAATTGGTCTATGATTATGTATTCATGAAAACATGAGAAGAAATTCTAAAATGTTTGACATTTTTTATTCTTAGCAAGAATTAGTAGTTAGAGCACCTTTAATGGCCTTTCAATCAATATTGCAACCAAGTTATTAAGCAAAATGAAAAAATATGTTTCAAACAAATATGCATGAAGCTCAATACGAAATCAAGGTCTAGTAGACTACAACAAAAAGCACAAATTGTAGTGTAACACTAGGATCCTCCTCGTTGTTTGAATACAGAATGCCATAATCATCCACCGAGTAAAGAGAAGACCAGTCCGTTCCACTGCCGTAGAAAGAATCCCAGAAGCTTTGATCACTGTCACACTCATCTGCGACCCAATTTGAAGGATCAGACTCACATTCAAGATGCCAGTTCATCAGCTTCCCCTCTTCCTTTTGCATATCGACCGATTGAAAATAAAAATTTATTGTTTCCACGAAGCACGTCCGCTCATCATCTGTGTCGCCTCAGATAATTGCCTAAACGATTCACGATGCATTTATCGAAAACACTGGATCGCAACACAAAAATATAGAATTGTAACGGAACGACAAGGAAAAGCTTATTTTGAACATTTTGCTATAAGAGACAAAAACAACCAGATCACAACTGCTATCACATATGCCTCTTGCTTTTCAAAACCTTTTCAATCAGCCTCTGCCTATGATACATGTACGTGATGCCGAAATCAGGCATGTAGAGTAGCACAAAAAAAAAAACACGAAGCCGCCAGAATCGTACATGCAGACCAACACAAAAACACACACATTGCGAGCAGACACATAGAAGAGAAAGACAGAGCACTGAGAGAGAGAGAGAGAGAGAGAGAGAGAGAGAGAGAGAGAGAGAGAGAGAGAGAGAGAGAGAGAGAGAGAGAGAGAGATACGATTCAAATTTGGAAACTCTCATGCAAGTACATAACTTCCTATTTACAGACCACAAAATCATAGCCTCTGATTTCAATGCATATAGATGCTCCATAGCATGCCATATGGCCAAATTCAGGTATAGGACAAAATTGTAAAAAACCACATTAACGAAAAAAAAACGCATTAACAACATTAACAATAGCCTAGTTACCCAACCCCCACCCCCCCCCCCCCCCCCCCCTTTCCCTCCATCTTGTACCTCGAGCCTCTCCTCGGGCTTCTAATCCACGCGCACAGTAGTAAACCAGGAGCAGTCCAGGCCCGGATCCGAGAGAGAGAGAGGGGGAGAGAGAGAGAGAGAGAGAGCACCCGGGTGGCTGAGGGATGGAGTAGCGAGCCTTCCCTCACAAGTGCTTACACAGACAAACAGGTGCTTATTGGGCGCGCTGGAGGGCTGTACTGAGGCGCTCTTCCAGGAGCACTCAAATGCTGTTTCATTCACAGTTTTCTTGTGTTATTTGCAAGAAGTTAAGAAGTCACTGCCTCTGCTGTTTTTGGCGGATAGCAGCTAACTGTAGGGCGTTTATAGCAATTGCTCAGTTTTATATAACTCTACAGAAGCATAAGCAAGGTTTAGATTACAAATTTGCAGGGTTTGCCATTATTATGCTTGAGGAACAGGGTAGATGCTGCCCAAATTTCCCCTGAAATTTAATCTTGCATAATAGCTTTTCTATTTCACAGAATAGCTTTGTTTTGAACCAAACCACTTCAAACAATGGCTTTACAGGCTCCAAACCCTACAACCACACAGTTATTTGCTAGAAAATGGAGCATAAACCTGTAACTCCATAATAGTCTACCATGCAAACCTGTAAATTGCCACCAACACTCACAGCCAAATGATTAGTGCATTTTTGCCTCTATTCTTGCCTTTTCTCACAGCAGTTTCCTAAAAAGCAATAGACAGCAAACCAAATACAAAAACCACTAAAGAAAAGAACAAGAAGCCTGAAGAGAAAAAAATTCCAGCATAACCTCTAAAGAAACCGTTGCTTCAACAAAAAGTGCCTACAACAAAGTAATCGGCAACAATGGAACTAAAAAACAGAATTTCTTCCTAAAACCCAATTCGAAATGCTAAAAAACTCAATCGAATGTGATCTTGGTAGTGCACTTACCACACAAACGATTGCACTTTGAACAAGAGATTACAATGGGAAGAATAATCCAAAATTCCACCACTTGTTTCACTGAAATCTCGAGAAAACGTCGAGATTCTTCCCAGCACTCTCAATGGCAAAAACCTGCTTAGAATGGCGCTGATACCAATGTAAAGTCCTACACACAAGATACTAGTCTAAGCATGCCAAACAAAGCAACAACACAAGGGAATGGGTGGTGGATAAACCAGCCCAACTAAACCTAGGTCCTACGCATCTAGCCCCCAAGCTATGGATCAATCACAGTCATGGAAAGAGGAATCACACTAGCAGCTTGTAGCTACCAATCACAGAATCAATCATACACTAGTGAGAGCCCAATAGGTATACTTATACCCTCCAAGGCCCATGCATCACTAGTAGTGCACTGTGACACCTCACTGGACACCTTTGCAGCCTATTTGGGCCACGTCATCCAGTTTTCTAATGACTCACTGATAGACCCATACGAACTCCACCACCATGTGTTTAGGCCTACAACCATTAATTATGACCATGTACACATAAAGGCCCCAGTTCCCTTATAGTCACAATTAACTTATGGGTTGTTGGTCTACTGATCCCTAGCGTGGACACTGGCTTGCCATGTGGCAACTTGCGAGCCCCAGCAAAGGGCCAGGCAAAAGGACTTGCCCCTAGTCTGAAACCACCCGAAGTGCATGTGAGTTCTGTCAATTAATTTTTACAAAAAAATAGTACTTGAAATAAACTGTTGATTAAATAAATATTTTGGATTGAAACTCAAACCAATTCACAGTCTTCATTTGCTCCCTCCTCGACATTGTAGCTACACACATCTCTTGCATTGGGCTTGTTGTACATAAAAACATGTCATTCTTTGAGATGCAAGCACATAATTTTTCATGGAAATTTTCATAGGAAAATGAGCGGTCATACGGAAATATTAAGATGCTCGTAGTGGTAGGCACTTATCACCATCCTAATATGCGAACTTGCTCCTTTGTAAAGTCAATTGGGATCATCTTTGCCTTATTCATCAAATTTGTTACTCAACCACTCCTAGCTCTCATCCCACAACAAAGTCTTGACATTGACTCACCAAGATCTCACCCTCCACTTATTGGAAGAAATGGCTTATCTTCTACTACAACATCACATTCACATCCTCTTTACTTGAAGAAAGATAACAAGAACAAAATGAAAAAACAAATAGGATCACATGTCAATTTTCAATAGAATAAAGAGCAATCAAAGACCATCTATTATTCATCTTCATCGGATTCTAAGAAAGGATTATTTTGCAGGTACTACAAGAAGAAGGGGCATTTATTGGAGAATTGTCGTATTCTCAAATACAACAATAAAAATCGGAACAAGCATCAATGTGTTTCTCAACCGCAAGCAAATGCAATAGCAAAAGAATCTTCTCAGCCTAATGATAAAGATAAAGATGGTTGTTGATCCACAACTATTCTTGCATAATTAGCAGAAATCTAATATTACAAAGTCAACTTTGTTTCTACAATTTTATTAGCTTGCCTTCATGTCAGCTCAAATACTTGTGGATGACTTTTGTTTTAATCATTAAACTAGAATAGTTATCAACGTAGTAGGATTATTTCCTATCCTATCCTCAATCCAAGATCCAAGCATCAAAGAGATGAAAGTAGTCGTCACGCAGAGGTTTGATCTTGTAAGAGCCATAGCATATCTCAGATTTCAGCATGTATGAAAGATCCACATCTAACTCTAACATCCATTAACACTATATCCATTAACCCTAAGATCCACAATGATAATAGCTTACTCTTTCTCTCTCTCCTTTTCTCTCTCACAGAAATTATAAGAATTAGCAATTCCAATAACATTCAAATCCAACAATTAGCAAATACAACAAAAGCATGAGAGATTGTAGTGGGTTTCTTTCCTTGCCTAACTTCAATCCAAAATCTAGTCAATCTAGCATCAAAGAGATGAAGTTAGTTGTCACGCATAGATTCGTTCCCATGAGAGCGATAGTATAGTTCAGATTTCAACATGAATGGAGGATTCACATCTAACTCTAACATCTATTAACCCTACGATCCACTAACACTGCACATCCACAACAAAGATAGCTTACACTTTCTCTCTCTCTCCCTTTCTCTCTCATAAAAAGTATAATAGCATACAATCCCAATAACAATTAGATCCAACAATTAGTAAAATCCAAAGAAGCATGAGAGATGGAGGAAAAGTGATAGAGAGCAAGGACATTCATCAATCCATTTCTGAAGAGAACCAATCGGCTTTATTGAAATGAGAAAATGAACATGTGTAGGAACTCGAGTTGGTCCCTTTTTATAGTAGAGAGAAGGACCCTGGCCTCTGAATCCTATTGGTCCATTTCTGCCTCCCTAATTATTCAAATTTAAAAAAGAGTGGGAACCATCCAAATTGGAAGGACAACCCAACTTTATTCACTAACTTGACATTTAGGCCCTGCGACATTAAAGTCCCGCAAAAAGGCCTAAAGTCCTTTTATTGAATTGTAACTAATCAAATAACTGCGTGATCATCGGGTTGGACTTACACACGCAGGGTGCCAAATCCCTCTCTTATTAACTAGGATTAGGGTTGCCTTGAGATCCACAAACCCTCCAACAGTATCCCCCACCAAAACTGGTGGCGGTTCCACGACACCTGCGAGATGCAGTTATTGGAGACTTTTATTAGCTTTGCGAAGAATCTTTATTAAATGGTACTGCACCTTCTCCATAAAGTCGAGGCGGGCAGTATTAAAATCCAAATTATGGGGCAAAAAACAATGATGGGCTCCTGCAATCCACTTTGAGGTCGTCCAAGATGTGGAGCATGATTCCCAGGAGCCTCCCATCATTGCTGCACGTATATATAAACGAGCAACCGACAACTGATCTTTGATATTCTCTGAGGCCATCGGCTTATTTGGATCGAATGCCAGAGGAGGGAGGCAATCGTCCCATCTGGTTGCCACTGATGCCAACAGAGCTAGATCTTTTGCAAACATTGCCGATTGTATCACTGTGGGATCTAGAGAGTGGACATACTCTCGCTGGTATGCTTGTAAGGCCCGGTGAAAATCTACTGATATTGTTCAGTTGTAGGACTGATGGATGATTGGCCAATTTGGCATATGGATTGTGATCTTGTCCATAGCCAATCCCAAATCTTTCCATTTATTTCTTCTCGTCATTGGCACATAATAGGGATCTATCCGCAATTGGAGAGGGCTGGCCACATAACTCCTGATTGATTCCGGAGTTTTCTCAAAAACGGTAATTCTCCATGCCGGTTGCTCTCCCAATGCAGGTATTTTGTCCACTTCTTTGTTGGCCTCTATCTCGGAGGTCTTGAACTTAAGGACCCATCCACCACGCAAGGACTCATGCGGATGTTGCTTTAAGAAATTTTGGATCTGGTCCTCGACGCTGATGGGCCTTCTGAATAGCGGTGTGGTCCTTGATGAGGATGGACTCCGTTGCACTGCCTGTAAAACTGGTGGTTGTTCTTGTATTTTTGGAGCTCCCCCTTGGTCCATGCCCGAATCCAACCCTGTATCCATTGGTACATCCTCTTGGCGCGTAGGGGAGAATTGTGGCATGACCGATACGGGGATTTGTGGTCTGGCTTCCAACACCTGAGCGGCTGCTTTTCATAAGCCCTGATGGTTTCTTTAGCCTTTGCCAACTCAGTTAAAGCTGCTCCTTTGAACCTGTCAAAGCGGCCTTGGAATCCCTGAAGGGCCACTTTGTACGTTTCCACTTTCTTGAACAAATACGCGATCTCCATCGGAGTGACCGGATGATCTGGTATTTGCGTTTGAATATACGCATCACACTCAAGGGTGGTCGCATCAAATTCACCTTGGAGATGTGTGCGATCCTGCTCTGCCATCTGCAATTGACTTTAGCAGTTGCATCTGTTGCTTGGCATCCTGCACGGCTTTGTCCACCTGATCATTTGCGGTTGTCAGGGCTGTGTGATCAACGGGTTGGACTTACACACGCAGGGTGCCAAATTCCTCTCACTTATTAACTAGGGTTAGGGTTGCTTTGAGATCCGCAAACCCTCCAACAGAGATGGATGAATAAAGTTAGAGAGCAAGGACATTCACAAGTCCATTCCAGAAGAGAACCAATCTGCTTGTATTAGACTGAAGATGAAAAACATGAGGAGCAACTCAAGTTTGCCCCTATTTATAGTGGAGAGGAGGACCTTGGCTTCAAAATCCTATTGGTCCATTTCTACCTCCCTAACTATTCATATTTAAAAAAGAGTGGGAACCCATTCAATAATTGGAAGGAACCAATTTGAAATTGAATTTGAACCAATTTTGGTGGGAGACCCAACTTTATTCACTAACTTGACATTTAGACCTACAACATTAAAAGTCCCACAAAAAGACCTAAAGTCCTTTTATTGACTTTCTAATTATCAAATACCTATGTGATCATCGGGTTGGACTTACACATGTAGGGTGCCAAATCCCTCTCACTTATTAACTAGGGTTAGGGTTGCCTCAGGATCCGCAAACCCTCCAACAGTATCCCCCACCAAAATCGGTGGCAAACCCACTGCACCTCGTGAGATTATTTATTTCGTAATGCCATTGGTTTCCAATTCCAATATATTTTACAGATTGAGTATCAAGTCTCATCAATCAATCATCATAAATTCTAGAAGGAAAACACATTCTTCCTACATAATTCCTTAGCAAACACTTTTAGTACTTCTCTAAAAAAAGTTCTAGTGGAGAAGTAACTAATAACTTCTCTCTTCCAAACAACAATTTTGTCAAAGCTTACTTTATTACAGACAAGTCAAGGGTGTTGGCTCAATCGGTTATCTTGACATCCAAAGTTTCTTTGGTCTCAAGTCCGAGCCTCCCCTTGGAAACCAAGATGCATTATAGACAAGTCAATCCAATGGGGTTGGCTATGTTGGTTAGCTTGCCATCCAAAGTTTCTCTGGTCCCAAGTTCGAGTCTCCCCTTGGAAACCAAAAAGCATTATAGACAAGTCAATTGGTTAGCTTGACATCCAAAGTTTCTTTGGTCTCAAGTTCGAGCCTCCCCTTGGAAACCAAGAAGCATTATAGACAAGTCGTAGGAATAGAGTTTTATTTGAATCATATTTTTTCTTCTAAAAATTGTAATAATGTATTCATTGAAAAAATATTTGGCCCATTTTAGTAAGTCAACCCCCTCAACTGAGCCTCAAATGACGTTTTGGCTTAGAGCCAAGTTTAGTGCTCAAGTTCATCTATTTTCACTTACTTTCTTTATCATCTTAGCATTAGCACATGAGATGTCATATGATCTAGAATCTCCAAGTCACGTCTTTGTGTCATTGTTGTGTTACTGATAAACCTTGAGCTCAAACTGAAAATCAAAGTCAAATCGAAAAACATCCTACCTTTTAAAACTACATCGACGTTTCAAAGGGATAAATTGGAATATTTTGCTTTACACAGAGACTTTGTAAGTGTAAAGTTAGCTAGGCTTCTTCTTTTTTGTTGAGCAAGTTGTTTTTTATAGTGTCATCCCATTTTGAGAAGTCCACAAATTTTGCACTGTATATGGTAGAAAATACACAACAAAGCTTTCTTTTTGTTTTGAAATTAACAAAACGTACAATGTTTTGGTAAGCCACAAGATGTAAAGATTTTAAATCTCACTCGTATGAACAATGTAAAACTAATGATTTATATCTATAGTCACATATTAAATAACTCATTATTTTAGGCAACAACTTGACCTCGATTTTGTTCTTATACAATGGGATCATGAGGAATAATTGAGATGGTAGATGCGAAATGTATAAATTTATTAATAAAAAATGATATTTTCATGGAAGCTTTTAGGCTTGTGACACTATATGTTTGTACACACAACATGCTATTACAACAAGAGCTTTAAAAAGATCAAAAAAGTAATATTATTTTCATAACAATAACTAATAACTCAAGTCTAAACACAAAGTAGTCCAAAAACAACTCAAGAGTAAACACTAAAAGTAGTCCAAATGATGCAGGCAGGATTTTTCGAACAATGCCATGCAAGCTCTTGGACACAGCGACTTGAAACTTTTTGTTTCAGAGACAGGTTGGCCTTGCGTGGGGGATCCTAATGAGGTACATATTGTCAATTAAAAACTGGTTCAATATACAATGTTAACCTGATCAAGCACATTCTCAAAGGAAATGGAACACCCATGAAGCCTGGAGTAGGAATTAATGCTTACATTTTTTGAGCTATTCAAGGACATATTGGCAGAACATCACGACGCAACTGGTCAGGTCATGCCTGCTATCAGCCTGACAATGTTGCTTCATATGCTTTCACCAGCTAATATCAGAACAGTGGCATGAATCCTAATAGTTGAACTTTCTCAGAGCCTTGCAAGCATCACAAAGCATTGATCCAAGTGAGTGTGGAAGCTTATATTTGGCAAATGCCCAATTATATATATAATTGTTTGCTTCATGAGTCATTTTTCTTCATAAAAAACTGAAGTAAGACAACATCCTCATATAAAACAAAAGAATATAAAATAGAAATACCTCATATTGATCTTTCTCCTTCTTTGACCTCAATGATTTTTTTCGGGGTTGTTGACAGAGATGAATAGATTTGAGCCTTTTTTTATTGGCAAATTTGCAGGCTATGGAAACCGCAAGCATCAAGGAAGGTATGTTGATGGAGCTTTTTCTCTGATTGGTTTCAAAATATCTTGTAGGTGCTAAATAGTATAGCTCTTTTTAAAAGCATTTTTGTTCAAAATGTGATCAAGTGCAGCTAAAGCAATCATCTGCCCTGAAGTGCATTATCCAGCAGGCATAGATGCATAGAACACACAATTTAACCCAATGCAATATTTACTTTGATCCAGTTCTGCCAAATGTTTACAAAGCTCAATATCCCATATGCTTCCCAGATCTTAGGTACTAGCTCCACAATATTGGATGTGGGTATGTATATAATTGTGCGCGTGCGTGCACGCACGCACGCATACACATTTAGTGCACATTTAGTAGTGTGAATACTTGAATGATTTTATATAAGATGTTAGACTAGTTAAGAGAAACACAAAATCTTGCTTAAAATGGTAGAAAAGAATAGACTTGTAATACCAATCAAATACCACTTTCCATCCAAAACATCGAGACAATCAACAATAGATTGGTCTACATGCCCTCCTATGAAGGAACATTGACTCAAAGTTCCTCCTTGAAGAAGCTTTGAATCCCTATTATTGTCAACTACTAAAGTAAGAGGAAACAATGTCTCCATATAGAATTAGGCTTCCCACTCGAAAGGTTAGGACCCTACCAATTTTTGTGCGTATCACGTAGTAACACATCTTGATATCTTATAGCTGGTTCTATGTGTGATGAGTTAATGACGTAAGACTTAGTGTGTGAACTGCATTTAAGTGAACGCTGTACATCTCCTTTGTGACGTCGAATACTATCGTAGATTTAACATTGAAGTATAAAATTGGACATGAAAAAATTTCTTAAAATGCATCCAAGTGACTAAACAAATTCAAATGGACACAATATAATCGAGTAATTTTTTGGGAGTCTAAATGTATCCCACCATTGATAAACACCGGGATAAGCAATCAATGAAGCCCCAAGAACCATGGCATATCAATAAAGGCCCTAATTACATATCCGTAAGTTATAACTCTCCTTGTTTGGCAAAAGTTGTGAAGCTGAAAGATGTTGCATACGTGCATTGTTGAAGAAGGCTAAACGTCAATGTGAAGAAAGGATTACAATTTGTGCAATAAAAATGTAAATATTAGTGAGGAGATTATATGAACATGGATATTGAAGAAGATACCCCATAAACTTTAATGCCAAAGAAGGAAAACCCTAAAAACTAAGAATTGATGTACAAAAAATTACTAGCAGATTCATCATTTATGCTATATTGGAAGTGCTCTTGCCTAACATTGTCATTGTAGTGTTTTGTGCAATCACTTAGATCATATATCTTTCAAAGTAAATGCAGGTTTTTCATTCTCTTTCACATGCTTTGGATTGCCCATGTAGGTCACATCAAACAATCTTCCTGTTTGAACACCTTATGGCAAACAAAACATTATTTAACGAGTGCAAATGTTTTAATTCTCAAGAATTTTAACTTGTTAAGGTATCGTTAGAAGGAGCCAACATTCTCTAGAAAACTCAATTGGCTAACCATTCACACTTGATAGAATCGATATAGTAAGCAACTAATATAAGGCCTCTCTAAGAGGCATCAACCTTTTTCACTCCTTGAATCCACCTCTTGAACATTATTGTGGTAATAGCACACAACATATTTCTTGTGCATCTAGGAACACGTATATCTTCCACCTCAATAGAGCATGTTCACTTTGCACGTACACTTTTTATTCATTGATTTGTCAAATAATGTTTCTAATCCTTCCACACAACTCCTTGTATTCCTAGCAATCCTTCTACTTATATTAAGCTACATCAATTTATCTCTAGACCATCTTCATCCTTGACTTTGGACATCAAAGTTTCACGAATCAATCACATTATACAATCTTACGATAATTTTTTCCAAGCAACAAAATAAGTCAAGATATGCAAAATTAAGCGACTACAGAGATATTGCCTTATGTCCCTTGAAACAAAAGAGGCTAACAAAAATCTTCCACTTACGAAAATCTCGTCATAGTCTTCCCATCAAAGAGACTTCAGTGACAAATGTTTATAGATCGTCATATTCTAAAATGATAACACACTTACAAAACTAAAGACTCGAGGCCCACGTGTACACAAAAAGTACATATTACTCGAGAAAAACATGTACAAGTTTAGAAAAACAAAAGCATGCATTTCAAGCTGCTTTGTTGCACAAAATATGAACATATTGTCTCATGACCTTTCAACAAGAGAGACTTAACTAAACTCTTTCACTTACTAGAAGCCCATAGTCTTCATCTTGAAGAGATTATAGTGGCAAATGTTCATAGATTGTCATATTTTACAATGGCAAAACACTTTTGCAAAACTAAATATTCAAGGGCAACTTAAAGAAAAACTACATAATGCTAAGAAAAAACATTTTGGCACAAGCAATAGCATACATTCCAAGCTGATTTGCCACATAAGATATGAAAGTTCAAGAATATGCAAATATTTAATAAGCATCACTTTAAATTTGTTAATGGCGCTCAAACAACATATTAGAAAGTAATGGGATGTCATCATAGTGAAACTAATATGACACTTTAGTATGATGTTCTTTTGTCCATTGAGGACTTTAATCCTCTATTCACATTCTAATGACATCATATTTGTGTTAGGATGTCATTAGTTTTTATAAGGACTTCAAATATTCAATTGCACCTAATATGACATAGGAGTATGGCAATCTACAAAAGAAATTCTAGTAGCTTATAAACCAAGAGTTTCCATCGACACTTGAATGTCTATCTAGATTAATGTTGTTGTACGCTCATTATGCTTCTCTAAGTTGTTATTCAAATCACTTTAATCCCTTAAATATGTCCCCGAAATAATTTCCCGCAATTATTGCAAGTGCAAAACATTCCTCTTTCTGTAGTTTAGTTCACCTTTTTATGCTTGGTCAAGAAATGTGCTTTGGGAACTATGGAGTTGGGGAAACAAGTTTCACCACAAAAAAATCCAAGAAACAAGTTCTCAAAAGTACGCAATCAGCTCAATTACCCTACAATTTACTAAAAAGAAACCTCTCAAATCAATCAGAACATGAATGTGCATTACACATGTCAGGTTGACAAATTATATAGGCCACAATCTAACCCAAAAGAAATGTCCAAGGTGTTGGCTATGCTTCTACTCAAAAAGAGAAGCCCAATAAGGGTGGGCATTAAAAATATCCTACAGTAATTAACTTTGTAATTTCGCATAGAATTTGAGATGCTGGCCATGATTCTACAAAAAAGGATAAGCCCACATATGGATGGGCATTAATGATATCCTACAATAATAACCTATGTAATTTTAATTGCCCAACTTTTGGTTTCTGAACTTGCGTTCAAGAACCACCAAGTAGCCCTTGTATAAGCAGCAGTTATCCGTGAAACAAACTTCTTAAAAAAAAAAGTGCAACCTACTTTTTAAGTGAGATATTTGTATCATGCTTTCTACTTCACAGCACAAAGCAGGTCCTGAATAGTGCTGCTCTGAAGAAATGTCAATAGTAAATACAGATGAGGAATCATGCACCATATGAAGTCATCATTTTATAAGCTTCATTTTCCCTTTCGTCTTGGTAGTCATATCCTAAAGCAGCAGCACGGGCATTAAACTCTTCCTCATCTTCAAGAGGCACTTGTAACCCAACCAGCACATTGGCACCACTTTCACCCTGAATGTAAAATACAATATTCAAACCCAAAAACTTATTACACTCCCTCAAACAAAAGAATTCGATTTGATTTGCAACAGTATCATCACCCTTTAGTGAAACCTCCCATGGGCTATGAAGCTTTGATTCAATGAGAAGACAATAAGATGATACAAACTTTTAAAAAAAAACAAAAGCATATAGCATATCATTCCACATAGACGGTGGGCTTACTTGTGCACGATAGTGAAAGAGTGTGATATTCCAACGAAGAGAGAACATGTCCAAAAATTTCAGCAATGCACCTGGCCTTTCTGGAAATACAAATCTATAGAGTAGCTCATTCTCCACACATGTACGACCACCCATCTGCATACAAACTATCCAATATAAGGGACACTAACTAAGCTAATTGTTTGATGTGGTGCTACAAGAACAGAAGTTATTATGCATAGTTACCTGAAGTATTTAAAATGACAGCTTACCAGATGTCTTAGATGATCTTTTACCAGGTCATTGTCAGTCATATCCAATAATTGCATGGCATGTCCTGCCATCCTTCCCTTCAGGGCCTCAAGTTCCTCTTCCTTATGAAGATCAACACTGTCAAATAGAAACGACTCACACTTACTCGGGACAATATCCTAAAAAAGGACAAGAATAAGACCTCATCTGCCAACAGTAATCAAACCAAGGAGATCTAGTAGCATATTGTGTGTAGAACGAGCACAGGTATTTGCAATCTCACTAAAACTCATTTAACAAGTGCTTAAATCCAAAAGTAGTTCCAGAGAAAAAGTACAAAAGCAGAAAGCATACATTAGGTCTGACTAAACATTTCAGTTTTACAGCCTTTGAAAATATATTTCAAATAGATTCCAAGCTGCAGCTATATACAATAAAGAAAAAATTCCTGGGAGTAGTTGAATAAAAAATGCAACTATGTTTTGCACACTACATATGTTCATGAAATTTGTAGATATTTATGACTCCGGCACTTTGATATTCCTCATATAAGGGCTTGAGATTCCCCACTAAACCCTTCTCTGTCTGAGAGCCTTCACAGCAAGCAGGAAAATTGGATGACTAACACTCTTACCTGCATAACACAAGCGCTTTCTCCTTGCTTGAATAACGATACCTAAACTCAGTAAAATTTACTGCTCCAATCTGCAAAGTTTTAAAAGCATGGTTGAGGTACATCACATGTTTGGGTTCTCAAGTATTGTCCAGAACGATGACATACTTTTTTTTGTAAATTAACGATTCTTTGGAGCTCATTTGTAGCTTGTCATAATTTGAGCTTTGAGTATTTTTTGAGTAGTGCAACCTTTTCAAAAATGAAAAACAGCTGGCTTGATACAAGTACAAAGATAAACATAACATAATACCTTTTCAACAAATTTTTTGAAGGAGCCATGTTCTTCTGGCATGAAAATGGCAAGAACAGCTTCCTTTCGTGCACCTACATTCGCAAGCTCAGTGACAATTCGTAAACGGTCAAAATTCATGTTTGCTCCGCTAGTAATGGCTACGACTGCCTCATTTTTCAGTCCATAATATTTGCAATATGCTTTAGCTCCTGCAAGCGCAAGTGCACCTGCTGGCTCCAAAATGCTTCTTTTTTCTTCAAACATGTCCTGCAAGCATCCAATATTGAAAAATTTACAAAGAAGAGCAGAGCCGATGCATGTAGCTCATTGCATTGGTGAATTAGGAGTTCTATTTTGAGGACTATAGCATACAAAAATGCAAAAAATGTGACATAAATTACTCAAAAACAGTCAGAATGTACAGATTAGTGAACGCAACACGAATGAACTCCAGCATACAAAAAATGGTCCTGCACTAGCAAGTTCATAAATAATTCTGATAAGCCTCAGGATATTCGTTGCTCCGGAGGCCGTGCTCACAGGCTTTATCCTCATAGGATGAGGCTTAAGAAGGAGGAGGAAGTGAGAAGGATACTCAATGAGTATCTTAGGTTAGGATACATTGAGAAGGATACTCAATGAGTATCTTTATTTAGGATACATTAAGCCTAGCTATTCACCCTCGCTTCACCAATTTTGTTTGGTGAAGAAGAAAGTTGGATCTTTCAGAACGTGTGTAGCTTATCACAGCTTGAAAAAGATCACAACGAAGCACGTGTATTCTGTGCCACAAACACATGATTTGTTGGATGCATTGCATGGCGCAAAAGTGTTTAGCAAGTCCGATTTTAAGAGTGGCTATCATCACATCCATATCAGGGAGCCTGATGTGCCAAAGACGGCAACTTCATACGCGCTTTGGACATTTTGAGTTTGTAGTGATGCCCTTAGACTGACCAACACTCCAACAACATTCATGACGCTCATGAATCACATACTCGGAATCTATATGGGTAGCCTTGTCGTTAAGTTTGTCAATGATATCTTAGTCTACAGTAAGTCAATTCCTGACCATATAAAGCATCTAGGAACGGTATTTAGGGTATTGCAAAACATTGTTTAGTTTGCCAATGATAAGAAAACCGAGTCATGTATCATTCGGGTGGTTTACCTTGGTCACATAGTGACAGCAGAGGGAATTGTTGTAGACCAGGCCAAGGTGGCTGTAATATTGAGTTGACCCACCTAGAATTCATTTGCTGCTACAAACATTGTGCAAAATGCTGTAAAGAATATCGAATTGCATGCCCACGAAATTCGACGAAACAAATGCGGATTCAAGCTTATAGAGTAGTCATTACACCTTGATTGCAGCACATATTGCATCACGGGTCACTAGCACCACGCCATCAACAAGATCCCTGCATAATCGAAAAGTTTCTTCTCCCACAGTCTTTACAGCAACCCCATCTGCAAAGCCTCCACATTGTTCCAGAATAACACGCTCACCATGATAAAGTGACAAGGCCATTGCATTTGCATCAGTTGGTTCAACCCCAATGATGCGAACCTAGTAAAAGGTGACCAAGTAATCAGAAAAATCATAGAACAATATTGCAATGAAATCCTAGCAGATGCGAGTGATATTAGATACAGAAAGCAAGTTATACAATCCACATGCAGCAGACTAAAGTTGTCAAAATGGCAGTAGTTCAGATACAGAATGCAGGCACCTGCATCATCTTAAAATCAATCATAGCAAACATTTTATTTACTCGAACTTCCATTTCAACTCTGCTACTTCGGTTACGAATGTCACTCACTTAACTGTGGATGGAATAGACAACCGTTTTACAAATACCCTGACTCACTACAAGATTGAGTCAAGCTCGTGCACCTGAGAACTACAAAAACTACAAGACTTATGTTTAAAAGGTCATCTTCTCAGCATACTAAAGGATGAAACAAATGAGAGTAGCTTTTTGATAGTAAAATGTTCAATTTTAGAGTACTTTGAGTTAAAAATGCCCTGAGAACTTCTAATGCTCTAGTGAAAAGTTGACAGAATCTTGAAAAAGCAACCAAGAAAGTAGCTGCTCAACTTGTGTTTACAGCTACATTTTAGTTCGATTGCCGATGACTATCTTGAGACTTGATCTTGGATAGATTGTTAAAGCAGGAGGACCACACTCGAACATGAAACAAATTGATGTGCAATCTTTAACTTTGTGGAGTCCACCAACCAGTCTCAGACAATTATCATCATCATGCATAGAGTCTGAACTAAAAACTGAAGCATCTCCACTCACGCAACCATTACGAAGGTAAATAAATGCGTCAGCTTATTGAATCCTAGCTACACTACTAAAAAAATTAGACAGATTTGAACTTCGCCATGATGCCCACCCTAGGACAGATATACGGTTCTAAAAGCATGTGTAATTATAGACATGTTGATCTGCACCTCTGAGCATGTTCATGTGTGAGCCTTGTAAGGAGCAGACCGAATTTGCGAATTTATTAACAGAACTATATATATGTAGTAGAGTGTACACAAGTACTAAATGCAACCATAGAAAATGGCAATGTTAAGTTTGTAGAATCTACTCATAAATCAATAACCTGTAGAGTGAAGTTCATGCTACCACATCCACATACACATCAATAATTTCAAATAGGATGCCCATGTAGCATGCATAAACATAAACCCCAGATAAATCTCCACGAACTTAAAAAAACAGAACCTCTGAAAATTCCTAATACTTCTTCCACGCAAAACACCAGCATACACTGAGGATTGTCTTCAAAAGCTAAGCCAATCCAATAAAATCTGTACTCCCTCACCCACAATTATATAGATTTCCCTCTGAGACTCCAAAATAAAATTCAAAGTAAGAATGATAAATGTCTTAAAATTTGGTCCTTACCCAACAGATAACCTGTTGCAACGAACAATATGTGCCAGCACTTAAGCACGCTCGATATAAACCTACATGCAAAAAACTTGGAGAAGGTAGCTGGAGGTAAAATACACAATCTAACATAGAAAGAACTAGCATAACATAGCAAGTTCACCAAAATTAGAACTCGCCAGAAAAATAATCAATGATGATTCGAGAATGGAGCCCAGAAAGGTAATTTCAGAATAGAACCCAAAACTGACACTAAAAAGTGCAACATTTATGGACTCCATTACCAAAATCTCAAGCAATAGTAACAATCATGTAATCTGCAACCGCAACCAAAAGATCAAGCACACCATATCTAGTATATAGACATTCAAATTAGCTCCTCACCCCTTTATATGTGTACCAAGGCACTAAGACTTTAAAAATGAGAATGATAACTATGCATGAAAATAAAAAAACCCATAGAATGTTGACTTCTAACAATGTTTCATGACCATAACAATACCGACCCAACAGTACTTCTAGGTGCATGAGTCAATGGCATGCATGCATACCATGCAGTAGGTATGAGGGCCAATTATGCCCATGCAGACACATGCATGACAGTAGAAGGCCATGTAGTCCTTCAGCAGTAGACTGAGTGTTAGGGACCCAACTCCCTTGGGTCCCAACCCCAAACTTGAGACTAGACGATGACTGGGCCTGTAGACTTGACCGGTGACTCGTGAACCTGCATGGTTGCCACGTGTCATGATCTAGGTGTGCACATGGCTTGGAGTCTCTCTCCTTGGAGGTATACAAGGGGAGGAGTGTTGAAATAAATGCCTATTTTGCCCCTTAAGGCTTGTATACTTGTAACTTGTAAGTTCTGCATAAGACATGGGGGTAAAACATTTATGTACATAGTACACCCCACTTGTGCTAATTAGGCAAGTAATATCAAGTAGGTTGAGGACCCATGTGGGTTCTAGAGCTAGAATTAGCAAGACACCACCGCTCCCCTTTATCAAACAAACAGTATTCTCTATACATTACATGCTAAATGTAGCCCAAAGTTTGGAGGGGTTTCCACGCCCTACTACACTGTGAGCTTTGAAGTCCTCTCTCTCTTGCTTTTGTGTTCTACTCCATAGCTGGTTTTTTCAAGCTTTCATAGTGTGCTAACTATGTTGTTATGATACTCCATAGCTAGGCCTTGGAATTTGTCATGGTATCAGAGCAGGTTATGTTGCCTGTGGTGTGGTGAAAGCTTGGACCTATCTTTGATCAGATTCCTGCCATTCCTGGAGAGCAGCTTACCTTTGAGGAGGGAGCACTTTTTGTAGGGGCATCTGATCTCTGTGCTATCTGCATGGTTGGAGTACTGTTGGCAAGGGGAGTACAGGGAGCCAAAAAGTTTCTAATTTGGGACAAAAAAATTTGAGTCATTTTGGACAGCCAAGCCTGTAGGAGGGTGCGGACTTCAGTGAAAGTTCTGAGTGGATCTTGGACAAGGGCTAGGACAGCCATACAGGGGGATAGTTTCAAATCCAGAAGCTGAGGGTTATTGAGCAAGTGGATGCATACCCTAGTTGGGTGAAAACCCCAGTTTGCCTTTTGTGTTTTATTTCTATCCAGCTAGGTCTAGTCTTGCAGAGAGCATGCTGAGTGAAGCCAGCCGGCTTGATGGCACTAACTTTAGCATATGGAAATTCAAGATCAAGAACATTCTTGAAGACAAAGAATGTTGGAAGCTTGTGACAGGTGAGGAGCCTGTTTTAACATCTGAACTTGAACTTAAGGACTATATCAAGAGAGGATAATCTATACAGGTTGTACACTTCTATCCCTAGTCAGCATGCTTATACAGCAAAAGGAAGTGATGTGGATAGATTGTGGCACGAGAGGTATGGACATCTTGGCTACCAAAGCATGCAGGTGTTGAACCAGCATCATATGGTGGAGGGGCTTCCAGTTGTTAAGCCAAGCTCTTCAGTTTGCGAGGCTTGCGCCCCACTGGTTTCTGATCCACTGATCAAGAACCAACTGGTGGTCTCTTTGAAAGCACACCAAAAACGTTTGACGTGGAGTGAACATTGTCTGATATATACTGCTTCGTTGGGCTGAGTTCAAAAATGGGCAGTGAAGCCAAACCCTAAATCATAAAACAGTATAAAGCCAACAAAACTGCCTTTCAAGCTCTGTACTAATTGCAAAACCTGCTCTAACTGACTTTCATTCACACCATCCCTGTCGGTAACCAAGCAGCTTCAGTACGTCTGTCGCACTTTGAAGTTATGGAAGAGATCGAACTTTCTTCCTGGCTAACTGAAGGCTATATTGATGTCGGCCTTTTCGCCGTTTGTTTGCTAACCCTTAGCCCTAAACCATACGATAGGTCCACACTTTTGCGCGTTTTGATGGGCTTGTGTGGTGTGCGTCCTCAATTCCATAGCTTGATGAAAACAACTATAACAGAACTGTTGTTCACAATTTTAAACTCCAAAAGTCAATGGACACCAGAAGAGTGAATGGTCAGCAGAACTATGTCATTCACTACAGGGAACCACAAGACCGATCATCCCATTCTGTTCTGCTGCAGCAGTGACATAATTATGCCGATATGAATCCAATTATGCCGATACGAATCAAATCAACTTGGCAAAGTTAGTGAGTCAGCAGATCATGACCACCCACAACAGCTCATGTTAGATGAGCGACAATCTCTTGAGACACTCTCTCATTAGAATATTGGTGTAGGAAAATGTAGAAGTGAACGAAGACCTCTCTTGTGATACATGTTGTGACATCGACACTTTTCATGGAACCTGATAAAAGAGATCCAGATCCAAAGCTGATTTGTTCTTGAATATTCCTGCCACAGTTCACTTTTCCCAGATATAGCGTTTGCAAGAAGGTTATCCACACTCTTCTGATATACAATATCCTACTGAAAGTCCTACAAGAAGTATAGCTACCTCTATCAGCACAGAGCAATCTCTGCTTGGCTCTTTGGAAAGCTTGGTCAAAATGGCCCGTCGACGGGAGAGAAACGCAATTAGGTCTAGCGAAATGGAGCACTTTTGCAGCTTCTCGTCCAACGGCCCCGTTCATCCAAACGGGGTCCGTTTCAGGTATCGTCTGTGGATGAGGCAGCATTTAGTGTCTAACATGGAGTAAAGAACAGCCCCAGCCGTATATGTGTTTTTGGTGCAACGCGTGCCTGGTGTATTGCAATGTAATGTATGTGTTTATGGAATGCTATCAGGGGGTGGTGCATTTCTGTGAAGTGCATCTGCTATCAATCTGCTCTCGATTTTTGTTTAACTGTGTATGATGATTATGGCTGTGGGGTTTACTGTTTCCATACCACGTCCGCTCTCTCTCTCTCTCTCTCTCTCTCTCTCTCTCTCTCTCTCTCTCTCTCTCTCTCTCTCTCTCTCTCTCTCTCTCTCTCTCTCTCTCTCTCTCTCTCTCTCTCATTTTGCACAGAGCAAGCCACTTCTAACCAACCATAAAAATTGCGTAATTCAAACCATTTCTAACTAGCCATTCAAATTTCACATACCTAACCATTTCTAACCAACCACGATAAACTGGCCATGACACGAATAGACTGTAAAAAAATATACACATCTGTTCTGATACCCGTGTACATGATGCTAAAATGTGTACACGCTCTCAAGACAGGGAACCACGAGACCTACACACTACTATGTCTTATATGATGTGATCGGTTTCCCCCCGGATGAACTTCAACAGCTTCCTAACTACTTATGCAAACCTGTGTCATTCACTACAGGGAACCACGAGACCTACACACTACTATGTTTTATATGATGTGATCGGTTTCCCCGCGAATTATGCAAAACTGTGTCATTCACTACAGGAACCACGAGACCTACACACTACTATGTCTTATATGATGTGATCGGTTTCCCCCCGGATGAACTTCAATAGCTTACTAATTACTTATGCAAAACTGTGTCATTCACTACAGGGAACCACGAGACCTACACACTACTATGGCTCGGTTGACGAGATCAGTTTCTCCCCGGATGAACTTCAACGGCTTACTAATTACTTATGGCACAGTACCGACACGGGGGCCCCGAAACATCTCCCAGTTTTCAGGTCCCGACCGGACAAAGTGTCCCTGAAGCCCTGTTTAACGTCGAACTTCAGATGGACGTTTTGGGCCGGCAGGCCGTCCGTTCCTCGTCCTATCTATTCCCACAAGTTCCTATTGAGGTTGTCCACTGGCCGAAACAGACAGCATCTAAAACGGATCCCGTTTGGAGAAACTGGGCCGTCTGACGGAAAGCTGCAAAACTAGTCCATTTCACGTGACCTGATTGTGTTTCTCTCCCGTCGAAACGCCATTTTGACAACGATACCCAAATCGAGCCAGGCTCGATCCGTTGGGTTCGTATCGGGATCACGAACCTGTGGACTGTATTCCTGGACCACTAATGCATTCTACACAAGTTTAAGTGAATGCTACACAAGTGTTGCACATACCTGTGGTGCAATGCCTATGACACAATGAGGACGTGGGGTTGATGATGTTTATGGCTGTCGTTATGATGGTTGGGGCTTATTTTGATGGTTATGGCTGTGGGGTTGTGGGTTTATGATGATTTGTTAGGGTTTAGGGTGTTATGTTAACTGTGCCATTTGTTAGGGTGTCGGGTTTAGAGTGTTATGTTGAATGGTTGAACATGATGCATATGTTAGAGATGCAGATGTGTTGGTCTCTCTCTCTCTCTCTCTCTCTCTCTCTCTCTCTCTCTCTCTCTCTCTCTCTCTCTCTCTCTCTCTCTCTCTCTCTCTCTCTCTCATCTTGCACGGAGCAAACCATTTCTAACTAACCATTCAAATTTCACAAAGCTAACCATTTGTAAGCAATCATGATAAACTAGTCATGACACGAATAAACTGTAAAAAAAATATATACATCTTATCTGATGCCAGTATACATGATAGTCTGTGTGTATCAATATCTACAAGTTTGTGCTAAAAAAATCATCCCTCTACGTGCCAGATGCATCCTCAGGGGTGTCAAATACAAAGTCTGGCTGGAAGTCTAGAGGCATCTGGGACTCCTCCAAGTCTGGGCCAACGCCTGCCACGAGACGACTAGAAAAATCATCAGTGCGTCCCCTCTTGGCTCGCCTGCCTCTGGGTTTGCCGTAAGGAACCCTCTATGGTACACCCTTGCCTGGGGGTCTCCCTTTGACACGGGGGGGTCTCTGAGAAGAACCGACTGCCTGTAATGCTCTGAGTCGTTTCTGTGCGATCTGTCTCTGGGCAGCAGCCTCTGTCTCCCTCGCAAACTCTGACCAGCCATCATCTGCGTGAAGCGGGAGTACTGGGTGGGGCACGTGGACCATCCCCTGCAAGGTCGACCATCTCGTCTGAATCATATGTGGGCTCATCATCAGAGGAGGGCAATGGACCGTCAGCAGGAAGGGAGGTGATCTCCTCGGTGTCAGCATCATCCTCGGGATCACCCCGAAGAGCACGCCGAGCGGCATCGTCTGGATCAACCTCTGGCTCTGCCTCACGATCGGCTGCTGCAACCAGGCACTCATCGGGATTGACCTGCAGAAGTCAATCATTCGTGAGAATAGCCGAAGCAACCGTGAGGGCATTAAACTAAATGTCTTAAACTAATACGAAAGCAAATGATAGAGCATAGACATATACCTGCAAGAGTAGGGAGCCTACGCCTCCTGCCCTCATGTTGTCCGTGATGCGTCGAACCACCCTGGTGTTGGTGTTGCAGTACACCAAGTCATTGCATCGCTAAGTCGTCAGACGGTTCCGCTTGTTCGTGTGAACAAGGCTGAACGCTGACCAGTTCCGCTCGCACACGCAAGCAGAACAGTCCTGCATTAATTGGCAACCACTCAAGTGAGTACCGACCTTGTAGAGAGAATGCGAAAACTGGTTGGATGAATGAGATTAGACAACATACCAGTGAAAGGACTCGGAACGCGAGCGTCCTCAGGTCTGGCTGTCCAGCGCCGTAGCTCTCCCACCATGATACCGGCAAGAGCCTGTTCTCTCGGATACGCTCAAGGTCCTCGCCGAACAGCCCCAGAGAGTGCCTAAAATAGAGCAGCGATACTCGTGAGTACAATTGAGCCTGCGCAGGGAAATTGAGCGAACGAAAGCAAACGATAGAGCAAGAGTCTACCAGCCTCTGCTCCTCGAGCCTGCTGCGGATACCAGTGTCGCTGCTGAGGAGGCGGATGTATGAGAACCGGTCCGCATGCAGCTCTGAATCGTCATACTGCCTCTCGCTCTGAAACAGCTCTGAATCGTCATACTGCCTATTCACAGTGTGGCCCGATAAAACTTATCCCATCGTCACCGCGACAACCGCCTGATAGGCTCCAACCTATGGACCATACCATGTGGAGGCAACAATTACATACCATCGTGTTGCGGCAGCAAGACGAAACAGAGTGCGAAATGGAAGAAAGGATGGTGAGACGGAAAAAAGTTATAACTGGCAGGGTCCAGCTCAGAACGTTGGAGGGCGCATGACGTCCATCAGCTGCTGCATATCCACCCAAAAAGGCTCCTTGAAGAGGATGTCGTGGAAGGCCAAGCCCTCTGGAATATAAAATTCAATAAACAGAAAATCTTGGCCAGACAGCATTGCTTATGTCTCATCAGTACCCAAGCATAAATTGCTAACTGGGTTTCGAAAGATTCCGAATTCTCTTGGATAGACCCAGTGGTGACTAAGAGGCAAAAGACAACCAGTAAGAAGAAAGAAAAAATAATAATAATGATAATATTTCAAATAAAATGAAATTCAAAATTTATAATTTATCAATCTAATTTAAACTAAAATAAAAATAAAAAATAAAACAAAATAAATAAGAACAAAGATCATAATATGTATGCAAGTTACCGAAACAAAGACAAAATACTAGAACATCGAGTATGTTAAATAAGTATCAAGGTCATGCAGATGTCTCGTAGCGTTGCATTCATCAGTTTCATGATAAGGCCTAAGATTTAACAAGCAAATAAATAAAAGTAACAAAATATAGAGGTAGCTACCTCCGGTCGGACACGCTTCATGTACGCAGCTACACCAGCAATAAGGCCCCCTCCTCCTATTGGAACAAACACAGCATGCAACGGTCCAACATGCTGACGTACAATTTCCATCCCAATAGTTCCCTGCCCAGCTATGATATCTGGATGGTCAAAAGGTGGGACAAAAATGCGCCCTTCCTCTTCACTACGCTGTTTTGCATAAGCTTGTGTCTCGTCATAAGAATCTCCTACCAACACCACATTTGCGCCAAGTCTCTTCACCGATTTCCACTGCGACAAATAAGAAAAACAGTCAGCAATATCCATAAGCTATAACCCTAAAGGACAAAGCACTTTCATACTAGACAAATCATGAAGATTGATTCAATCCAGGCAACCAGATATATTTACAACCAATGAAGCCACCAAATGGCACTGTAAATGCCGTACATCCAAACACCTGTATGAGCAATGGACATATGCTGAAGTTTCTGTACCGTACACCCAAAAGCATATGATTCAACAAGATATATACAACTCTTTTAGTACTAAATTTTGTACAGCTTCCTTAATGACTATTCACAAACATATGGCTGTCCGTATAGGCAACCATCTGTATGTGTAGGTGGCAACTATTGACACTGTGTTTTCGATAATAACTTGTACATGCTAATTGACTTTCCAACTGAGATATTTTTACAAGAAGGAAATAAAATTATTGATTGTTTGTGTTTCTGAGCAGATTCAGGATCTTCTTCAACTTTCAAGTAGTACCTTGAGCAAAAGAAGATGGCATGCAGCTGTGAAGAAAACCATGTTATTTAGACAAACATCTATTTATCTGATTGTAAAGGAATATTTGAGGATAAAGAACACTTGCGAGCAAACAATGGGCTATGGGCTTGTGAGAATCGGGGTTTTGGTGGACAGGCCAATGATCATCGACGATATATCTGCTCTAATAAGCTATTTTTCAATGTGTGCATAGTAAACCAGTGAGCAAGTAAACAGCTTATCCTTCGCAAGAACAGAGACAAACCTTAATTTCAGGAGTGGTCACAGGCATGCATATAACAGCATTGCATTTCAACCTTGATGCAGCTAACGCGACACCTTGTGCGTGATTGCCAGCCGATGAGCAAATAACCCCTTTATCAAGTTGTTCTCTAGAGAGACGTGACATCATATTATATGCTCCACGTAACTTGAATGAAAAAACCTGTGAGCAGGATGGTGAACAATCCACTTCACATGAGCACCTCTCTTTGGTCTCCTACCTTTCTGGTAATCTAAAGGCAAATATAGCTCTCTCTCTCTCTCTCTCTCTCTCTCTCTCTCTCTCTCTCTCTCTCTCTCTCTCTCTCTCTCAAGAGACAACATTAGGATATCATTTCAGGAAAGGCTTACACACTTCCACCAGTTATACACAAAGTCAGGTGTATTGTTTCTTGTCTTATGTACCATCATGGGTACCAATCGTATTATGACTGCCATGAAATCTGCCATTGTCGCATCAAACTCTTTTGTATTTTTCACTTTGTAGAAACCCCTTGAATAGAAGACGATAAAGCACAACCTCTTTAGCAATAATCACTCAGTAATGCAGACAAGCAGCATGTATCACTCTGCATGATTGTAACAGCTCCTCGTCAAAATGTTAATTTTACTCCAAGAAGCACGCTGACAACCTTACAATGATGGTGGGAGCTCAAAGGTACCATGGAAAAGTATTTTACAGGTGTCAAGTTTCCATGAGACTAAATACAAGGGCATATGGGTACATAACTATGATGTAGCGAGACCCAAAACCTACAAGAACATGAGAGGTCCCAAGAACCTGTCAATACTTTGTGCAGCTCAAGACTTGGCACTTTGGTAGCATGCACTCTTCAAAGGATATAAGAACTCTAAGAGTTTCACTATCGTCGTTCTCGTAGAGGAGAATGATAGTGCAACTAAAAGACTCCAACTTCTCATACAATTTCTACTATAATACTTTCTTAAAAATCGGTAACATAGTAACAATTAGACGACGATTAATGGTTATGATAAGTATGTATCCGTTAGGTGGAGTAAGTACCACAAAACTTGAACTCAAAATAGGTGGGCAAAAAGTCTCACTCTTCATGTTTGTATGAAAGGCATTGAAGTACAATATCATTTCATTAGGAAGAAATTTAAGTGAACAGATCAGCCCTCAACATTGCAGCACAAACAATCAAGTTGCAAATATTCTCTCTAAAGCAACACTCAAAGATAATTACGTGACATAGTGTTTCCACCCGGTTCAGAGTCGGCATGGATCGTGGTTCCGAACCGGGCCCTTCCAAAAAGAATCGGCAATTTTTTTTTGCATTTTTGTGATCTAATGCTAGAAAATATGTCACGTAATATCTATAATGTCCACAATGTCTCTAAAATCTTATAAATACTAGATTGCTACTGAATACATGCATTTGATAGTTCGTTGTTGCTTGTAAAAAGCTGAAGCATGAAAGCTGAAACTAAATAAGTGTTCATAGAAAATTAAAACTAGAATCGTGATACTCCGATCACACATCAATAGATAGTAATTACTAAGCCGTAAGTAGTGAGCAGCAATAAGCCAATGTTGTGTGCAGCGAATCGAGTCCTAAAGATAGTGGGATAATTCTCCATCACCAAATCCCCCATGGCTTTGCAATTTGCGGCATTCTCAATAATGACTTGCACAACATTTTGAGGCCCCACCTCCTCGATCGCTTGTGCAATGTGTGAGAGATGTACTCACTTGTAACAAATTGCAACGAGCAATGAGACTAGCATCAGATTTTAATTGAGCAACGACTCACGAGCATCAAAATCTAAATAGCATTGAGCTATGAGCATTGAAATCCAACACATGTCATGAACTCGTTACTCACTTGAAACAATGGTGCAAGGTGCCGATGTGTCGATGGCTCTCAAGAACATGGTGCCCCACAGGAAGACACTAGAATATTAAAAGCAGAAATTTAAAGAATCGGATCACAAGTGTATGATGCTCACCAGTAGTGATCATCGTAGGAAGACGTCCTCTCTCATAATAGCTCCTGGTCTCACAATCGTGCTCGATAGCCTTGGAGATGCATGTGGGCATGGTCCAATCTCATAGCCATGCAAACAAAGGAGGTGCACTCGAACACGCACTGAACCGCCTATGTAGCTCACACGACAACAATTGCACGTCCATCATTTTATGCCCAAGCTATTGTATCCCGAAGCAACTGTGACATGATCCCATACAGGATCTCCTCTCTCTGAATAGCTCCTGGTCTCGCAATCATGCTCATTAGCCCTGGAGATGCCTGTGGGCATGTGCAAAAAGGAGGTGCGCTCGAACACACACTGAACCGCCTATGTAGCTCACACGACAATATTGCACGTCTATCGTTTTGTGCCCAAGCTATTGTATCCCGAAGCAACTGTGAGATGATCCCATACAGGATCTCTATTTCTCACCATGACTCTCAACTCCTAACTCCTAAGTTCTAACTCCTAACTCTCAGGTTTCAACTCCTAACTCCTAAGCTAACTCCTAACTTCCACCTCTAAGCTCTTTCCCTCTCCCCAAGTTTCTTCCTCTCCTATTCTCCTTCCCTTGGAAGAGGCGCAAAAAAGGTAATTATAGTCTATATTCTTTCCGATTCGAATCGAGACAATCCAATTCTTTGCCGAATCGCAATTCGTCAACCAACGAATCTTGATTCGTGGAAACACTAATGTGAAATCGACTTGGAATTTTGAAAAACCGAATAAACTAGATGGATAAATATCCAAATGAAAAACTAGAATTGGTTGTGAAAGACTATGAACAAACCTATGGAATAGATTACACAAAGACTTACTTTTTTTTTAGCATGCACACTGCAGACATTATTAAAGCAGTCCCAAAATACAGCAATAGCAATCATAAAAATGCAGCTATATTCAAAAAGGCCATTTTTAGGAGAAGCAAAAGTGCAAACCGGTTGCAAATCTTCGCGTTTGAGCAAAATGTCTGCTCCCACTCTTTCACTAAGCTTTGTGGCTGGTTCCAATGGAGTCTCAACTGCCACATCATACACCTTGGATGTTAAAATGCGAGTCAAGTAAGACATTGCAGTCGGCACCTGTTCTCTATCCTCGCCAGCAGCCGAAGCTGTGTTTTCTGAGATTCCCCCTAAATGGCCTGCCTCATACTGTAAAGAATCAGGGTGAACACGTAACAGGTGAGGTGAAGCAGCAACATCAGGCAAGCTCGTCGATATATCAGACCTAGATCCATCGACTGTGGGAAGTGTAGATTCAATAATTGCAGATCCAGGAGACAGTTTGGATGAAGCATGTGTTGCCGAGGTGCTGCACAGGCGCTTGTAAGATCGTTTAACAGGAGTGCCAAACCCTTTCACACTGCCATAAAACCCTAGCTCATGCCTGCTAAATCCTTTCACACTGGCATGAAACCCTAATTCATGCCTGCCAAACCGTGAGTGTGTGGCTTGCAAGCCAGAGACAGCACCCAATGCCCTCATATCACAGCAATCTCTAATCAATTCCATGCATTCGCAACCACGGCCAGGATCTTTAAGCTGAGCCAAACCGCATAAAGCCCTATGCGGCTCAAGAAGAGTAGCCATTGGGTTCACGATTCCAACAGACGCAGCGATAAGTATATGAAACAGAGCAACTGCTGCAACAAAAGGAGCTCTGCAAGGATTTCTTCAATCTACTTCAATGGAGCAACTGTTTCTTAAGCTTGAGGGAAGTTCAGGGAGCTCTCTGCATAACAAAAATTCAAAGAAAAGAATACAACACTACATACAGCTTTCAATAATAGATTACTCGCTTCCGCCATCGCTCTTGTTATGGATTCTCGAATCTCTTCCTTTTTCCACTGGAAACAGAGAAAATGTAAAGAAATAAGAGAGATCCAGTCAAAGTAAAATATAGTACTAGTGTTCCAGAGCCGTGCACGCGGGTCTCTCTTTTAAGCCATTTCCCATGTCAAACCCAAACGCCCCCCTCCCCTCCCCTCCCCAAAAGAAAGTCGGCATCTCTTAAGAATGGAATCGGCATCTTTCATTCAGAGTGTTCAAAAAAGCTAGCATCTCTTAAGAATGGAATCGGCATCTTTCATCTAAAATCAATTTCACGCAAAACTTACAAGAATTTGACTATCAAAAAATTGACAACTTTTTTTAAATGCAGGAAATTTTATGTTTGTCATTTTTATATTAAAAAAAGTTGTGTATAGTAAAATAAGGAGATCCTTACAAAACTTGGCTTACATAGGTTTACTGAGTTAACTAGCCACGCAATTTTAGCCTCAATCTACTTTGATGAGATAGCTTTCAAATTATACATGTATGTAATTTGTTTCATTGCAACACTTTCATGTGATTTGCAAACAGAAAATATAGAGTTTAGTTGTTTAAGGGCGACAACAGAAAAGAACGCAAGGAGGCTGGAATCCCAAAATATGACTATTGCGAAAAATGATTTTCTTACATGCATGTGTGACATAAAATCCATGATGAAGTGGTATCTATTGATCTATAAAGATTGATGATTGCATGGTTTTTAAAATTCAAAAGTTTTTCATAATGAAAAATGAGTATAATGAGATATAAGATTTTATATTACATGGTGCTTTATAAAAAATGAAATAGCACATGAAGCAAGAGTGGAAAAAAAAGAATGACATGATTCTTTGTACAAAACAAACAAGTTTTCGAAACCACACGTTATAAATTTCTTGTCGTCTTTTTAAATACCAGTATTTTCGAGACCCTGTAGGTATGGCTTTTAAGGTATTGTATCCATGCATTCCAGTGTTGGTCTTGCCAATGAGCATTTTATTTCTAAATGCTTTCGACCATGTGCATCTATAACGTCATTAGCACATAACCACATGAATTGAATTGTTTCACCATCAACATGTTTTCTTTTTCCAAAGAAACACGGAGCAACAGTGCCAACTAATCTGGCTATTGCATCTGACTATGCGAATGATTTAAATTTTGTAACCAAATATTTATAAAAGTATTGGTATAATAAGGGATGTTTAATCACCTGTAGCATAATTGAACAAGACATCGAGTAATCAGCACAAAATGTCATGTTACCAATTTCATATGGCTATGAAAACGCTTCACAAAAAAGCAAATATAACAACATTCTTCATAGTAACAATCGGACCTATGGCAATCAACGATTCAGGAGTTAACCTTATGATCTATGAAGTTGAGCATTATAGCAAAGAAATTGTTGGGGGTAAATCATAACATCATGGACAAATTTGCATTCCATGATCTGTTATCAACTTTGGAGCCAACCACCAACAACATAAGGTTAGTTTTTTTTTTTGTTTCATTTCATTTTTATATGTTGTTATTGAATATCTATATATATTTTCTCATACTGTTTTGTTCAGATTACGTAACTGGATCACCAAAGCCAGAAGGAGCTACAACCAGTAGATTTATCCCAAGATATCACAGCCTTGATCTATCTTAAAGAAAATTGCTCTTACGAATTCTTTCATGGTTCGTTGTTCCCTGGGCAGACACATGATTTGGATGATAGATGCCATATTCTTGAAATGTAACTACTGGTCCAACATCTAGGGTTGAGCTAGTAAAAAGAATGCAACCTAGACATGATTTGAGTAATGCATGGTTTTGTTTTGACCATGTTTTTTGAGTCAGAGAGTGGGTGACCACGGCTGCACATATGTGTATGACACAAGGTTAGTATTTCCTATATACATTTTTGGAACGATTAATAAATCTCTCATTCGTTTCAAAATATTTAATATTTTGGGCATCTTACAAAGTTGTGTGTTTAATGTTGTGTCCAATCCATGCAAACTATTGCAACATGTGAAATGAAGGTGCAAGATGTTAGAGTTCAAGTTCTATTTTGGCGCTTGTTGAATTGCGTAATGTCTGGACATATGGAGTTACCAGTCATATTTAAAGAATACATGGCTGACGAAGCCCAGGCAAATTGGATTGCCATTCGTACAGTTTAAGGAGACGATCCTAACAAACCTATGGTGGGCCGTGAAAGATCTTGTCTCTTTCATTTTATGAATAGTGTTCTGCAGATGAAATATTCAACCAAATATGTAATTGGTGGAAAATTGGAAACACTTATGGAAATGACTTTCAACAGTTGGAGGCTTGGTTAGTATGGTGGTAGAACAGAATACACAAATGGGAAAATTTTATTGTTACGGTAAGGTTGAGTACATATGTTGTTGTACTTCAATTTAGATGTGCATTATATTATTTTATTGGTAACATTTTGATGGTCTGGCATCTTATGCACCTCAAAGAGGAGTCAACAACACCAATTACAAATTTGTCCGAAGTTGTGCATAGCGTTTGGAAATCTGTGGATAGTTATTCAGCTAGATTGAGCTTATAGGATGCTGCAGTTGGAGACATGGCAAATGCTATATTACGAAGTGCTAGAGAAAAGTCCTTTTTGGCTGTTCATCACATAGGTGCAAGTCCCTTATTACAAAATCTGATATATAGATTGAGATCTGGCTGAAGGTCTTCCATTATTGATGCTTCTTTTTCAAAGAGTGTACGTAATTTTGTTGAAACACTACAAGCACTCTCAATTGAAGCATAAGACAAAGAATTTAAAACACTCAAATACTTTCTTTATCAAAATGAAAGGTACATATAGTATCCTTGATGAAAGACTAAACATTGTTCAGAAAAGATTTGCACTCGTCTTAATGGTGCAACTGTTAGTTTATCAAATAAAATAATGACATGTATTGGAAGCAGATCAGAGAGAAATAACTTTTATTGATGTTTACTTTTGTACATAAGTGTGCAGTGTTTTTGCTTGATAATGCAACTGATTTGAATATGGATTATGTTCAACGAATGAAGAGACTGAAGAGAATCAATCTCAGTTTAACGGAATGCAGCCTGCTGTTTTGCATACTGGAATTTTGATGGCTTCTTAAAAAGTAGTTTGAAAGCAGGAGACAGACAGCGAAGAGGTAGCTCAGCAATATAGCAGCAATCAAGGAGAGACTCACTGGAAAGACTATCATCCTTGAGGTTGAAAGTTCTGACACGATTGATAACATGAAGACCAACATTCAGGACAAAGAGGCCATCATCCTCTGCTGCCAAAGAAAAAGCAAGGAAGAAGCAAAGTAAGGAGCTGATCAGGCTGGTAGTGAGCAAGAGAATCCAATAGGTATTTACAGATCTCACATTACTACACATCTGTAATCTTATTGATTGATAGATAATTCTTTGTCAATTTTGCTACATAGAGAACATCAGGAATCAATTTAGTAATTTTGTAATAGATAATGGGCCTGGGAAGGCCCGTTCCGGCTTTTTATTGGGCCATGGGCGAGCCCGGGAGGGCGAGCCCACGGCTCAATAAAGAGCCCGTTACCTTTTCTTATTAGCAGGTTTTTAAAACCGTATAGCGTACAACGAAGAGGTTACTATGCACATCGTGTCGCTGAGCTCTGCTTCCTCATCGCTACTGCAAATCCTTATCGAGCTCTGCTTCCTCATCGCTACTGCAAATCTTGATAAGGACAGAAAAAGCTTCATTTGTTCTTCTTTGCACAACAAGCCAGTGGAGGGCTCGTATGATCAGAACGCCCCCGACAAGAGCCAAAGCTAACAAGCCCCCCAAGCCAAGCATCAACCTCCGGTTGATCGTGACGGGGACCCCCCAGAGACAGAAGGTGGACACATAGCCCAGCAGGATGCCAACGTTCAGCATGATTTCAGGAAAAGATATAAGCATACCTCGGCTTGCCGGGGATGATACTTTTGATTTAGAATTCAAATCAATGCCCTTTTTTGCAACATAATTTAATCATCAACATTCAAATAGAACATAACGTCCATTGCATTTGTATGGATAGAGTTGTTGACTATGACCAGCAAGGCGCAGGCTCGAATCCCAACCACTATAAAACATATAGCCTAGCAACGTTGTATAGCCTACTACTTGCATAACTTTGTATACATAAAAAGAAAATAGAACATAGCTTTCAAAGAAGAAATGGCATGTCCAACGCATCATAAGGATGATACTAGTTCAATGTTTTGATATTAAGAGATTCGAAAGTGTTAGGACACTAACTTTTTTCATGATTGCCATGAGCATCTTAAACCCAAATAGGTGCTACATAAGGTAGTAGTCACAAGATTGCTACCATGAGGTTGGACACCCAGCTCACAGAGTGAAAGATTTCCACAAAAGTCTTCACACGTAATATTTGAGCAACTTAAGTCTCAGCCAGTTTACCATGGTGATAATAAAAACCTATAGTTTTACTACCCACTTTCAAGCACATAATCAAGATGCTGTCAATTGTAGAATGTCAAAAAGACAAGACAATTTGAGAATCTAAAAGGTAGTGGAGCAGGTTTCAATAAGGTTATTTTCATATAGTCAAATGTTTGTCAAGTATTTCGAAAACTTCATGCTTTAGTAGGTTCTTTTGAGAAATAGTCGCTTGCTAATTATAGACATTCCTATTGCACTTGAATATTTCAACAATTTGAAACCTATGATGAAACTGATATTGATAGACTGAAAAACCTTACACGTTGCACTAACTTTGTCACTCCTTTTGCTCTAGCTTTTGATCACTTGCATTATAATCTTGTGTGTGCCATAATATCCAAGAACACATTGTTCTCTTGAAATTTTTCAAGTAAGTCCCCAAATATTTGATTTTACACATTAAAATTAAAAAATGATGACAGTAGAAAAGAAGGATCAGCTGGTAGCAGCCCAAAATAGCAACCTTCTACCATCTCTCGAAATCATGCAGCCACCCAACTGCCAAAGTTTACCGCGTCGAACAATTTGTCTGATTGTTCTGATGGAGGGGGAGCGGTAGGTGCTGTTCTGAGACCAACTGGCAAAAAGCATTTGGATAGAGACAGTAAATAATAGTCCATTTGGACATGATGCTCCAGTATCCACTAAGTTCCCACAATCTTTTTTTGAAAAGCAATAATCCATTGCAATGTGGTGATAAATTCATTCCACATCCGTCAGCTCTCATCCTCAAACTTTCTCTCTCCTGTGCCACAATCAGCTTGCCACAATAGCTGTGTCTTGGCTTGAGTGGCATCCCAAGACATAACAACCCTGCATGCTTGACATACATAGTATATAGAACATCTCCTAACAGAAAGCTAGAGGAATGTTATGCCATTAGTCAATACGCTTTATCTGCTTCCTCATTCCCTGTTAAAAGTGACTGTTTTGGCTAAATTCTTCTAAGATTGCTTTCATTATTTTGCACTTTTCCACCTTCAACTTATTGTTACAGGTAAAACAGAGCCTGCAATGGTGTTCCATATACAAAAGCTCAAAATTTCTCATCAAGTGAGTCCTTACTCCTGAATGCATACAGATCAACTGGAAATCTCTTCCATCTAAAAATCTGTATTTCATCTGACAGCTCCACTTCAGTTAATCTGTCAACCCATGGGCACTGAGCTAGAGATTACTCAAAAAAGAAAACTTATGAGAGAATCATATACAACACCCCCAAAAACCTATATAGCTTTCTTTCTTCAGAGCTTCCAACAAAAAATTGATAATAGGTATGAAGCGTACATCAAGTAGATTACCCAAGAAGATAAGCCCTAATAAAGAACTACTTGTACATTAGAGACGCCTTCCTAGCCTCCCTAGCCTCCTTACAATTCCAAAAAGGAGGACTCTACCAACAGCTCCTCTGTCAACACCACAGGCAAGAGCAACAGCACCACCTAGTACTACCAACTTCCAAGCAAAAGCATGGTGCTTTTTCTCCTCAAGGACCTCATCACGGCTAGAATTTGAATCTGTTAAAAGGTAGTTAGGAACTTGAGTACAGATTTGTGCCATCAGTGCACTTCTTGATGAAGGGTTTCCTGAATTCCGAAGTGATATGTACTTTCGCACACCCGCTTCAATCATTTTCACACATCCCCACATGCCTTGGCGTACCCCAAGCTTTGCAATATCTCTCTGGATTCCCATTTCTTCATGATGAAACAGGAGCACCTCGCATGAGGTGAACTGCCCACTGGCTTTCTGAGACTCCACTGCAGAAGAACAGATTGAGGGATGTGAGGAAATAAGCAATGCTAAAATCTATCATATGAAGCCCAAACACAAGTAAAAGTACCAATTGCTAACCTGCACGAATACGAAAACTTGAATAGAAAATGTCAACTCTCCTTGGCTTTATTTGTCTCGGTATAGAAATATGATCCACACCCTGTGGAAAACATCCTAGCATTGGTTAGTGCAAGACATGACACCTCATAAGCCGCCCCAACAATAAGAACAATTGGCAAATCTGGATATCCTGGCAACAATGTTAAATGCATGGACATAGATAATAAAAGCTTCCTATGAAATCAGAGCTAAAACAAGGAACCTATTGCCACTTACCTTTTGAATGCAATAAAATACATCTCCGGAATTCCAAATCCGCCTCGCAATAATGTATTCACGGTCCTTGCAGAAAAAAGGAAACTGCAAGCATTCATAGACAATAACACCTTAGAATTACCATGCATTCATACCAGCATATCAGATAAAAGGGTAGAGACTTAAGAGTGACTTTTTCTGGAAATGGAACTCATCTCCGCTCATGTTTACCTTTCTAACCCAATGTACCGTCATGGATCCTGTCTTTGGACATTCTTCCAATGTCTTTGCAGAAAGAATCATATTGTCCCACTTTAGGCGAAATTCATCATCCCAAAAGAAATCCTTAATCATCTGTGGACTGACGTCTTCATAAATGGTCCTGCTTCGATACTCAGTTGGGCCATCCTGCAATAAAATAAAATAAGTTAAAAGGAGACACAATCTCCATCCATTTGAACTGACTCTGATATTCTTTAGCTTAGTCTGAACGATCTTCAGCGTACCATAGAAGAGATAGCTGCTTCAATGAGTCACAAAAAATTCTCTCTTCTTCGCGGACAAGGTCATTTACTATTGATACTCAAGAACTCACTTGAGATGTACTTTTCACTCCTACTGTACCTTTTGTACTACAAAGAAATTAATAAAGCTCTCTCAATCTCTCTCTCTCTCTCTCTCTCTCTCTCTCTCTCTCTCTCTCTCTCTCTCTCAAAGCACCAACCTATCACGATTAAGATCATGTGCTAAACCGGGTATGGCACCCCTCCCCATCACATTCTTGCTTGACAATGCATTCTATCGATTGGGGTTCTTTCTTGGGAAATGTTGGAAATGCTACAAAAGCAGCTCTCACACTTATTAGAGTAGAAGGTTTGGGCCCAAGAATTATTTAATGTTCAAGTCTTCAAAAATGACTTGGCTAAGCTCGGCAAAGAGAATGAGGAATGAAGCTTTTGAAGGACAGCTCAATCGTCCAAATTAAAGACTTGGAAAATCAAATAGCACAATACCAAGAAGAGTGGAGAACATGGGCTGCATATATACATGAAATGTTAGGCCCAAAAAGGCACCAACAGTCCAGCTGTTTCCATCACATTTACTGAGGTGAAATTAAGTTATAGCAAAGCACTTAACATTCAGTACAAGGTTCGTCAACTACCTCTCATCCCCTATGGAGGGTAAAAGATTCTTGGATAAAACCTTGGGTCTCACCTCTCCTAGAAGGCAAAAGCACTGAAGGCCTAAAGAAGATAAGTTAGTTACTCTCTCCCAAAATAGCAAGCGAGCAACTTTAAGTCAACAGGCGAAATTCATAGTCACAGATATTTCTAAACAATGATCTCCCTCAAATGCAGGCACAAGAAGAAAAAGGGCATTCGTAGAAGCTCTGGACACTTGGAGGGTGATATTTCGTGATATCCACACTCCTCGACGGACGATCTCATCACCAAGACAACAAGTAAAGGCTCTTGAGGTAGGTGGGAGCACTAGCAACTCCATACAAACTGATTTCTCGAATTACAATGTATACATTTGTCACCTCCAGTAGGTGATTGATTATCTACAATGACTTTTTCTTTATAGCGACTCACGAGAACAGCTGACCTGTCTTTACAGGTGACCTTGGAAATCGTTATATTAAGAGGTGTCCATTTCTATGAGAGCATGAGGGTCTAGTGTAGTGAGTCAGTCCTCACTCAAGGTTGGAACTGGTCTAGATAGAGATGTCTTTATTGCAACATGTTGATTTTTTTTTAAGACGTTATCTTTTGCACTAGACTATAGTTCCAATGAAATGGGTATTCATACGCACTCGACATGCCTCTGATCAAGGCCACACTGATTTATAATGTCTCATGGATCCCATGTATTACCAATTTTACGAATACAATCACCACCTCTCTATTCACTTGTCTCTCACCTTCCATGTTGCCATACATCCATCTACTCCCCCAACATCGACCCCTCCATAGTCACCAAAAAAAGCGATTCAAAGCCATCCAAACTTATTCGGATTGTTTTGAGATATTCTAGAATTAAATGAAATTTTTTACAGGTCATTATATTGTGTTTGGAAAAACTTCCAGTTCCCAAATGTCACCGGGTGCTAGCACAATGAATAGGGTTGCTGAAAGTTTGTGATTACAAGTTGCAAAAGCGATTCGAAAATTCTAACTAGTGCCCAGAATCTTCACAAGTCAAAGTTTGAACCTTCACAGGTCAAACATGATTCGTAATGCTAGAGTCTAAACTTTGATAATAGATTTTCATTTGAACTTGTACATTGAAACTACTAAAGTACAGGTACCCTCAAAAAATAATTTCCATACAGAGTCGGCAACTTTCAGTTCTTGACTATGGGCTCCTTGTGTTCACTTGCTCTACTCACTATACCCCGTTAATAGTTGCTCACTACAATCCCTTTCATATTTCATGCCAAAGGAAGCCTCTTAAGTGACCAAGGTCCCTGCTTCCACACAGCACACAACCACCTTGCTCTCTTTCCCGCAGCAATTCTCTACACCACATTTGCAACCAAAATGGACCTGCACACGTAACTGTTGGTATGACCATATCATTCGTACCTGCACCACATCTCCCACAACTTACCAGATCTACATCGTGAATATAGACAATTACTGCATACTTACTTATCAGAATACAAAAACGTTTTTAATACAGCATCTTAAAAATGAAAACGCATACAGATTTTCTGAATACACATACAAATGAATACATCACATCATCAAGCCGCATCATCAAAATTTTCAGATTTTGTGCAACCATATGAGATGGATTAGTCGGTTAACCATTAAAGCTTCAGACATTCATCAGTTTAAGCAAGAGACAAAATCAAATCATGTATACATGCAGATCACGTCGCCATGCTTCATAGGTCATGTTTGGAGCAGATCTATCCATCATTGATTGCCAGGAAGGACCGCCATCTTCGCCATCCAGTAACAGAAAGAGCTGCTTCAGATCTTCATCCGTAACACTGAACTTTGCTGCAACTTTATCTCCATCCAAAGAAACACTGAAAAACAGTGAAATGGATATATGCTTAGTGCAGTGAAAATCTATGCTTCAAGTGAAGAATCATTTGAGTTTGAATTCCTGCATGAAGTTATACTATTTTAGTAATTTCCTTTCAGTTTGATCAAAAAAAACATTTGAAAGTCCAATTTGCGATGCAGCCTCCAATTATCACACTGCACATAATGAATCAAAAGATCCTATCAACATTTACAGTTCACTGCCACTTACAAAGAAATCAATGTACAGGACAAAATCATCTCCAGATTTTTGAACTATTGCTGCCCTAATGACTGCACAACTGGACTCAAATGCGTCTAACCTTGAACTTGGTGAGTGTTGAGCTTCAGCCCTTGGCCACCTCCAGGCACAAAACCACGACCATGCATCTCTCATCATTGGGAACGCTGTCAATGCAGTCAAAGCAAGCCAAAGTCGACGAGCACCAAAGCCAGGCGGTGTGCTCCATAATAAGCGAGGTCTGGTCCTCAATCCCAGCAGAAGGAAACTGACCCATCTGGGCTTCCAGGCCCAGCCAACAACTAAGCCAATGGCCACTGCTACCCAGATTGGCATCATGGTTACTATAATGTTTAAACATGCTTCAAAAGCTGCTGATTTTCCAGAAAGATTATGAATTCCTTTACCAAATATGTCCATGATCTTATTGGCTAAACTACAATGAAGGTTGTATAGCGACAGCCTCTTCAAGCCTTCAATCTCCAAAATTGACGTGCTTTACTTAATGAAACAGTGCATGCAGTACATTTGTCATCAACTGGTATGAAGGCCGTGACTAAGTTCCTGTGTAATTGGAAGCCCCTATCTTCTACTACAATAGAGGAGACAAAGAGCAAATTCTAGTTTCACGGCCACTTGATAGGTACTAAGAACTCCAATGGATTCCAACAAGGCCCACCATGAAATCATTCCATAGTGCTAAACATTTGTTGAGTCAATCCTGAACATCAAGTTTCGACACAAAGCAGCAACTCATGCCCCAAACACATTCAGCTTCAATGAATATGCAGTTACAAAGCTCTAGATAAATGCAAGGACTATCTGACCAACTTCAAGGCTCCAAGAGGTAAGGAGATGACCATCAGGCAACTGTAATGCTCCTGAAAATCCCCTTCCTCTGATGTAATGGAATGTGTTCACTGCAGTGCATTCACCAAAACAAGATTAGAACTTTTGCACAACAGGAATACTCTAGAAAGATGAATCTAACAGTCTTAATTGCAGTTTACTGATACATACTTGGTAGCAATTTCATTGCATCATGGAGGAAATACAAGAACGCTTGCTAACAAGCTCTAAAACAAGCGCACTATGAAGCAGAGGGAACAAATATTGAAACCAGACAAATGGCGTCAAAGTAGGCTGACCAACAAATGTACTCCATGAGATGATGAGAAATCAATTACCCAAATAAACATGGAGTATGCCTACAGAGCATGCTAGGGTTTTACACTGCCCCCAAACATTCATAAAGCACAATTAATATACTCGATGTTGTGATTGTGAAGAACAAGATCTCAAACTTAACTCCAACGCATCAACTACACCATTTGCTGATTCCCGAGCCAAAAGTACAGGAACATATTACTGAATATATAAACACAAAACCCTAAATAAATTCTCCCAAATGAGATTTCAGCTTATACCTTGCATTAAATAAAAGTCTCCGATGGCAAATTACTGCGTGTACTTGTGAGGGGGATTAAATCGTGGAAAAGATGGTGAAGTACAAACAACTTATGCATTCTGTGTGCACTTGAAGATTGGGATTCGGGCTGTGACTCAGTGTTTTTGAAGAACATGTAAACTGCAGACTGTACGAGTGCTAAAAGTGAGTTATTCTCATTTCCCAAGCATACAATGGATGTTCAAAAAGTTTTATAATGTGATTGCAATTTACAGCCCCTAAAATATCAAAAAGCGTGACCCATATTAAAAAATTTATTCGTTGTAAGTAAAATGCTATAGGAGACTTTTACGCTTAGGAGATTTAGCTTTCTACCAGGTTCCATGGCTGTTCAATCAAGGCTCAGACAACAGCTGTTAGACTATGGCTCCACCTAATGGCCTTGCCATAATTTCATGCCGTTTCACATGGTGGAAAGCTCACTAAGTAATCCATTCCCCCATATAACAAGGAAAACAGCAAGGAAGAAAATATTATGATTTTCACAGCCCAAAACATACTATATATTTAAATGTATGGTGGATAATACACGGAGCTTATCTGACTTTCCTTATCTTTCCTTTGCACTTCTTTAATGTTACAATGATAATATAATTGATGGCACTAGCTTTCGCTACATACAATCTGTACACTATACTAGCCTTGCTAAGATTGGAGCACGAGGCTTCGAAGTATCCCTATTCTGCAGCAGCCGGAACTTGAGGCTGCACCTTTGTGGACTAAGCAACCACCTTATCCAACTAGGCTAGTGCGCAGTGTAGTTTCCATTCTTACAAGTAACAGCTTCATTAAAGGCTACTCTTTACAGACAACGTGTGAACACGAAGAAAAAGAAAATTTCCAGTCAACCGATGCATATTGTATGCACCTACCAAAATGCTTGCTCCATACACTAGCAAACCATGCAGTAGTGTCCATCAAATCTAGAAAACGTAACTGTATTTGCGTATTGTCGGTACATAGTGTATCTGCATTTTCATATTATAGCTACATAGCTGAACGGGAGGAAAGTATATATCTGCATTTGCATCTTTTGGGTACATAGCCATGGACGGAGGATAGTATATCTGTATTTGCATACTATAGGTATATCCGTATTTTGCATAATATAGAATAGGGAGCGAGAATAGTAGATCTATATTTGCAAATGCATAGCGAAAAGGGGGAAATAGGTTTTCATAAAGCAAAGCAAATTTGTCAGATCAACATCCGACAATGGCATCATTCAAAAGAAGAGGTACCTGCCACTGAATGGCGCCACTCTTCCAGTATCAATTGCTGACACACAAGACCTCAATTCTGATGTTATTCTTCCGATTGAAACAGCAAAAGGTGATCCAATCTGGTCTTGCAGCAGGCGATATCATCAGTTGTAGCTTGCCTGGCACGAACAATGTGCAAAAGCTGGTCCGGCATGCTCCGATATCCCAGATCCGTGAAGACAGGCTGTGGAAGGGATGGATGATGACCAGAATGGATAGGCAAAAACAGGAAAACAGAGAAAAGTAGCACATGAGAAGAAAAGTAGCAGAAGGAGAAAGGATAACGTAGAGGAGGAGGAGGAGGAGGGAGAGAAAAGGCGGAAAACAAAAGAGATAAAAAGAGAACATGTGGTCACGAGGCCAAGCACGTGCTTCTTTTGCTGGTTTTGGTGGTCACACACACTCTCTCTCTCTCTCTCTCTCTCTCTCTCTCTCTCTCTCACAGTGTGCCACTCAGTGCCGCCACTGGCACTGGAGAATTTGCCCCAATCCAACATTATCCTCTTGTGTGGATAGATAAGAAACAAGATCGAGGAGCTTTTTGAAGGCTTGCCACATCAGTAGTAGATTTTGATGTGCTTTGTTGATGGAGATTGTCTTGAGTCTCCTGCGTACGTCCTTGTGCACCATGTGCAATGAGGGTTGAATTACGCTCATGTGGCCGATACCCGAAAAGCGACCGACCTCTTATGGCAAAACTATGCTACAGGCAACAAGAACTCTTGTGTTGCCTAGCTACGAGCCAATGGTTCCCAATTGTCATCTAAGAATTGATTGGAACACATTTCCAATTCCTCAAAGTCCTAAAAGTGCAATTGGTTACCCATGGGTGAGCAACGCTAGTGAGTTGGTATAATGTGTGGAACAACAAGACTAGTAGAACAATGATTGTGGTCCAAGGATTATAATCTTGATGTCCCTAGCGTATGTGACACTCCTAACAGACTAAGCATGTGATAAAGGCAACCCATGCGGTAGGGAATATCTTACCGCAATTGGTAGCATCAGAGTGATTTTTGCCATAAATACACATTAAATTTTGGCTCCGTCATTTACTTGTTTACCTTAAACTTTCTTCTACTTGAAGTCATATTTTGCATGTTCGCACGCATGAATGTGTGTGTGCATGAAGGTGTGTTTGTGTGTGTGTGTGTGTGTGTGTGTGTGTGTGTGTGTGTGTGAGAGAGAGAGAGAGAGAGAGAGATACTCGAGAGTGTACTCTTGAGTAGTGACAAAGAAATATCGCTCAATCTTTAGCTCAAAAAGTATGACTTCAAATAAAAGCATTTTACTTTGAAAGTACGAATGTTACATAATGCAACCATATGAAATTCGTAAGGTGATCGTATAAGCATGCAATCCTAAAATAGGTGGAAATGACATGTTCCACGTGTCATCATTCAACTCTCAAATTCCCATAATTAGCAACCAATTTAAGCTACGTTTAATTCAAGATAAATTACACTCAGTAGAATACCATCATTGTAAACACATACTTGAAATTTGAAACATCTACAAGAAACTTTATGGCCTAAAACAACAACCACGTGCGTGGTACAGCGAGATTGATGCATGCTTTTGATCTAAGGAGATGGTGAGAACACACTCAGACCCTAATCTCTACGTCTTATGCTTTGATGATGTGATTGCTTTGGTTGCACTCTATGTTGATGACTTGATTATTACTGAAAATAATCAAAGTGTGGTAGATATAATCGAGACTAATCTAATGAATCAATTCAATATGATGGATATCAACATAAAGTGTGGCAAAAAGGACACGAAGTGGGGCTAACTCAATTCAAGTATGTCAGGGAATTGATGCACAGGTTTAGACTGCAGGATTGTAGTGGACACCCATATCGAGTCAGGTAAAAAAGTGTTCTAAGCTTGATGAGTCACAACCATTTGAGACTATATTGTATAGACAATTGGTAGGAAGCTTGATTTACCTTATCACAGCTAGGACAGATATATGCTATGTTGTTAGTGTTGGAGGGATTGCGGATCCCAAGGCAACCCTAACCCTAGTTAACAAGTGAGAGGGATTTGGCACCCTGCGTGTGTAAGTCCAACCCGATGATCACATAGTTTTGATTAATTACAAAGTCAATAAAAGGACTTTAGGCCTTTTTGCGGGACTTTTAATGTCGCAGGGCCTAAATGTCAAGTTAGTGAATAAGGTTGGGTTTCCCTCCAATTCTGGATGGTTCCCACTATTTTTTAAATTTGAATAATTAGGGAGGCAGAAATGGACCAATAGGATTCAGAGGCCAAGGTCCTCCTGTCTACTATAAGAAGGGACCAACTCGAGTTCCTACACATGTTCATTCTTCATTTCAATAAAGCAAATTGGTTCTCTTGTGAAGTGGATTTATGAATGTCCTTGCTCTCTATCACTTTTCCTCCATCTCTCATGCTTTATTTGGATTTATCAATTGTGTTAATGGGATTGCATGTTATTATTTGGATTTAGAGGCCAAGTTCCTCGTCAAAAGGAGGCAAAAATCATCATCAGAGCTGATAACTTTTTGCCCTCTTTTAGGATACCTTCACCGAGTTGCAGACACCTTCAGTTTTGATCATAGAACCTCCAGTTTGAAGGGCGAACAATCCTTCCTAGCAGATTTTCAAAAACATCAGAATAACCATCAAAAAACACCAAAAAATTATCAAACTCTAAGAATACAGAAAAAGAACCTTCGTCCGATTCACTGTGCATATGTGTGATTCAAATCTATCTACTACCAGGTCGGCAAAGAATAATATCAGAAATAGAAGGTTTTCTCAGAGGATCATATGTCATATTGCCATATTTTTGTCAAAAAAGATTTTTTTTTTGCAAAAATACCAGTATTACTCTTGATTTTTTGCCAAAACCTTCGCCAAGTTTCCAAAACATTCTATTTATAGTAAAATACTATTTTTGAGTTCGGCGAACATTCTTCCTATCCAGATCATATAAATTCTTGATTTTTACCCTCGCCAAACTACATAAATAGTGTTTTTTTTTGTGTCAGAAACCTTCGTCGGGTTTACCCTAGCTTTATTTGTGTCAGATTTTGAATCTGAGAGTTCGGTGAAGGTTATTTCCATATAAATTGTCAAAAAAAATCTGGTCATAGAGTTTTTTTTTCAAAATAGCACTGCTGAACCTTCGTCGAGCCAATCTTCGCCTAGGGAACCTTCACCGAACACCTTACTCTCATTAGGAACGTTCACTGACATGTTAGACGGTCTTAAAATGTCAAAATTAGGTGGGCCATAGATTCAGATCTTGAAAAAATGTATTTATGACAATACTTGGGCGAAGGACCCTCTTGGGCGAAGGTTCATCCTTCGCCAACCCTGGAAAACGTTCACCGAATAGGTTCAGTTCCTCAGAAACCTTCGCCGAGATTTTTATAGCCTATTTTCACAGTACTATACATGCCTGCAAATTTTTGTTCAGAACTGATCAGCCAAACTAGTATTCAGTGTAATGGACCCTCCAAATTCACTTATAAGTTGGTTGAATTCGATTTATTTCCCACTTGTGCTAGCGAAGCTCTTGCCAATTTTTTTAGTGACCAAGCCTTCCAAACTTTCTGAACTGTTTTTTGTTATACACTCGCGCGTCTTACTTTTTGTTTTTGATCATCATGTCTTCCACAGATACATCCCAGTCGCCTCGTTATACTATCCATCATGATGTCCCATCTACTACGGATATCATGATACTTCCTAGCACAAGCATGGTCACTCAGTGGGTGGATGACCCTTGCGGAGCCTCTGCTTACTACAATGGGTATTCATGAGAGAGCCTTTTCAGGGAGAATCAATATGAATTTTATCACCCTTGCCTTCAGCACGTGGAAGGAGGAGAAATCCAAGTTTTACATCACCTTTCAAGGAGCCACAAACAAGGTGCGCGTGACTGAGGCCGCCCTTGCTGCCATAGGCATAACGTCTGGTACTCAAGCCTCACCCAACCATAAGCAGGCCAAACAGGCTATTAAGCCTTATATAGACCTAACAAATGATTTGCATTGGACCAATGACGGCTACCTCCTAGATGCCATCACTGAGCCTGCCATACACTGGCAACCTTAGGAAAGACCGCATCACTTCTCAAATCCTACATAGGATAGTCGAGTCTTATGTCAAGATAGCCAAGGCCCCTCTCGAACCGTATAACTGGTTCAAGACTGTTTCTGGTGAGCTCAAATGAGCCATTAAGAGCAATACCAAGCAGCAGTTCATTGTTGGCCTCTTGTTATCTCTTCTAGCGACCTCCCACCTTGAAAATGGCTTTCACCTGGATTCTGTGCTTTCGATTTATAAAGAAGCACCGACCGAGTCATCCCACCAGGCCTCTAGTTCACATAGTCAATGTCGTTCACGCAGTGAGATCATCATTCCTGACTTGCCTTCCGCGTCACGTCATCGTACTAGGCATACATCGTCAGCTGTGCTTCCACTCCCAGCTACTACTCGCACTGAACTTCCTATTCCCCCCGCCTCTGATGCTTTCCTTGCCTCTGCTTCCACTCAAAGATAGTCTGTGACTATTGGGGCTACCATTCTCATCACAACTGCCCAGGCTGCATCACTCCCGCACACCGAAGTTGTTTCACCAAACATGTAGTACTTTATGGATATGTTCGATGATTCTGACCCCCTTGGGTCCTCCGAAGTTTTTGAAATGCCCCAGAGCCTTGCGCCCTTTGAACTCCAATCCTCTAGGAGAGGATCCGAACAATTCCATGATACTACTGTTGATGTTGAAAATTCATGCCATTTACCCCAGCAACCTCAAGTTGAAGCCACACCAGCCACACTTCGGGTCGAGCAAGCTGTGAAATCACCGAAGTAGTTCGATGCCACAGTGCCTGAGGGCTATGAAGAGGAGGACCCCTTTGAAGAAGAAAATTTTCGACACCTCTTCCACGCCAACCAAGGATAGTACCATCAGGTCCTTCTGCTGCTACCACCTCCACAACAATAGATTCTGGTGATGCTCTTGGTTTGGTCTCAAGCCTTACGCAAGTGATCCAGTCTAGGCTTGATAAGGAAAAAGAAATGGAGCAGAGAATTTCAGATACGAGGTTTGAAAACACTCTCATCAGCCAGAAAATTGTTCAACTGAACCGAGAATTGAAGATCGCCAAGCAGCATGAAGAAAAATTAGAAGCTGAAAAGAAGACGACACAGCAACAGGTTGATCGCCTCGAAGAATACATCAGCTCCCTGTAGAATGACCTGACAATTGCACAAGATCAGGTGGACAAGGCCGTGCAGGATGCAAAGCAACAAGTGCATACATTGTAAGTAGGGTGATAAGTGTGAGGGCACTGGCATCCTGTGCGTGTAAGCCCAACCCAGCACAAGTAGCAAGTTGTAATTCCTAGGAATAAGAGACTAGGGGCTTAAAACTCTAAAATGACATTAGAGGCCCTAAGTCAAGTTGCAAATAAAAAAGCTAAAAGGGTCCAACTTAAAACTCACATGAATCATGTGAGTGCCCTTGTGCACCAATAGATTTAAGTTGTGTTTATTTTAAAGGCTTGGATTAGAATCCTTGCCCCAATGAAGTGGCCAATGAGAGTGAAGGAGGCTCACCTCTAAAATCTATAAGAGGGAGCCATTTCCTTTGTATTGTATCATCTTCCATTCTCATTCTAATAAAATTCTCTTGGTTTCTCCATCTCCATTTCTCTCTCTCTCTCTCTCTCTCTCTCTCTCTCTCTCTCTCTCTCTCTCTCTCTCTCTCTCTCTCTCTCTCTCTCTCTCTCTCTCCCTATGTTGGGATAGAATAACTTGGATAGGCGCTCAAGCCCCCAAAGCCTTTCTCAACCTAGACGTTCTCTCTCTCCCTCTCTCCACTCTCTTTTCTCCTCTCTCTCCTCTCCCTCTCTATTCTTGCTATGCAGGTGAAGGCGAGGTTGTCGCTCCCAGCGACGGACCCCTATGCTACATCGACGACACAACAATGGTGCCGTTGTCGGGGAGCGCCACACACTCGCTTCGCCGCATAGTTTTCTTAATCTCTTCCTCTCTCTCCCTCTCTATTTTCTTCTCTCTCACCATTCATTTTCACCAAAAAATCGAATTTTAAGGGTAGAATAGTGTTAGTAGTGTTAGTCTTTGCCGTTTTTTTGTGATATTTTTGTTTGTTTCAACTGTAGGGAGACATTGTGGGGTGGGAGGATCAGATCCAGGCACCCAATCCCTTTATTAATCCATAAAATCCATAAAAATTAGAAAAAAAAACTCAAAATATGTTTTTGGAGGGAAAGAGAGAGGCAAAATCTCATCAGATTTTGATTTCTCAAAAACCAGTGGGCATGAACCTTCGCATGACTGGCAGCAGCTCCAGGGTACTGTCCCAGACCTGCATAGAAGCCTGCGAGGGTTAGTTCTCATCAGATTTTGAAAAAACAGAGAAAAACCCAAAAAAATTCAAAAATCCTTTGTAAAAATCAATTTTTTTTTCAAAACTCAAAACTAACCTTCGCAAAGCTCTCTGAAGTTTCATCTCATTGAGACAAGGACACAGAGAAGTCTGCGAGAGTTAGATCCCAAAAAAAGTGCCCCTATGAAGGTTCCCAAGGGCAAAAAGTGGTCTAAAACCTCCTCAGACAACAAATTTCTGAGTTTCCCTAGGAAGTAACTCTCGCAGCTTGGTAAGCAAGTGGATCTGGCTCAGATACAAGCACATACCAGCCTGCAAAGATTAGTTCCCAAAAAATCTCAAAATTTGGCCAAAAAACCCCCAAAAAATGCAGTTTTTTCAGGATTTGTTGAGTTTCCTAGGGAAGTAACTCTTGCAGCTTGGTGAGCAGCTGAAGCTGACTGAGATACAAGTGCATACCAGTCTGCAAGGGTTTGTTCCCAGAAAATCCTAAAATTTTGCAAAAAAACTACAAGAAAATGCAGTTTTTTCAAGATATTTTGAGTTCCCTTGAGAAGTAACTCTTGCAGCTTGGTAAGTAGCTGAATTTGACTGAGATACAAGTGCATACCAGTCTGTGAGGGTTTTTTCCCAGAAAATCCTAAACTTTTGCCAAAACCCCCCCAAAAAAATGCACTTTTTTAAAGATTTTTCGAGTTTCATTGAGAAGTAACTCTCATAGCTTGGTGAGCAGCTGAATCTGAATAAGATATAGGTGCATACCAGTCTAAAAGGGTTTGTTCCCAGAAAATCTTAAAATTTTGCAAAAAAACCACAAAAAAATGCACTTTTTTCAAAAAAAATTGAGTTTCCTTGGGAAGTAACTCTTGCAGCTTAGTGAGCAGGTGAATCTGACTGAGATACAAGTGCATACCAGTCTGCAAGGGTTTTTTCTTAGAAAATTTTAAAAATTTGCAGAAAAACCACAAGAAAATGCACTTTTTTCAAGACTTTTTGAGTTTCTATGGGAAGTAGCTCTTGCAGCTTGGTGAGCAGGTGAATCTAACTACGATACAAGTGTATACCAGTCTGCGAGGGTTTTTTCTCAGAAAACAAAAAAAACCCCAAAAACATGCACTTTTTTCAAGTTTTTTTGAGTTTCCTTGGGAAGTAACTCTCGCACCTTGGTGAGCAGGTGAATCTGGCTGAGATACAAGTGTATACCAGTCTGCAAGGGTTTGTTCCCAGAAAATCTTAAAATTTTACAAAAAAACCCCCCAAAAGTGCACTTTTTTCAAGATTTTTTGAGTTTCCTTGCGAAGTAGCTCTTGCAGCTAGGTGAGAAGCTGAATCTTACTGAGATACAAGTGCATACTAGTCTGCGAGGGTTTGTTCCTAGAAAATCTTAAAATTCTGGAAAAAATCCACAAAAAATGCACTTTTTTCAAGATTTTTTCAGTTTCCTTGGGAAGTAACTCTTGCAGCTTGGTGAGCAGGTGAATTTGACTGAGATACAAGTGCATACTAGTCTTCAAGGGTTTGTTCCCAGAAAATCTTAAAATTTTGCAAAAAGACCCCCAAAAATACACTTTTTTCCATGATTTTTTGAGATCTGCTGGGAAGTAGCTTTAAAAGAATTTTTTAGATAGATCTAACCAAGATCTGACTACTGTGGAATTTTTGTGGGGATCCAATGGTTAGATTTAGAAATATCTAAGAAAAAGTGCCAAAAAGTGCCAAAAAACTGAGTTTTTTCAAGATCCTGACAAATCTGCCCATCAAGAACTCTTGCAGAACTCACATTGTCTAGAAATGGTCCATATACAACTACTGTAGGAAGGTTGAAGATTAGATTCATTCAAATATGAAGAAATCTCAACCAAAAAAAAACAAAAAAACCACAAAGAACCAAGAAAAGGGGCTAAAATCACACTATTAGCCAACTGAAATTGATTAGATCTTGTCAAATCTAGGTTGCAGTTGCAATATCCATCAAGATCCAACATCCCTGGACTGAACCAAGTGAATGAACCTCAGATCAAGTTGATCAGTACCAAGAAAAATCAGTTTCCACCACCATCCATACCAACCATTCATCACTCTTCTGTCCATGTCCATATTCTCTTGACAGTGTAACTTTCATTGCGGTTATCTGTTAAATCCATTTCTGTTTCTGTTCATATCCATACGGATCCCTCTTTTCTTGATTCTTTTCTCCTCTTCTTTTTCTTCTTCCACTTCAAAAAAAAAAGAAAATAAAAAGTTGGAACACCATAGTCATTGAGCAAACCTTGAAGCAATTCACCAACCAGCTACTTTGCGACATTCTAGTGCTGAACTATGGAGACCGCCCTTGTAGGATTATCGAAATTACAAAAGTTTTCTACTGAAACAATCTGAGACTACACCTATCGAATCTATCATCTAGTGAAGGATTGTGATCCCCCAATTCTCCAATAGATCATCATAGCAAAATACTATGCCAGACTGTCCAAAAGGATCAGATCTGGTATGGAAGAGTTAGCATCCTATGCGTCGCTTGCACAACTTTGTAAGGATGCTGCCTTGATGGAAATCTCACTCGGGAAGAAGGATTTTCCCTATCCAGATGGGGAATCAGAGGAACAAAGGTCGACAACAAGCAATGATCCAACAAGAATGGAACCCCATGCAAGGCAACAAAGTGCAGCAAGGTCAAGCAGATCAAGTGCAGCGGAAGACCAAGAACCTTGCAGTTCAAGCTATCAGCAAGCTTATGCTCGCTCTATTAAGTTTCTTGAAAAGGATGAATGTACCTTCTGCTTTGGGGATCATCCAAGTACCAGGTGTCCATCAAGAATTCGCGCTTGTTAGAAGGACAAAATACAGAACAACAGGTTGTCGACAACAAGATCCAATGGTTCAACGGTCAGAAGAAAAATCAAGTCAACAAGGAGCTCACTAGAAGGATGGATGTCAGATTGATCCATGTAAATCACGAGTTTCTTCAACAAATAGTGGCAAGGTAGAAGTTTTGGTTATATCCTCTTGCATGTCACCGAATTCAATGGAGGACCATAACAGCCTACCAGTCTATTTTGTGGAAGATCCTAAGGGGTATGCCTATCAACTTAGAGGTGATGGCATACTACACTCAGTTGGGTGCTATGGATGCGGAGGAAAACACCGCCGTGCTGAATGTCCACACCGAGGGGATTCGTCCACATTTGATCCCTCGTGTTCATGATGCAGAGTTAATCATCCATGCCGAGATTGCCCAATGAGAAATTCACAAATAGCCAGGAGGCATTTGGCCTATGTAGACCGACATTCACCTGGGATAATTCTTCCACCTCGAACGTACTACAAAAGAAAAATCTTAATGCCACCGGATTATGAAACGAATGACGAAGAGGACAATCTGGCAAAAGTCCCAAAGTACGCAAAGATACCCTCTGGCAAACAAGTAAAACCATCACAGAAGACATAGATGGTAGAATCCATCATGCCAATGGTAACTGAGGAAGTCAAGAAATTGGCATCCGACGAAGTCCAACGGATTTTACCAAGTCTCTTGAGGCAATCACTACAAAGAATTCTTAGTGATGAATTACAAAGGGGACTAGTGTCAACAGAGCAACTTGAAGGCAATTCAACACAAGATCCAAGGAACAGTGCCATCACGCAGCCTTCAACGGAGAAGTGCAATGACCAAGAGAAGACTAAAGTTGATGATTGCCCCTCAACGAGCAAGATTCAACCAAAGTCTAATTGTTCCACAATTCAATAGACCCCCAAATTAACGCCAATTCGGGGTATATCCATTATTCAAAGGCCAAATCCAAGAAATCCAAGCCCAAAATGGCCAATTGTACAGCAAGAACTAGCACCTACAATGACAAAGCCTTGTCCTAAATCTATGATATTGACTGCTGAGGAAAGTCGTCAGGTTGATGCATACTTCGAATACTTGGACAGACAAGAGCATCAAGCAAGCACGTCATATCCACATTATGATTTGGGGGAGTCCATGACATTGGGACCAGTTGCACCGATCTATGAGGATCCATTATATCAGCAAGATTTATCTTGGAATCCTCCGATGGCATACCTCAACTACCCAATTGTCAATGAACAAGGTTATCCGGAATGGCCACCATACTCTTATGGGTATTATTGAAAATCTGGCAAGTCCAAGTTCTTGCCTGATCGCCATCATCCAATAAAGCCTCAAGTTTTTTGTAAGCGAATTTTATCCACGCTTTTCTTGAAGCACCCATGTCCTAGCAATAAAAGAACCACCAACGACGCCCCTTCACGACAGTTGCAACTTAGTGCCGAGGGACCGGCACTACTTTGGGCCGTGGACCCTGTTGTGGGTATTTTTGCACAATAATAAGCAAGCACCACTTAAAATACTGTTGGCCAAGCCTTACCTAGTGGGCCCCGCCACAGTACATTGTAAGTAGGGTGATAAGTGTGAGGGCATTGGCATCTTGCACGTGTAAGACCAACCCAGCACAAGTAGCAAGTTGTAATTCCTAGGAATAAGAGACTAGGGGCTTAAAACTCTAAAATGACATTAGAGGCCCTAAGTCAAGTTGCAAATAAAAAAGCTAAAAGGGTCCAACTTAAAACTCATATGAATCATGTGAGTGCCCTTGTGCTTTCTTAGCACCAATAGATTTAAGTTGTGTTTATTTTAAAGGCTTGGATTAGAATCCTTGCCCCAATGAAGTGGCCAATGAGAGTGAAGGAGGCTCACTTCTAAAATCTATAAGAGGGAGTCATTTCCTTTGTATTGTATCATCTTCCATTCTCATTCTAAGAAAACTCTCTTGGTTTCTCCATCTCCATCTCTCTCTCTCTCTCTCTCTCTCTCTCTCTCTCTCTCTCTCTCTCTCTCTCTCTCTCTCTCTCTCTCTCTACGTTGGGATAGAATAGCTTTGGGTAGGCGCTCGAGCCCCCAAAGCCTTTCTCAACCTAGGCATTCTCTCTCTCCCTCTCTCCACTCTCTTTCTCCTCTCTCTCCTCTCCCTCTCGCTTCTTGCTATGTAGGTGAAGGCGAGGTTGCCGCTCCCAGTGACGGACCCCTATGCTACATCGACCCCTATGCTCCCTGGCAACGGCGCCACTGTTGTGTCGTCGATGTAACCTAGGGGTCATTTGATTAGGTTGGATGGTCAGATTGAGGATAATGATTCATGGGAAAGAGTTAAAAGCATACAAATGTGGAGCTTTCCTAGCTGCTCATTATGAGGACAGAACTTGTTTAAGGGGGAAAGAATGTTACGTCCATGTCCAGTATGAGGGATTCAGAATAATTCCTGAGATGGATAGTCAGTCACTCCAGTGTATGTGGTTATTAGTTATGCCTCATCATTCCGGGCTTGGCCAATAAATTAATTAATAATCTATAATTGGACATAGGAGCATTTGCACGATGTTTCACTACTATAATTCAAGAATAGGAGGTCAATTGCTAATTCAGGTTGCATGGGGATCCTAAGAGAAATATTCTCTCCTCTTGGAGAGAATATAGACCATGGAAACTCACCCATCTCTCTATTGGATTTTCTGATCCTTGAAGCCAGGAGCCCCTCCTCTCTTGCATTCATTCACCATGGCATGGGGGTGAAGTGGTTAGCGTATTGACTAGCCATTTCCTGTTGGTTGGGTGGTTTTGCTCCACAGGTGTCCTTTTGGTTGTATGCAACAAGATCTAGTCGGATCTTCACTAGGCGATCCTTACAATTATGACATACACTTACGTACACGTTTACTTGGGGTGTTGTTGCCAGGGACCGGTAGCAAAAAAGGACATGTTATCTTGGCCATTTTTCATCAATGAAGGATCAAAATTAATCTAAAATCTCCTTGTCAACATAATGCATTATTCTTATTATTAAGAACTTATGGATAGTCCACACCATCATCTTATCTACAAATAATATCTTAAAGTTGCGAGACTTAACTACGCTATCCACATGATCTTCAAGTCATTGCATTCCAAAATTAGGTTTTTGCCTACAGAATTAGAAGATTAATTATATTGAAATTAACATTAAATATACTTGTATTGATAATATATGGTCCATAGTTGATTGAGATATTAGATTGGTATGGATAGAAGCTTATAAGAATGCATGTGAGATTTTGAAACTGTATCACATTTTTTCTTTTGCAAACCATCTTTTGGTTCAACTTTTTGTTGAAGTACAATACTTTGGACCATAAATGAGCCTACAAAAGACTCCAAGAGTGATTGATTGATTGATCTATCTATCTATTGCAAAACTAGAATCCAATTTTTTAATTTAGATTGACAATTTAGACTCATACAATCAAGAGCAATCAACAGATGATCAAAACAAGTAAATCCGACTCCACATGTGTGTGGTACGACCTCCAGTACGGCCTGCTAACAAAGAATGAAGCTTACAAAGTTTAGATTACATTCCAATCACAAAATCACAATACAAATGTGTAGATTGCTAGAAATTGTCAAATGACTCCAAAATCTCTCTTGATCTCTCAATAGAATGATTGATTGATAGTACAAAGAAATAGTATTCTTGGTTGGCTGAGCAGGTCCAACACGTGTTCAGGTGCCGCATCATCATTAGGTGCACCTACTCATCATCTTGACCTAACCATTAGGTCTACCAACCATGGCGGTTAGATTGACTCACCAATTTCTTAGATTCATGGAGTTTGGTCCTAGATTTAAGGAATGATGACCAAAATGACTTGCCTACCCCTATAATCAAGATCTAACCTACCTAAGCCTAATCTACACAGGCGGGAATATTCTCTCACACGTGTGAATTACAATGTACAACAAAGGTAATGAATAATATGGCAAATGATTTGAATCATACTTACAACCCATTGGAAAAGAAGAAAAACAAACTTGTGATCGTATTCAAGAATATCAAAGGTTGACATAAATGCTTCTTGGTTTCCAAGGGGAGACTCGAACCCAAGACCAAAGAAACTTTGGATGTCAAGCCAACCAACTGAGCCGCCCCATTGGGTAAATTGACATAGATGGTAAAAGAGCACCTCAAATAGATATTCAAATTGATGGATGTTTAATGTAGCAATTGATTGAAAAGCAATTGTCAAAGAAACAACACTTGCATTAGGTATTGTTGAAACTTGTCGACTCCATGAGAAGAAAACTAGTTGGAGAAAATAGAGAGCTTCCGATGAATGTCTAAGGTTAGACATTTATTAGGAGTTTTATAATTATCAAACTAATTGGTGTTCTTGCGTATGTTGTGTTGTTCAGAAGACTTTGGCTCTATCATGTTAATGTGGTCATAGACTGGAAATAGAAACAAATGCGATTCAAAGTCATGCTGCAATCTAGAGCAAAATTACCAAACATTGTTCTATCTTGGAAGAAGGAGCCATATCAAGGGAAAGCTCTTGAATCCAAGACAAGTTTTACATTGTAGGAAGAAACCTCTCGTGTTTAGATTGATTCAACACCAAAATGGGGTAAGCTACAAGCTATCTATCACAACATGATGTTGTAGGCCTCATAACTCAGGAATAAGACATACTTCATATAGAGTGTGAAGAGCCATGAGCAAAGGCCTTCAAACCTCTCTAAGCTCTAGCTTCAGGTGGCACTTGGCTCCACCCGACCAAAATGGTCTATTGGACTAAGAAATTGACACAATTAAGTTATAAACATATGATTAAACACCTCTCTCTCTCTCTCTCTAATTGTCCGTGCGTGCCTTTGAGCCCGATGCAGTAGAATTGTGCCATGTGGTGTCACTGTGTAAGCCTCGCCCACACAGATAGTGACCAGGAAATTTTGTAGCTGGCAGTAACACAGCCTCCCGAGCACTAGCGGGGCCATTTTTTGGGCACCCCGAAATTATCTGGCACCAATGCTAAATTTTGCGGGCAATAGCACGCTCTTGAGCATCGTAGACACCAACGAGACCTTTTTCCCTGGCACCAACACCAAATTCCCGGGTCCAATGCCAAATTTTGAGTGGGCTAGGCTAATATGTATCTCCTTGATGTACGTAACATTTGTGAGCAGATGATAGCGGAGACCTGGCATCATTGGATTGGTTATCAACACGCAGATTCTGAGCCATAGTACATGCTTGCAACCAGATTTCATATGGACCGTCCATCTCCAAATGCTACGTCATGTGTATGCCAAGTGCTCAGGTTTCCTTTGTAGTTTGGAGTCACCTCCTCCCACACAATGTTCATGTGGATTTTACAACTAAAATTTTAGGTGATCATTCTTCTCATAATCAGCCAATCAAATGTTGACACATAGCACGTGAACTTTCTGTGTGATAGCCCCCTTGATTGGCTGTCCACATGCACATTTCACCAAACAACAAAAATGTAAAAAAAATTGCATTATAAATGCAAAAAAAAAACCTGCATCCACACGTGCGGCCGTACGTCCTTACCGTACGACTGAAAAAAAAACAAAAAAACGTCCACCTTTGCACATTGGAATTACGTAGGGGAAGGTCGTCTTCCCCTCGGCCGTTCCACCTTGCTCAGGCACAAGCCCTCGAGCACTGGGCCCTCCCAGGGCAGAACGCCCTCAAGGGAGGTCATCCCCCCTTGAAACAACTGTGAAAATTCTGTAAAAACAACTATAAACATTCTGACAAGATCCATAAACATGTCAGAGAGAAGGAGAAAAACTACATGAACATGAAAGATTAGTCACAATGAAATGACTGTAGTGGCTGTGCATAAAGCAGATACCAAAACCATTACTGAAGCCGTTTGATGTGAAATGGGAAGCCAGATTGACGATGTAAGAAGAGCAAAGGAAGTAATAGCCCATAACAAACAAATATTTACATGAAAAGTGCTAAAAATCAAAGCTCTTCTAACTGTTTGATGCATGTATTATTGCTGCACAATGCAAGCAACTCCGACGTTGGGCCAGTTTGCAATACTGCGGCTGTTTCCAGACACGTGACCATTTGAAAGGCCCTCCATAGTCGTGTGGCCGCCTGATGAAACTGGGCGGGCTGCAATATTTGCAGCAGACGGTGAAGAAACGTGCACTTCAATCGCTGCTTTGTGTTGTAGAATGCTCCTCCTTGAATGAAGCGCTCTGTAGAATGCTCCTCACCTCAGCTCGAACGCAGCGCGTTTGAATCAGTTTCAGCACCTCCTTCGCCACCACAGATGCACGACCTCCATCGCGACCTCCGTCTGCAAGCAACAATGAAAAGAGATGAAAAGAGAGTGAAAAACAAAAGGGCGGGGTAATTTTCGAGGGCCGAGGTAAACACTTCTAGAAACGTCTAGAAGGAAATTTTTTTATGTAGCTTTATGTCGGGGAAGGCCCCCGGCCCTCGGGCCTTCCCTGTTTTAAGGCCTTGGGCCCTCGGGCCGGGGGCCTTCCCCTATACCTAACACCCTCATTTCCTTTTGCCTTTACGATGGTGTCTTTTCTCTTTCCATCGTCCTCCTCTTTGTCTTCCTTCTCCCTTCTTTCTCTCTCTCTCTCTCTCTCTCTCTCTCGCTCGGCTACACGTAGAGCAAGCGCCATAGCTCTCTCCTTGCTCCCTGAACAGGGCGTTTTTCTGTCTCCTCCTCTCACGTCGTTGAACTGCTCATTTTTCTGCCTTCTTCTTTCGTTTTTCTTGTCCTTTCTTTCACTTATTTACATGCGGGCACTGGCTTTCTCTGTACCATTTTTTTTCTTATCTTGCTTCCCTTTTCTTTATATTGCTTTTTGCATGTTCCACAGAAAGGCAGCGGCTTATGTTTTCTTATTCGTGTTAATAGGTTAAGATCTTGCTTTTATTATCCTTCTTGCATCAGTAGCTCTCAGTCAGAGTGGTGTTGCGACAGGCATATCTAGATTCTTCTCCTCGGCACTTGAATAAGCTCAAATTTTTCATTATCATTCAAGCGTGGCTGATAAGATATGCGCACAAGGCCACATGGAAAGGTTCAGTTCAATTATATCTGCTGCCGTTTGTGCGCTTCGGCATTGCTTTGGAAGAGCGAAGTCCTCGGCCTGCTGGTGCATTTTCTTAACCTACTACAGTTGATAGGATTACAGTTGATAGGATCAGGGACCTGCAGCGGATCTGTATTGCAAACACATAATAAGAAAACGCAAGCAAGAAAGACCAAAAAATATGTCACAGTAAATGAAGCCGTTTTCTAATAAGTGGCATGCTGGCGAAGATCTCGTTTTCGTTGATATCATGAGTTCAGCTCCACACGACCATATAAAGGACAAATCACAGGAGAATATATGAAGCAGAGCGGTGGGTGGGAGTTGTTGCAGCAAATATTACAAACCCTAGCGTCGGCCATATGCATCCAAGGGGCTTTTGTTTAATTTCTATGCTGCAGCCGTATGCAGGAAAATACATTATCATTCCTCGTGAACGTCAAAACCTTTTAGTAGACTTATCATATAACATTGGACAGTTTTGGGATGATTGAGCGTGAAGACCTTTCTGCTCCTCTCATTATATCTCCATCTTTCCTGAACAGGGATAATAATACTGACCAGCATGTGGACTCTGCAAACAGGAAAACTGTTGAGGATGCAGTTTGCCTACAGGCTCCTTTTCAGATGAACGTGGAGGATGCAGACTCTGCTACGCTGCCACTCATGCCACAGAGTTTGTCAGCGCCTGCGGAAGGCTCTGAAAGCCTAGAGGAGGGATTAGATAGCAAAAGGAGCGATGCGGCAGTGCCAAAATTGAATGAAAGGCGGAAAGTGCAGTGGGTGGACGGTTATGGCAAAGCCATTGCAGAAGTGAAGGAGTTTGAGCGGAGGTACTGTGCTTCGTCGTCTCTGGTCTTTTCCCCTTTCTTAGAATGCTTGCTTTGCAGTTTCCCATGCTCTATTTTACGACTTGATAGCACGTGTTCAAGTTCTTCAACACCTCTTCTTATGGGTCGAGCACTGAACAGTGATTCAGGGGAGTCCGATGAGGAGGATGGCGAGTCACAATCCTGCAATTGTACCATTCAGTAGTTTTTTAATGAGAAGGTGACCTTGTGCTCTATTACATTAGCAGTATGGTTGGAGCTGGTCGCATTGTACTGAAGAGTTCAGGCTTGAAGATCTTGATGCATTACCAAAAACCTTGTATATGCTCAACAACATGGATTTCCATAAACCCACACTAACAAGAATATATGCCGAGGGTAAGAGATCTGTACAAGATTGGACTAGAAAAGCTCCCTGAGACAAGCACTAAACTTTTTATCCATGTTGTAGTTATTGTAGTCATCAGAATGACTGCTATTATCTGTAGCACTTAATCCCTCCTGAGGTCTGCCATGTGATTTGTTTTGCTATTGATTATTTTTTGTTGCAAGAATGTGAACATAACTTGGCATCCCTTACTTTCATATTGGCAGGTATGGGTACAAGCAATGTATTCAGTACACCTTCGTATCCTTATTGTGATCAAATAGCAAGTATATCTGCATTTGAACTCTTTCTGAATCTCAAAGACAATGTGAAACTTTGGCAAGCTGCCATATTCCCGTGGCCATGCACTTGGGAAAGAGCTCCTACAAAGGAGTTTAAAAATTTGTCTTGCTCAGTTCTTTTATTTAGCTCTTCAATAACAGGAAAAAGCAGCTTTGCAGGATAGCAGGCACCATATATCTTTTGTGAAGCTAGTGTAGCCTATGAATATCTTTGCAAGAGGCTGCTTCTGTTTTCCAGATTAATTGATAAGCCACAAGAATATTTAATTCATTGCAACTTGCTTTGGGAAATGATGTTGTCCCGTATTGTATCATTCATTAGATAATTAACATTAATAATTGGGGCTCAAAGTGCCTGCAGATAATTATGTATGGCAAGCAAATGGAGCAGTTATTTAGTTTTTGGAGATTTTTTCTTCTTGCAGTGGTAAACCTGTGAAATGCTGGGAGATAGATGGCTAGTCGTTCAGGATAAATTTTGTCACATTGCAAGCTCATATATCTGTACTTAGATGCACAAGTTTTCTTCATGACTATATTCAACAACTAGCTCCTATGCAGATGAGTTATCTTTATATTATTGGAATACCACCCTTTTGTGATTTTATATTGTGGATGTGTTTGTGAAACAGCGATCACTAATCAGAATCCCATTTGACTGTCAATTTGTAAGTAATGGAGGATTCCAAGGACCATGTTTGCGACTCAGATACCTGATCATATTTCTGTGGATGTCTCCATGCATTAGCACGCATAGGGTTTATTCACGAAATTCTTTTTTGTCTCTCAAGCTCTGTTACATTGTAAAGATTGCTGGAGTTGCTGTCTAGATGTTTTGACGGGCAAAAGCTTACATCTATAAAATTTTCTTGCACTTAGTGTGGTTCCATGGTAAAGCATAACTCATTCACCTTTCCATGTAGACAGGCTATACTTGGTAGGGACACCCATATGAATGTTTAGGCTCTTAGCTGAGCCAGGGGAGGTGGACCCATAATCATGGACTTGAAAGGCTTTTCAGAAAGGCGCATCGCCTGCACAATCTACTAAACATCAAGGCTTCTCAGGTTAGGAAGGGTTATTTATTAGGAATTTTAAAAAAAAATGCTGATTTATATGACAGATTTTTGTTGACTTGCTTTTGCTTGTATAGCAATTAGTTTGGGGGAAGAGCACTTAAAAAGTTTTAACATGAACCTTTTTGTCCTTTTTGTCCTCAATAGTCCCTATGCAACTATTTGAAGGTGTTTCCATGTAACTAGGTTTGTATCTAAAATTTTACTAGTATTCATTCTTTTTGCAGGCATAACATTTTACCACGTACGTTTTTTTTTTCAAGTCATTTTTGTGCATACCTGGAGGAGAGGAAAGGAAGTCTTCACCAACATGCCACTTTTTGGTTCAATGTGTCTTTGATGCATAATTGCTAGCTTATTGTTGGCTTGAGGTCAATTTTCCGTACTTTTGAATAAAGTTATGTATGAATATCCATAGAATTTATTTGCTTAATTTCTTAGTGAAATATGATCGTAAAATCAATAAAAAAAAGGTCCCTAATGCTACTCAAATGAGAGTTTTTATCATTCACATAAGCAACCTTGAGTGTTCATATATGTCTACACCACTTTTTTGGATTTGTATGTGGAGATGTTGCTAGGTAATGTCTAGCCTTTTTGAAAGTCCAAAATCCATACAAACACTATCAGCTCTGCTAAATGTATTGGCCAGCCGCCTTTTTGGCTACAGGCAGGGATACATATTAATCATAAAATATTTTGACGTGCTTGTGTGATCTTCTTTTCTTATATGATTCCTCCCAATTGTTGATTGCGATTGCTTGATACTTAAATGGCATGCCATGAGCACGAGTATACGCTGCCAGCCTCCTGGCTGTATCTTCCCACTCTGCTAGCTTGAATCCTTACCAAGGGAATATATTCCTGTTATGCGTAGCTGAAGAGGTCCTCTTGGGCGACTCCCCAACATTGGATGACCGATGGCCACTGAAAGGAGTATAGAATACCATGTGAAACAGGCTTTCTTCCTGGCAAGCGTTGTTGATTGTTTGGTTGGAGACTAAGCCAGAGATACGCACTACCAAAGCCTCCATGGAGTAAAATGCCAAACGTTGTTTACTGTCATTGAAGGACATTGTCTCTTATCTGATTTATCAGGCGATCTGGTTTTTGTCTCTCATGTCGCCACATGCTATTAATTGTGTTCACTGTCTATCGTGCACACTGTTTGAGCAAATCAATCAGGTTTTCTATCCTTCAATCATTCGCTCAAAAGGAACTCCTCTCCATAGTTGTCAGCTCCTTCATCTTGTAGTTGTGAATTTGCTGTCCAAGTATTAAGCCCGACTTCGTGTGCTTGTGATCGGCTTTCTCGTTGCTTGAGCGACTTCACGCTATTGCTCAATAAGAATCTATCAGTCTCAAGCTTGGTCGATTTACCTCCATTGCCAAAGGCTAAAGCTCATACCACTTTGTACATATCTTCTTGAACTTGTCCTCTGCAAATTGTTGGCCTCCAACGATATCATTCATGCTTTGATTTCCATTGTATGTGTCATGCTAAGGCTTTTTCTTTGCCTTGCCAATGTGAGAGGCCATGCTCTTTGTAACTTTTTAAATAAGTCTTTCCTACCATTTCCAAACCCCTGATCATTGAGCAGAGAACAGCTAAAGAAATTCTTGAACTCATGAGACGATCTACACATGGGGTGCACAAACCGATACCCTCATGTGAAAAACTATTTGTAAATCTTTTTCTCAGTTTTCCAGAGCTGACTAGCCTCAAGCTGAGAGAGTAGGACTGGCATGGACTTTCCGTGCTTGTCCTAACAAAACATGGGCTTTAGGCACTGGCATGGACAAGGCGGCATCTTTTGAGGTCCTGGATGAACCAGTAAACATTTGAAAGCATTCCAAACCGGAAGTTGCTCCATCCAGCTGAGATTCGACAAAGTCACAAATGGAGAGCCATGTTTATAGCTCTCTCTAATGATTGCTTAATCTGCTAAACCCCCCCCTTTCCCCCCCCACGCCCCCACCCCCTCTTTCCACGTTGAGAGTTTAAACTCGCATTAGCCTCGCATCATGTGAATCTGAGCTTGAAATAACTGTTTTTTTCAAAAGACACAGGCAAGTCTAAATTCTGTGGCAATTCTAGAGTATAGGATGAGGCTAACTTCTGGGGAAAACTAAAATTTAAAATCTCCTTCCCTCTCACCATGCAAGTTCCATTATGGGAAAAAAAGCAAGTAGAAAATGCAACTTATGTGAGTCTAATTGCAACCCTGGCAATTTTTGGGTCTGCAAATCTGAAAGTTGAAAAGGAGGATTTCAGAAAAATACCTAACAGGCAATCTTCAAAAAGTCCAAAAAAAGGAAAAGTGGAAGTTCAAATTCAAAAGCCTCAAGCGAGTCTGGATAGGGAAAGATAGCCAGATACGAGTTCCTTAAAAGGGCTTCAAGATTTGATAACAGCTCAACTGTATCCGAATGAGCAGATCTGCAAATCCTAACGAAGGATAGTTTGAATCTGTTAAGCACTGTAAATCAGAATTTGTTGAAAGATTGATTTTTGCGAGCATGCAAGCTTGAGCATTTTCTTACTTTCGTTTCATGTGAGTACCGTTTTATCAAATCGATGAGTGTAAACTCTAACCTCTGATAACAGTGAAAAAGGATATATCCTAAGTGCAAGGACCTGGAAGGCACAAGTCTCCAAGGTGGAATGTGTGCAAGCTAGAAAAGCTACCAATGGGCCCTGTTCAAATTATAAATCTTTACAAATCAATGTCCAATTTTTCTTGTGAACATGAACACGACCCTACCATAACTTGTTAGGCTAGTCATGATAGTTCATTGAACACATTGTTTGGTTTGTTTGAGGAAGTTAGATTACATTAGGCTTCCTGGATGATTGTTTCTATTGCTTGACGATAGAAATTCATTTTCCTTACATTTGAAATGCCTAGAATATTGTATATTAAAAGTTCCAACTAGTTGGCATATACTATATACCATACGCAATAATCTCCTGAATTGTATAACAAATCCTAAAAGATTGTATCTATAAATGATGTGATAATATTGTGCACTTTTTTGATTGCACATTCTCCTTTATTGCTATTTTAAATCTATGTTCTCATTCTTGGTAACGCTGTGGGAATTATGGATATTAGCAATAAATCCAGCATTATGTGATGTGATTCCAAATGTCTAGACAAATTTCACATATTTTGAATTAAAAAAAATGGAAACCCAATAACAATGAACAATTTTTTATTGACATTGGCAAGACGAAGTAATGCTTTTGATGCAACAAAAATTCTTCCATGCATCGGGTGGAAAATCTTGATGCATGAAATATTGTGGTCTTGTTGGTGGAAAATCCAACACCATCATTTGGTTTGATTTCAGTTGTCTTAGCAAATTTCATCAACTTTGACTTGACCAAAAGATGGATATTAACCAATAAAATTGAACAATTTGTGATTCAAATGTAGTTGTTTTGATGCAAAAGAATCCTTTCTAGGCTTTAGTTCGAAAATTGTGATGCATAAAATGCAGTGTATTTTGCTTGGTGGAAAATGCACTAAAATCATGTAATATGATTTTTACTTCAGAGTTTGGCTCAAGGAAATTAAATTGTGTAAACGAGGAACGTGGGAGAAATCAAAATCTTTGCAAGCATATCATTCACTCAATATTATTGGAAATGAAAGTTCAATTAGAATGTTTTTTGTCATTTTCAGAGATGATCAATCGAAACATACTGGTTTTTATATTGGAAATTGATCATGACGACAATTTCTTCATGTGAGATTTTAATGATTGAGATGCAAGGCTAATGGTTATCATTGAACATTGTCTATAAGTAGGCAGAGACATCACTTTTGAGATCTTTTGGCTCATTTGCAAAGTGAGAGCTCTAAGCTTTCTCTTGTGAATGTGAGCCTTGGGATTTCCATTGCTAGGTCTCATGTGCCTTATCTTTATGCTCTATTCATTGCTATGTACTTATTCTTTCATTCCTTATGTGATTCCATAGATATCTCCTTGTTTCTAGCTTTTTATGGATATGCTATCTTGAATGCTTTGTACTATTTGCTCTTAGCTTTACTTCCATGTAATGGCTATTTGCTTGGATTTGGCACATGACAGGAACATGACTTGCCAATAATATTAGACTAAAAGGAATGCACACATGGTATGATATATTTATAAAAAATTAAAAGTTGATGAAATCTTTCCAAGGCAACTAACTTCATTTCCTCAATTATATTAAAGTAATAATATTGAAATAGCTATCTTGACTTAGGTCTCAAGGAGTTTCACAATCGCAAATAATGATAGAGTATCAATTAATGACTATTATTGATTTAGGAAGAATAACCTCAAGTAGAGGAAAATGGCATCCCAATGATTCTCTTGAGATTGGAGGTGGGCCTCGAGGGAGCTTCTTGCCATATCTGAGCTAGCTTTCTCTCTCTCTCTCTCTCTCTCTCTCTCTCTCTCTCTCTCTCTCTCTCTCTCTCTCTCTCTCTCTCTCTCTCAACAATGACCATCATAACATTGTTCCATTCTTGCCATTAGTTTTTTTTAAAAGTGGAGACAATTCAAATGCAACATCCCCATATTATTGTAGAGGTAGCTCACTTTTATCTAACACTTTCTTGGATCATAAAAATAATTCTGCTAACAAATTGTTGGATGGATTGTTTTCCAGCTCAATAGCCCTTGGCTTGCTTGAAGTGCTAGTATCATCACATAAATAATTACTTCTTTCTTTATGGTCAAATTATCAACCTATGGGATCACAAAGAATTGAACCTCGAAGCGTGAGCCAAACTCAAGCAAAATACACCAACTCACTATGTGTTGGAAGATCAAAAAGTTGGAAAAGGTGGAAGAGAGAGAGAGAGAGAGAGAGAGAGAGAGAGAGAGAGAGAGAGAGAGAGAGAGAGAGAGAGAGAGAGAGAGAGAGAGAGAGTTCAAATGAAAGTTGCTTCAAATTTCACATGCACAAAATCATTCATGTTGTAATTCATAAAAGATGATCATTATATTATTGTTCCATTCTTGCCATTGGTTATTTTTGAATCTAGAAGCACTTCAAATGTAATGGTTTTATTACTTTTGGCACTTTCTTGCATCATTAAAGTAGTTTTGCCAATAATTATTGGACGAATTGCTTTTTAGTATTCTCTTTATACTATCAGATCCATTCTTAATCCTATTCTTAATGCATTGTTGAGTTTTACCATCATCACAAAAATTGACTACTTTTTTCTTTGTGGAATTGTTGGTTGACAAATTAAACCTAGCAATAATTTCATATTAGTGGTTGAACTTGTGATCATGATTTAAATTAGCTCAAGTTAGTGTAGGTTGCTTACACTTGGCATGATGGTAGAGAGAGCAAGGATTGCATCTCATCATATTATTTTGCCATGTGGACCAATAGGAGCGAGAGGTGTACCAAAATGGTCCAATCATAGTAAGAGGTGATTAGAAAGTGTCCAATCATTGTAAGAGGTGATTTGAGAGTGGTCCAATCATTGAGTTATGTTGCTATCTATCTTGGATCTTGAACCAGTCTATGAGAGTGAGAGCTTGCATTGACACTTAGTTTTCTTATGAGGGTTGAGCTCCAACACTTGATGAAAAAAAACTAAGTATGAAAACTTGTTGCTCTTTGGTAGAGAGAGAATATGACAATTTTACTAAGTGTCAATGATAGTTTTTGGATGGTAGATGCATGCTTGTGTGCTCTTGCCTTGATATTATCAAGCTAGATTGTTTGCATCAATCAAGAGATAGATTCATGTGCAATGACACACACCTTAGAAGATAAATCACATTGTTTTCCACACATGTGAAAATGTCAACAATCAAGGGGAGGTGTGCAATGTGTTCTATAATGGTTGTGATAAATACGCCATAAGTGCTCAAGGAGAGTGTTGAAAATCTATTTAATGAGGACCTTGAATGGAGTATATTGTGAGAAATTGTCAACTAGTTTGATTTTTTGTATTTGGCAATTGAGGCCAATTTGCAATTTAGACTTAGAGATAGATATTTCAAAGTTAAATTAGTCTAAATGTTTTTGAATTACCACTTTTGAAAAGTGACAGAAAATAAATAGCCGACTTTGGACACATTCAAATTTGAATGATTGATACATTGAATCTAGTCCATATTGAGAGTAGGGTTTTGGACCTATAAGTTTTTATGAAAGAAAACCACATTCAAAATAGGGCATAGACCTATTATAAATAGTATACAAGCGTGGGAGAACATGATTCTTCTTCTTCTTCTTCTTCTTCTCTCTCTCTCTCTCTCTCTCTCTCTCTCTCTCTCTCTCTCTCTCTCTCTCTCTCTCTCTCTCTCTCTCTCTCTCTCTCTCTCTCTCTCTCTCTCTCTCTCTCTCTCTCTCTCTCTCTCTCTCTCTCTCTCTCTCTCTCTCTCTCTCTCTCTCTCTCTCTCATTTCATGCATTTTTCATGTGTAGAATTGATTGTTTTCATAAATCAAAACTCAATATAGGGTTATGATCTTGAAGTAGGCTGTTCTTCACACTTCACTTACTAGATTTGAGTGACTTTAATTGTATTAGAAAGGTCTCTTTGAAGACTACAAAATTCTATATCAAGTTTTTGGCAATTGCATGTAGAATTTGGAAGAATCAATTTTTTGTGATTTTGTTAAAACCCTAATTTTGTTTGGATCTCTATTTTTTGAGGTTGCTGGACTTCAAAATAGTGTGTTTCAATCTCAGGAAGTGCCAAGATTCATTAGATTGTGGGTGGATGATAAGTTGATCAAGATTTTTTCATTCTATGTGCTGATTTGTTAGTTATAGTGCTAGAAGAGAATTGAAAAGTTCCATATCTTTGTGATTTATTTTTAGAAACATTTGTTGTTATTCAAAAGAGTGCTTTGTGCATTGGAATAAGTTGAAAGAGAGGATCAGGTCACGTCAACATGGCTACAAATGGAGGATGTATATTGGAGAGCAATGATAGGCTTACCTCTACAAATTATTCTACTTGGAAGGTGAGAATGGAGTCTCTCCTTGAGATGAATGATTTGATGGACATTGTTGTAGGTGTGGAGGAAAGACCCATGGCAAAACAAGATCAAGAAAGGCATGACAAGAGAGCTAAAAGAGCTCTGCACATGATAAAGATGAATGTTACCAGTGAGCTTCTCAAAGAAGTTGATAAGCGCACATCATCTTTGGAGGCTTGGGAAGCTTTGAAGAAGCTTCATGAATCCAAGTCTACATCTAGAGTGTTGACTCTAAGAAAAAAAATCTTTCAAAGTTTGCAAAAGAAGGAAGAGAGTGCTCATGTCTTTGTATTGAGAGTTAAAGCACTTAATGATTAGCTAACATGGATTGATGATAGCATTAAGGATGTAGAACTTGTGCAAGTTGTACTTAATGGATTGTTGGATGAGCATGCTAACCTTGTTCAAAGCTTTGCAATACAAAAGACTTTGCCAAGCATGGTGGATTTGCAAGAAGTGTGGTGAATGAAGAGTATAGGCTCTACATCAACTTCTCATGATGGAGAAGAGTGTTGATTTTCACACGTGTGGACTGTCTACTACATGTACTTGTGATCTCCTAAGGTGTGTAGATGCACCAAGATCAAGACTAGATTGAGATTCAAGATCAATCTTGAATCCTATGGCAAAAACACACTACTACATGCATTCAATCACTTCCAACTCTCACTCACACGTGTGGGAAGTATTCAAAAAATAATCTAAGTAGAAACAAGCTGCTCTCCTCGAGTAGAGAGAGAAAATGCATCAAGAGCTCTCGGGTAGAGAGAGAAAGCTAGAAATCCAAAAACTCACAAAATCCATGAAATCACCAAATCAATTGATTTCAAAATGAGGAGTACAATGATACTAGTAGGTCCATGAGCTACCACTATGCTTAACTATGATTGGACCACATTTTGTCACCTCTTGATCCTATTGGATCATTGATCTATGCACCTCTTAATTCTATTGGACTATATTCAAGCACACCTCAATTTCCTATTGGACCTCACAAGGTTCCACCTCTATATCCTATTGGACCTCTTGGAATTCATCAAACAAAAACTTTACACTTGTCTACACTCTAATCAGCAAGTGTTTAGCCTCTTACTCTATTTTGGCTCAATAGTGGCATTACAAGTGGAAATGCATAATTTGCCATCTATGCCAAATTTATTCCTATCAACATCCTACACCTAGATGCTTGATGTAAAAAACATAAGACCCCTATATCTAACATAGATAATCTTTTTCAATTCTTCACACTCCTCCTAAAACATTATCTATGAAGATTTGAGCATTGATCTTGATATAACTCCAAGATTAGATCTATGCTTGATGAAAGCACTTTTGCTCAAAGGCTTGGTGAGTAGATCGGCAATACAAGAGGACGAGTTGACCTGCTCCAAATAGATTTCTCCTCCAATAAGCTTTTCTCTCACAAAATGGTGTGCCACTTCTATGTGCTTGCTTCTTGCATGAAATATGGGATTATTGGCAAGAGCTTGGGCCGAGATGTTATCACACTTGATCATTGGGAGATCATCCTCCTTGATGCACTTTAGTTTCATTAATAACCTCTTGATCCAAAGCACTTCTTTGGTAGTTGTAGTGAGTGCTTTGTACTCGGCCTCACATGAAGAGAGAGATATAGTATCTTGCTTTTTGGAAAGCCAAGATATTAGATTGCCTCCAAAAAAGATAGTGTATGCACTAATAGACTTTCGATCCATTTTGTCACTTGCAAAGTCCGAATCCGAGTAGCCAATAATGGATAGATCTTTACTTTTATAGAGTAGACCATAATCACAAGATGAAGATACATATCTTAAAATCCTCTTGGCCATCTTCCAATGATGGATCTTAGGTTCTTGCATAAATTGACTCAATTTGTGCACACAAAAACTAAGATCGGGCCTGGTAATGGTAAGCCAAATCGAGGAGCCTACAAGACTCCTAAAAAGTGTGATGTCCTCAAAGGATCTTTCATCACCTTTATTAGGATCTTTTACAATTTGCTCCATTGGAGTATCTATGCTCTTAGAATTTTCCATATGGAATTTTTTCAACATAGAGTGAGCATATCTAGATTGGCATATAAAGACATGATTTTCATAAAAATCAATTTCTAGGCCTAGGATGTAATGTATCTCTCCTAGATCTTGCATTTTAAACTCACATCCAAGTGCTAGCTTGGTTTCATCAACTAGCTTGATACAACTTCCTCAAAGAATAATGTCATCAACATAAATTAGAAGAATGACAATATTGCTATCAACAAACTTTAGATACATGGAAGGATCATAGTCACTAAGAGTAAATCCTAGTGAGATAAGGAAAGAGTTAAGTCTTGAATACCATGATCTTGGTGCTTGCTTGAGTCCATAAAGACTTTTGAAGAGCAAGCACACTTTGGACTCATCCTTGATGAATCCTTGAGGTTGTTCCATATAGATCTCCTCCTCAAGATAACCATTTAGAAAAGCATTGGATACATCTAATTGGAACACCTTCCACTTGAAAAAACAAGCAAGAGAAATAAGAATTCTTATTGTCATCATCTTTGCAACGGGTGCAAAGGTCTCCTCATAATCAAGACCATGGATTTGAGCAAATCCTTTGGCACATAATCTTGCTTTATGCTTGTTGATGGTGCCATCATGATTGAACTTGATCCGAAATACCCACTTGCAACCAATCACATGCTTGTTGGAAGGAGGATCCACAAGCTCCCAAGTATTGTTGGTGATCAATGCATCATACTCTTGCTTCATGGCATCATACCACTCCTTGGTATTGAGTGACTCTTGTAAATTCTTTGGCTCTTCATGAGAGACATAAAAAACATAATTAGTGGAATCAAGATCCACTTGTTTGCCTTTGTCAGCATATGAGAGCCTCTTAGGCTCGGATCTATCTCTCATGGATCTTCTTGGTGAAAAAATCTGAGGAGAGTCTTCTTCAAATCTCGACCCCATCACATCATGATTGTCTTCAAAATCAATAACTGATGATGCATCCATAGATTTCTTGATCTCGGCCTCTTCAAATGATGAGTGTTGATCTTCATGAAAGACAACATCTCTACTTTCAATAACTTGAGAAGTAGAGAGTATAAAGACTCTATAGGCCTTCTTGGTGGATAAGTATCCAACCATGATCCCTTTGCATGCACTAGGATCTTCCTTCTTCCTTGTTTCCAAGGGAATATGGACAAAGCATAAGCATCCAAAAACTCTAAGGTGATCAACCTTAGGCTTCTTCAAAAATAAGATTTCATATGGTGACTTTCCTCCAAGAGCTATATGTGGGAGCCTATTGCAAAGATAATTTGCACAATTAATGGCTTCTCCCCAAATTTCTTTGGGCAAAGATGCCTCAATTCTCATAGATTTTGCACATTCACATAGAGATCTATTCTTTCTCTCGGCCACTCCATTTTGAGATGGAGAGTAGGCACAAGAAAACTCTCTTTTAATGCCTTCAAGCTCACAAAAGTCTTGAAATTTATTGGAGATATATTCACCACCTCCATCACTTCTAAGAGCTTAAATCTTGAATGAGAATTGCTTCTCTACATAAGCTTTGAAAATAAGGAAATGATCAAACACCATAGATTTTGAAGCAAGAAGATATATCCAAGTGAATCTTGTGTAATCATCAATGAAAGTAACAAAACAAGTGGCTCCTCCCTTGCTTGTAGTTGATGAGAAATGCACATCCGAGTGGATTAACTCCAAAGGATGCTTGCTTTTGATAGAAGATCTTGTAAATGGCTTTTTGTGAGATTTAGCAATAGCACAAGCCTCACAAGGCTTGATCTTCTTGGAGAATGACTTTGGCAAGCCAATAGCTTTGGATTCTCTGATCATAGAGAGCATGGATTTGTAGTTGGGATGTCCCAATCTCCTATGCCATAATTCCTCCATAGAGAGCTTATTCACAAGAGCAACATTACAAGCATTCACATACTCATTTGGATCTAGTTTATAGATGCCACCAAATCTAGATCCTAATGAAAGTATCTCATCATTCTTCTTGATAGTGCAAGTATCAACATTGAATTTTACATCAAGCCCATTATCAAGCAATTGGCCAACACTAATAAGATTCTTGGTAAGCTTAGGTACATAAAGAACTCTAGAGAGAGAAAGAACTTTAGAGGATGCAAGCTTCAAGGGAATGTTCCCTATGCCTTCAATAGGACATTCAAAATCATTTGCAGTGTATATTGATTTCTTCACTCCATCATAAGGTGCAATAGAAGAGAAAGAGTCCTTGGAGCTACACATATGTGAAGAGGCTCCACTATCAATATTCCATAGGCCGTCCTTCTTGAAAGGAGTAGATGAGAAACTAAAGACCATAAGAGATCCCTCTCCATCACTTGCAATAGTGTCTTCCTTCTCATTGGTAATATTGGCTTGCTTGAGTTGATTTTTCTTTTTGAAGCAATTGGTGGCATAATGACCTTTCTTGCCACAATAAAAGCACTTGATCTTCTTCTTCTTCTTGAGCTTGGATGATGAAGCATTAGAGGAATCATCTTCCTCCTCATCTTTGTCTTTGGATCTGACTTTGTCCTTGCTTGAGGATTGTTGATGTTGGTTCTTGCTCCTCTCTTTGTGCTTATCCTTGGCAAAAAGAACTTTGCCATCATTATGAGTGAGAGAAAGCTTGTCCATCCTCAAGAGCTTATACTCTTGTCTTGATTCTTCTGAAATTAGCACACTTTGGAGAGCCTCCAAACTTGGTAGCTCCTCCTTAATGGCATAGGATTGGACAAGATTATCAAATTCACTTCTCAAGCCATTGAGAATGACTTGAACTAGCTCATTTTGATTGATGGAATCACCAATACAAGCAAGCTCTCTATGAATATCTTTTACTCTCAAAACATAACTAGATGCACTCTCATCACTCTTTTGGCTACTTTGAAAGATTTGATTCCTAAGAGTGAGAAGCCTAGAGGTATTCTTAGCCTCATAGATAGTCTTGAGACAATCCCAAGCTTCTTTGGCTGTTGTACAAGTACCTATCTCCCTCAATATCTCATTAGAGACATTCATCTTAATGTAGTGGAGAGCCATCCTAGCTCTCTTTTTGTATTTTTGAACCTCTTGAAGAACTTGTGGTTCTTCTTCAAGGCCAAGAACTATGTCCATCACGTCTTGAAGGATCAAGATGGACTCCATCCTCATTTTCCAAATTGAATAATTTGAAGTGGTCAATCTTTCACTTGGTTCCAACAAGGATGAACCCATTGAAGACATTTGAAGTGAAGAAAACTCAGATGATGAACAATAAATGTTGTTACACACTTTCAATAGGATCCAATAATTGAGTACTATCTCCTTCTATGAAAGATCTTACAATAATTTGTGAATTGATTCTCACTAGCTACACAAATCTCTCTAAAACAAGATCTATTTCACATCAAATGATGGAGTATAGGCAAAGTTAGGATCCAAACTCTTAGCACGTGTGAAATACACTAAGAAACCAAATTTGACTCAAATACAATGATATTGCATGAAACAAAATGGCTAAGATCTCAAAACAGTGCCTAGATCACATATAGATGAGATTGGCAAGCATACAACTGTGATTTTGGATCAACCAAGCAATCTCTTGACCAAACCAAATGTGTCCACCCAGGTCTAGGTGCCCTACCTAACCCTCTTCAAAAGCTTATAACATTTGATTGGCTCAACCAAATGGAATGAAACTGATTGCAACAGAAACTAGACAAAAATAGCTTCAAAACAAGCTATCAAGAAAGATAAATGGATCAAACATGAGAGAGAACTTCCAAACTGAAATTGGATGTTCCTCACACGTGTCTGAGCACCTGATTCCGTACAGTACCAGGTCAGACCCAATCAATGTCCTTTTGATCTCTTTTGATCCAAGATTGAACAAGATAGCTAGGAAAATGGGCCTTGACAATTTCTAGCTCAAGATTGATGAAAATTTTTCACTGCATTCTTTATAGAGGATCTAACATTGTCTTGAGAGATTTCTTAGATTCTAATTTTGTATGGGATAAGGTGGATCAAAATTCTATTAGTGCCTTAGCAACCTTCATATGCAATGGGGTTATATCTTGGCTTTCCAAAAAGTAAAATACTACCTCACTATCTTCCACATAATCCAAGTACAAAGCAAGGACTCCCATCGCAAAGGAGGTCCTATGGCTAAGAAAGTTGTTAATGGAACTTCGAGTGCCATAGGCTGAGTAGGTCCCTATCATCTATTGTGACAACCAATCATCTCAACAAATTGCTACCAACACGACATTCCATGCTAGAAGCAAACACATTGAAATTGCTTATCACTTTGTGAGGGAAAAAGTGCAAGCAAGAGAGATCCAACTCCAACATGTTTCTTCATCAGAATGTGTGGCTGATACCCTCACCAAATCCTTGCCTAAGGATCAGTTCATCAAACTCATATCACCCCTTGGAGTTGTAGATAAATCTATCATACCTTAATCAAGCTAGTTTTTGAGGAGTGAAAATTTGCAAAATGCTAGCTTGATTTACCATATATTTTTGTAAATAATCTGATTCCACAAATGTGGAGCCTTTTTCCACATGTGAAGATAGGCCTAGCCTAGTTAGATCCAAGTCATATGTATTAGATTGCTCATTCGGTCAAACTACCTAGAATCTAGGATCTATGAAAAAAATAGTCAAAATTCTAGCCCCTAGATTTTGGCCACTTGGCATCATGTTGGATGACCATGTGTCTAGGCCACATGTAGATAGCTAGATTTAGATTAAAATGAATCTAAATCAAGTTTTGATTATATTTACTTGATGTTCATAAACTCCAAATTGAAGTCCTAGAATGTAGAAAGTTTTTGGAAGTATTTATCACCCTCCATGAGAATCTAAGTTTTACAATCGCCAAGTGAAGATCTTCAAGAATCCTATCACATGCAAACCAAAAGAACACATGTGGAGCATAAACCACCCAACCAACATGAAGAGGCTAGTCAATACCCTAACCCTTCAACCCCAAGCCACAATGAATGAATACAAGAGAGGAGAGGAAACACTGAAATTCCAATAGGGAGATGGGCGGGATTCCATGGTATGTATTCTCTCCAAGAGGAGAGTATATTTCCCTTAGGATCCCCATGCAACCTATATGTAGCTATTGACCTCCTATTCTTGCATTCAAACAGTCATTCACCATGCAAGTGCTCCTATGTCCATGCCCTTATATGATTATTAATTACTTGATACGACCACGTCCGGAATGACGTAGCATAACTAATAACCACATACAACTGGAGTGACCGGCTATCCACGCAAGAATTATTCCAATTTCTTTATACAAGACATGGACATAACATTCCCCCATTGAACCACTTCTATCTCTAGAAGTAAAAACCAGAGAAGTTCTTCTATATGCTTTTGACCCATTCCCATGAATCATCATCCTCAGTCCGTCCCTTCCACGTAATCAAGCACTCAGAGAAAGAAAGATTTATCAATTGTTTATCTCTAGTCCTGAGTACCTTTTCAGGTTCCAAAGAAACACTAGGTGATAAGTCCTCCAAATGGGTAAGGTCTTCCTCTGAACCAACTATGTCACCTTCATGTAAACTTAATTTTAAATGGCTTACATGAAACATAGGGTGAGCTGTAGACTTGTTCTAAAGATCTAGTTCGTAAGCTAAAGAACCAATTTTCTTTATAATCTGAAACGGTCCACAATATATGGTAGACAATTTATAATACTTCCCTATACGCATAGTCTTAGAATCCTTAGGTATTCTAAGATATACCCAGTCATCAATTTTAAAATCTCTGGGAGACCTCTTAAGATCAGCATAGTGCTTAGCTCTATCCCGAGCACTCCGAATACAATTACGAGCCACTTGCAACATTTCATGCATATCATGCAAGAAATCCGCAACGTTTTGGATCTTAACAGACTTTGTCTCCACATTTACTGGAGATCTAGGTTGAAAACCGTACATCAGCATAAACGGACTATAACCAGTAGTAGAATGTTTCCTACAGTTATAAGCAAACTCATGTAGAACAACTGATCAGACAGATCTTGATTCTACTAACAAAGCGTGCAGTTTACTTGACAAAGGATGAGAAAGAAACGAACGCGAACTCGAAACATTTCTATTCGTGACCAATTCGAAAGATTCGCGAAGGATTCGCGAAATTTGTCTTGCAGTCAGCTCGAAAGATTCGCAAAACAGTTTCTTGTAGAAGCTCGTGGCTTTGTTGTTGAAGCTCGAAAGATTCGCGAATAGAATCTTGTCGCAAAATATTCTGTTTCTTGTTCAAGTCTCAGATGTCGTGAACAATTCACGAAATCTTTTGGACTGTTCTTCAAGCTCACCTGTCGCGAAACTATCTCGAACAGTTTACGAAATATTCTAGATTTCTTCTTCAAGCTCAAGAATTGTCATCTGTCGCGAACAATTCGCGAAAGATGAAAATGTCGCGAAGAGACAAGTGTCGCAAACAATTTGGGAAACACGAAGCTAAGACGAAGAGATGGACGATTTCGAATAATTCGCGAACAGAATTTATTTGAGCCTGAAAACAGAGCGTCTATTTGAATATCAACTGTCGTAAACGGTTAGATATCTACTGTTACAGCATTGAAAGGCCAAAATACTTGTCTAGTAGCAATATAAATACATGTGCACTACTCGTTGTAACACACTCACTCAATTAGAGACACAACAGTGAGATAAGACATCAAGAGATGTATATTGACGAATCAGATTCAGAGTTATAAAAATTTGTTTTTGATCAATAGTTTCTTATTGTCTAAATTGTCTTAAGTTGTCTCTTACTTTCGCATATAATTTTTGCACGCATATTCAATTAGAACTAATACTGTTCTATTAGTACATAGATCAAAAACAATCTCGATTGAAGACACTGATATTAGTCTGATTTATTCAAACTTTCATCATGTTCTTTGTGGAAGAATAATTAATATTTTTCCTACATTGGTATCAGAGCATACGGAATTAAAGTTGATACAGTGGTATCTTCGCATCCCTCTCAGCATTCTTCATACATCCATCAGTAAGCCGCTATTTGGAGGTTATTCAGAATTAAAAGATGTCGTCGATCATCAATATTCAAGATAAGATCACTACAATCTTGGACCCAGAAGGTTCAAACTACTTGATTTGGAAATTAAAGACTTCACTGTTGTTGAAGGGCAAAGGTCTATGGCAATGGGTAGAACCAATTGAGGAGAAGCCAAAAACTACTCCTGGCAAAGAACTTCGAGAATGGAGATTAAAAAATGACAAAGCTATAGCAATTATTGCGTCTTCAGTGCATGACAACATAATGCTAGATCTTACATCAATTTCAAACGCAAAGAATTTATGGGAAGAATTGCAAACCAAGAATGAGACTCGATCTCGTAATCAGATCATGTTCTTGGAAGACCAATTAACTTACCTATAGTGGGACGGCAAAGACCTGAACACATTCGTGCGAAAGATTAAAGATCTGTTTATTTCCTTGCAGAATTTTGGTGCAGAAAATACAATTTCTAAGAAAAAACAGCTTAGTTATTTTCTTTGATCCCTACCCAGATCATTCCACACAACAAGAACCTTCAAAAGATGCGACAATGACACTTCAAAAGGCAATAGACGGAGTTAAGGAGGAAGTAGAAGCTCGTGAACACTATGACGACAATGGTGATTCATAAAATGCTCTATTCACTCAGAAGAATAAATCTTCTAAGAAGTCTAAGTTTAAGATGGAGTCGTCTAAGAAGAATGAGTCTAAGACTAATGAACAACAATCTGGAAAAAAACAGAAAAATTCTGGTGATAAGAAGATCTGCAATAGACGCAGAAGACCAGGTCACACAGAAGAAAAGTGTTGGCTAAATCCAAAGATTGAATGCATTCATTGTCATAAACGAGGTCATGCAGCAGTAGACTGTTATCAGAATCCCAGAAACAAGGAGCAGAATCGAAGCGAACCTTCAGAAGACAAAGCAGAATGCTCCAGAGTAGCAGAAGACAGGGCAACAAGGAACTTAGCAGCTTATGTTAGTGCTGATCTATTTTGTTTGTCTAATTCAATTCGAGAAGTAGTATTTGATTCGGGAGCCAATTCACATTTTGTTTTCTCGAAACAGAATTTGTCTGAGTACAAGAAGACGAACTATTCGAGATTCATTATACTTGGAGACGATTCTAAACACGTGGTTGATGGAACAAGTGTATTATGGCTGGACACGAATCAGGGAGACAAGAAACTGGAGGAAGTTCTCTATGTCCCTACTCTTGATAAAGATCTTCTATTTGTAGCTAAGATAGTCGATACAGGCATGTCAGTAACCTTCACGAAGAACTCTTGTAAACTATTCGAGGAAGATTCTGATAACTTGGTTGCTAAAGGTAACAGAGAAGGAAATTTATATCACTTGAACATTCGAACAAGAATCGAACAAGTCAATCAAACTCAGGAATTGACAGAGATGTACTGTGGCACAAGAGGCTATGTCACATGAACATGGAAGCCTTGTACCAAGCCAACAAAAGTCAGAAAATTCAAGGAGTCGAAATCAAAAGTAGAGATATTCGAACTACCTGCGAATCCTGACTTAAAGGCAAGATGACTAGAACACCTTTTGGTAAGGATGTTTATAAAGCAACTAAGGTACTTGAAATTGTGCATTCAGATATTTGTGGACCATTCGGAGTATTGTCGTTGAATGATGCAAAGTACTTCATTATGTTTATTGATGACTTCAACAGGTTCACTGTAGTATAGTTTAATCGTACCAAATCTGAAGCTTTCGAAAAATTTGTTGAGTATACGAATTGGGCTGAGAAGCAGACATAGCAATAAGCTGAAGCAAATTCGCACAGATTGTGGAGGTGAGTACATTTCCAACGAATTCAGAGCTTATTGTACTGATCCAGGTATTATGCATACAAAGACTGCATCATACACACCTCAGCACAATGGAATAGTTGAACGAAGGAATCGCACACTTATGGAAGCTGCAAGGTGTATGATGGCTCATGCGAAAGCACCAAAACAGTTGTGGGCAGAAGCAGTGACTACATCAAATTATCTTCAAAATCGTATTCTGAAATCTCAAATACTAGATAAAACTCCTCATGAGATATGGTGGAAATAGAAGCCAAATCTTGCACATGTTCGAACATTTGGATGCGTAGTGTATATGCACATACCAGATAAGCTGAGAAAGAAACTTGATGAAAAGACAAAACAAGGTTTTCTAGTAGGATTCGAGTTACATTCATCATATTATCACTCAGATGTCTGTGGACCGATGAAAATGGATTCGCTCTCAGGATCGAGGTATTTCTTGACGTTCATAGATGACTACAGCCGTATGACTACGATCTACTACCTAAAGAAGAAATCTGAAGTGTTTGATTCCTTCAAGAAGTTCGTGGCATTTGCAGAGCGACACACCTCAAAGAAGATTCAGATCATCAGATCCGACAATGGAGGTGAGTACAAAAGAAAAGGATTTTTTATAATTCTGCCAAGAACAAGGGATCGAGCATCAGTTCACCCTGCGTACACACCAGAATATAATGGTGTCACGGAAAGAAGAAACATGATGCTAGTTGAAGGAGCCAGATGCATGATGGCACATGCTCAATTGCCAAGTCAATTTTGGGCTGAGGCAATAGCTGCAGCTGTACACTTGTAGGATAGATCAACAACGACAGCGTTGGAAAATAAGACACCTTATGAGATGTGGACAGGTAAAAAGCCCGATCTATCATACATACGTGTGTTTGGATGTGCAGCATACAAGCACATTCCAAAATAAAAGAGAAGCAAGCTCGATGATAAATCAGAGCAAACGATCATGGTCGGGTACTCGAACGGATTATAAGTGTACAGGCTCTACAACCCAACCACGAAAAAGGTTGTTTTGAGTAGAGATGTGAAGTTCGATGAGTCCACATTCCCTGGACTAAAAGAAGAAAAAGGCGATGAGATCTTCACACTGCTGCCAATTCAAGAGGGAGATCGAGGACAGACGTCAAATCATAATGTTGAGCCACAGACTCTTGAGCAGCAGGAAGCAGAAGGTCAACTCCATGAACAAGAAAGTTCGAGCAGCGACGAAACGAACCCAGAAGGTCAACAAGACAAAGAAGACCTCTAGACCGTTACGTTGACAATCTTCAGTGGAGCGAAGACACGCAATTCGAGTACTACAGTTTCACTGAAGAGCCACCAACATATCAAGAAGCTGTCCAGAGTTCAGAGGGAGAATTCTGGATGCAGACAATGTCAAAGGAGATCGAGTCGATGAGGCAAAACGAGATATGGACACTAAAGCCACTGCCAGAAAACAAAAAGATCGTCGAAAAGTGGGTGTATAAGAAGAAAATGAAATCAGATGGCATCGTTGGCCGTTATAAGGCAAGGCTTGTCGTGAAGGGCTACACACAAATATACGGTGTTGATTATTTCGACACATTCGTCGATGGTCAAGATGACAAGCATACGACTACTCCTTGCATACGCCACACAGCACAATCTGGAAATTCACCAGATTGATGTGAAGACAGCCTTTCTCCACGGAGATCTAGAGGAAAAAATCTTCATGAAGCAGCCTAAAGGATTTGAAGACCTCGACAATCGACAATATGTCTGTCGGTTGAAGAGATGCATTTATGTTCTAAAACATGCATCACGAGCTTGGTACAAGAAGTTCGATAGTCTTCTGAAGTCTCTAGACTTCAATCCTACACAATCGGACTGTAATGTATACATAAAAAGAGTAGGAAAAGATTTTGTGATACTGATTATTTTTGTGGATGATTCCCTTATAATAGAAAATTCCTTAACGCCGATCAAAGACACGAAAAGTCAGATTTCTGAAAATTATAAAATCACAGATCTAGGAGAAGCAATTAAATGCCTCGGGCTGGAGATCAGAAGAGATCGAATAACAGACAAAATGCACTTGAGTCAGTCTGAATATACCAGAAAAGTACTCAAGCAATATCACATGATGGACTGCAAAGAAAAGGCCACACCAATGATAGCTGGAGCCAAGCTGACGAAGCAGGATTGCCAAAAAACAGAAGTTGGCAGTTATACCCTACCAAAACCTAATCGGTAGTCTGATGTACCTTACAATTTATACCGGATCGATCTAGTTTTCTTTGTTTACGCCTTAAGCCAATTCTCTTCCCATCTTGGCATGGCACATTGGCAAATGGTAAAACGAATCCTACAATATCTGAAGGGTACCCAAAATATGGGATTAATCTACAGAGCAGAAAACGAAAGAAAAGGATTCGAGCTGCACCACTATAGTGATGCAAGCTGGGCGAGCTGCAAAGATGACAGCAAGTCTATAACTGGAGGATGTACAATAGCGTGCAAAGCAGCAATCAGCTGGATATGCAATCAGCAATCACCATCACCTGAAGTCTCCATCTTTCTTTGATTTAAGAAGAACAGAAGCACTCCAATGTGACTTACTTGGCTGAATATAAATCATCTTTAAGTAATTTTCAATTTGCTTAGTAATCTCTATCTCTTCCTTCTGCGAGAACCTATAAGGTTGTCTAGACATAGGGTGACTACCTGGAATTAACTCTATCTTATGGTCTACCGATCTGGACGGCGGTATTCCATGAGGTAATTCTTCTGGAAATACATCTTAAATTCAGATAGTATCTTATTCTTCTCAATTTGCTCTGATCTAAGTCTACAGAATTAAGAATCTTTGACAATTTACAACTATTTACATGCATTTCAGATAAATCCAAAATTGGCTTAGCAAATAAAGAATAAGCTTCATACTGTGAATCAAAAATTTCCATTACATTAGCAAATGAACTCATGCTAGATAGATGTACATATTTGTCTCCAAACAATGTAACTATTTCTTTACTCTCTTGAAAAGAGAGAACATGCTTCTCAAAATCTATCTCAAGATGCTTATTAAATAACCACTCGTATTCTAGAATTATGTCCGTACGTGCTAAATCTAAAACATGAAAATCTATTAACTCTCTATAATCTTGGATCCAAACTGGAAGACTTGGAACTTTAATATCCCACGTCTCCAACTCTGCACCTGAAGCCAGATATACTTGATATCTATGGTTACTGGCTTCAGTTTTCAGGCCGAGTTTCTGCACAAAACTAGAGTTAATGAAATTATGAGTAGATCCACTGTCCACTAAAATATTTAACAGTGTCTTTCAAACAAAATAAATCATTTGGCAAAAATGAACTAGTACTAAAAGAACAATCACACTCACAATTAACAATATTAATGTCCAACTTAAGATTTTCTTTACCTGGCATCTCAATCACTTGAGCCGCGTCTTTTTTTTGTTCTGGGCAGAATTTCATAATATGTCCAGGCTTCCTTCAATGGAAGCACACATTGGTCCTTCTGGCCTATTTCCGGGACAAATGTTTCTTTGTCGAAACTCAAATGCATCTTGATCCAGTTCGTCGAAATACTTGGATTTTTTATTCCCACGAACTCTTTTCTTTCCTTTCTTCTGGCTGGGCCGGATGATCCAGATGGATTAGCCTATAATTGCTTCCTAGATGCCACCACTGTAAAATCATATGCTTTTCGACTCGTACGACGTCATCGAAAGTTCGAAGCACATTACGCTTGCATTCATTCTGATAATCTGCAGACAAACCTAGGATAAACTGTCAGTGCTAGTTTTGCATCAAATGAGAGAACTTTATTCCATAAATCCATAAAATATTGCAGGTACGAGTCCAAACTCCGAGTACCCATTTTGCAGTTAACAAATCTTTGGTAGAAATCCGAGTCATCTACAACCACAAACGACTTTTTGAACACTTCCATAAACTCATCTCATGTGGTAGGTTGTGTGGGAGTTGGCACTGATATCACTCTATGGGCGGAATTAGATATCAGCTCTGATACCACTTCTATCGGAAGAAAAACAAGAAAATTGTTATATCCATGACCGTGGATTACTTAGTGAACGGAGTTACGAGCAGTACTTTTGTGTGAAATCAGATTATCAGTGTAGGAGTCATAGACTGCCGTGAAAGAGATATTGCAAAAGGAATTAGGCGTCTGAGATAGCCATGCAATCCTCTACTACTAATAACCTGATATGAAGAAAAATTAATTCAGGCATCAGAGACAACCATACAATTCTCTTCTTAATAGCGTTTGTGTAAGAGAAGCGAGAGTTATCATTCAACAAGAATGCAAAGGTGTAGAACAATAGCGAATCTATATATTGAAGTTGTAAATACAATGATCAAACCACAATACAATTGCGTTGATAAACGCGTGATCCTACTAATTGATTCAAGACAATTGCTAAGGTTCTAAAATAGTTCTCTCTCTATATATAATCACTAACTCTGAGGAGCCAGCTACTGATAAAAGACGTTCTCCGCTATCTGACCTTACGTATCATAATCATCTAAATACAATCGTTCAATTACATGTCGATATACATATTAGTTGAAAAAACTTGTACTAACTTAACTTTACAATTACAAGATTGATAACAACTGTTAATCTGATTAGTGGATCAGTTCGTTGATGGAGCGTGAAGGCTTTTTGGTTTGATAGCAAAAATCCGTATATTTCTGCTTATTGGAAATGTGACACTCCTTGGCCTTTTGGCCGTTGCCTTTACCTGAGGACAACCTTCAAGTTTTTGTAAGACACCTTCGATGTTTGGAAGACACCTTCAGCATTTGTAGGACATCGCCTTTGTTTGTAGGACAACTTCGGCCTATTGTACGACAAGTGTTGTCTTTTTCGCCTGTTGAAAACTGCATGAAAATATGCAGTGTCGGAACTTTTTTTTCACAATTTTCGCCTGTGTAGAAACCCGTGTAAAACTTGTGGTGTCGCCTGCCAAAAAACTCAGTGTAAAAACACAGTGTCGGGGTTTCTACATTTTTTGGCTGTGGAAAAATTGCGAGTAGAAACCATATTGTAGCGATAATTATTTCAAAATGCAGACAGTTTCAAAAGTAGTTCATTTTTCTGCAGGTTACATTTGAGAGAGTAAAAATTAGAGAAGGAAGGAGGGTTGTTGGGATGAGTAGGAGTTAGATTAAATCCAACACCTCCCCTTAAGCTAACTGCTATGAATCTGATCTACAATTGAGATTTAACATACCTACTAAAGTAGAATGTTTATCTCTAGACAATGGCTTTGTGAAAATATCAGCCAACATACTGTCTGTATGACAGTAACTTAGTACAACATCTTGACTCTGAACTTTCTCTCTAAGAAACTGGAATTGAACTTCTATATGCTTAGTTCTATTATGAGTTCGTGGGTTCAGAGAAAGAGCTATGCAGCTCTGATTGTCACACTGGAGTATTGTTGGACTGATCTGTGGGAATTGTAGATCCTGCAACAGCTTCCTTAGCCAGATTATTTTCTTCACTGTTGATGTAGCTGCAACATATTCTGATTCTGTGGAGGACAGAGAAATGCAATTCTGCTTTCTGTTGTTCCATGAGATGGGTCCTCCTGCAAGCAAACAAATGTAGCCTAATGTGGATTTTCTGGTATCCACATCTCCTGCCCAATCTGAATCTAAATAAGTGGTCGATGTGAGTGCAGCTTCTGTATTGTCGTTATAGCTCAAAGCATAGTGCTTTGTAGCTTGAATGTACCTCGATACGCTTTGCAGATCTTTCCAATGTTGTAGGCCTGGATTGGACATGTACTAAGACAGTGTGCTTACTGCATATGCTAGATCAGGTCGTGTGCAGATCATAGAATACATAATAGTTCCTATGACAAACTGATAAGGATACATGCACATTTCTTGCTGATCTGCTTGAGTTTTGGGACACACTATCTTTGGACAGCTTAGCTCCTGGATCCATAGGTGTGTCTATGGGCTTGCAGTCCTCCATGCCATATCTGCGAAGTACATTAGTCAAGTAGGATTCTTGGCTTATAGCTATCCTTCTGCCTGTGCGATCTCTGTTGATCTCCATACCAAGAAGGTAATGGACTGGGTCTAAATCAATCATCTCAAACTCTGATGAAAGCAAAGATTTGGTCTCCTGTAATAACTGATTTAAATTGCTGATAATTAAAGAATCATCAACGGATATAGTGATGTCGTATGGATGTCCATCTGGTGAATGTTTAGTGATGTTTTACCACTGGACTAAAGGTCTTAGTGTAGTCTATCCCATATACTTGTTCAAAGCCTTTAACCACCAGTCTAGCTTTCCATTTGGATATGGATCCATCTGGTTTAAGCTTTAGCTTAAAGATCCACTTGGAGTCAATTGGTTTTACACCAGTAGGAGGATTGACAAGACTCTAGGTTTTGTTCTTCATTAGAGACTGATACTCAGCATCCATGGTAGCCTTCCAATTGTCTGCATCGGGCATTGACAGAGCTTCTGCAACTGTGGCAAGTTCATCGTGACTGATGAACGCCTGAGGGACAAAATGATCAGGTTGTTGTCGTTGTCTTGCAGACCTTCGAACTGCATGTGCTTGAGTGGATGATTCTCCTTGGTGAATGACTGGGATCGTAGCATCTTGTGGTTGAACAATCGTGGGTCTGGGCCCATCGATGGTAAGTGGAGTTGTTGGGACAAACTCCTTTGTCTGAACAATCGTAGGTCGTTGCCTAACGATGGATGGTGGAGCTGCTATGACATACTCTTGCATCGGCTGCTTTTGCTTGAAATCGTGATACTTGTCTTCAAGAAAGACAACATCACGGCTGACTGACCTGAATCAACATCATAGATGCGATATGCTTTATGCAATGTTGAGTAGCTGATGAAGATGTTGTTACAACTTATTGGGTCCAGCTTCTTCCTCAGATCAGATGGCACTTGTGCATAGCAGAGACATCTGAAAACACGTAGGTGTTTCAAGCTTGGTTTGTAGACGTAGTAGGCTTCAAACGGTGTCTTGGAATCAACTGCTTTAGTGCTAGAGTAGTTCTGCAGATAGCAGGCCGTAGAAATTGCTTTCGCCCAGAATGTTTGAGGTAAATGGGCGTTGGCTGTCATGGATTGTACAGCTTCCAACAGTGTGCGATTCTTCCGCTCAACTACTCTATTCTGTTGAGGAGTATATCTTGTAGTAAACTGATGGTGCACGCCACACGAAGACAGATAGTCCTCCATCTCATTTGATAAGTACTCTCCCCCTGAATCAGGTCGTAGGGCCTTGATTCTCTGACCAGTTTGATTCTCAGCATATTGCTTGAATTATTTGAAGCAATTGAATGCTTCTAACATGTTATTAATGAACATTACTCTGGTAAAACGGGAGTAGTCATCAATGAATGTAATCAAATATAGAGCCTTACCCAAGGAGGATGCGCTCATAGGACCACATAAGTCACTGTGTATCAGTGATAGAATGGACTTGGCTCTTTCGGCTTGTCCTCTTGCCGTGAATTACTTAGAGAATGGAGTTATGAGCAGTTCTTTGTGTGTGGAATCAGATTATCAGTATAGGAGTCATAGATTGCCATGAAAGAGAGATTGCAAAAGGAATTAGGCATCTGGATAGAAAATACCCGCTACAATTTTGGCACCGTTACCGGGGAGCAATGCCAATTTTTCATTTTCAGCATGTTTATGATACATGTATGGTGGTTAACGTGCATTTAGGCATCTTGGTTTTGGCATGCTAGGGTTAGCTTTGCATTATGGATGTAATTTGTGATAGTTATGTTAAAAAACGTTCAAAAAATGAGTGGGAATTGTATTTTCTGCTTTTTTTTTAAAATTTTCTACTCTGTTTGATTCAATTTCACCTAACTTTTTGTTCTCTATAATTTGATCTGAATAGATAGCGTTATAGAGCATTAAAAGGGCTTTCTAGATATTTTTTTTTTTTCATTTCTTTAAATATTGAGGAAGTTACAAAATTTTGAAATTGTCAAAAAAGAAAATTGTTACCTTTGCAATCCTCTAATATTGATAACCTGATATGAAGAGAATGTAGAATTAATTCAGACGTCAGAGACAATCATACAATTCTCTTCTTAATAGCGTTTGTGTGAGAGGAACGAGAGTTATCATTCAACAAGAATGCAAAGGTATAGAACAATATCAAATCTGTATATTGAAGTTGTAAATACAACGATCAAACCACAATACAATTGCGCTGATAAGCGCGTGATCCTACTAACAAATTCAAGACAATTGCTAAGGTTCTAAAATAGTTCTCTCTCTCTCTCTCTCTCTCTCTCTCTCTCTCTCTCTCTCTCTCTCTCTCTCTCTCTAGTCACTAACTCTGAGAAGTCAGCTACTGATAAAAGGCGTTCTCCGCTATCTGACCTTACATATCATAATCATCTAAATACAATAGCCCAATTACATGTATATATACATATCAGTTGAAAAATCTTGTACTAACTTAACTTTACAATTACAAGATTGATAACAACTGTTAATCAGATCAGTTGATCAGTTCGTTGATGGAGCGTGAAGGCTTTTTGGTCTAATAGCGAAAATCCATATATTTTTGCATACTGGAAATGCGACACTCCTTGGCCTTGTGGTCGTTGCCTTTACCTGCCTTCAAAATTTGTAAGACACCTTCGACGTTTGTAGGACATAGTAGGACAGCTTCGGCCTGTTGTAGGGCAAGTGTCGCCTTTTTCGCCTGTTGAAAACTGCACGCAAATATGCAGTGTCGGGTTTTTTTTTTCGCAATTTTCGCCTGTGTAGAAACCTGTGTAAAACTTGCAGTGTCGCATGTCAGAAAACTCAGTGTAAAAACACAGTGTCGGGTTTTTCGCATTTTTTGGCTGTGGGAAAAATGTGAGTAAAAACCAGAAAGTAGCGATATTCAGTTCAAAATGCAGATTGTTTCAAAAACAGTTCGTTTTTCTGCAAGTTACATTTGAGAGAGTAAAATTTAGAGAAGGAAGGAGGGCTATTGGAATGAGTAGAAGTTAGATTAAACTCCAACAGGTTTTGGTTGTAGATCACGCCACCACGACGAAGCTTTCCCACAGAAGAACAGAATAATACTCTCAATCTTTTTTTCTTCAAGAATTCCGTATAGATTAAAATAATCAGTCCACTTGGTTAACCAGTCATCTACAACTTCGGGTTCTTTCTTCTCCCCCAAAAAAGGTTCAGGCTGAAAGCCCAAATTCGGTGGGGATAAAATTTTCACTTGATTCAACAGTACTTCCATTTGTTGATTCCTTAAAGTGTTCATATTGTTTATTTCATGAAGCGCTTGGCTTAACGACTGGCAAATTTGTAGATAGGTAGGCATTGGCACCTAACCATCAAGAGTTGCATTTGTATTATCATCTGTCATATTGATTTCCTAACACACAAAATTAGCTTAATTAGTCGAGATCCAATCATCGACCAATAAGTGAAAAGTTTAGAACCTTCATGATTGGCCGATATTACTTAGCAAGGTCTTTCACTCATTTAAGCAAATTTTGCAGAATCAATATCAGACTGATTTAAACAACAACAACTTTTAGGACCAAAACTAAAAAAATTACGAAAAATTGGAATTTTCGAAATCTGTTCGAAATGGACCAACTGTGAAAATCAATTAAGAAGATCGATTTATCAGATACACAGGCACTGTCTCAAATCAAAATTATTTCAAAACATCCTGCTGTATCTAACTTGACATGCACTGATTTTTTCAAAAAAAAGAGAATTTTTTTTTGTAAATAGCCTAGTTACTAGAAAATTTGCTTTTTGATCTAGAATTTCCAAAAATAGCTTCATGCAAGAAATCTATTGATCAATCTACTGATTACGCATGCAACATGCATCCAAGCATGCATACAAGTCTATCCATACATTTCCATCCACAAGCAAGTACTATACTGAATCTTTTGTAGATCTAAACTCTATTTAGGGTTATAATCAAACATGCATGCATCAGAACATTTTCCAAAATTTTGCATATGTGAGTTCAAAAAATTGTCAAACTTCAGACGACCATAACTTTCTCTACAGGACACCAAATTGGTCGCTGTTAAAATTCAGGTAGTTAGGCGCACTTTGGGAAGGTGATGTCATCGAAACTTCAACTCCAGTCCAATAAACATCCAATCAAATATTACAAGCACTCTACTAAGGTTCGTTAGCGAGGCAAAAAAGCTTCTAACAGGTATATCACACTATCATAAGCTCAGATCATGCAAAAAATGCATTTTTGGCCTCCTTCAACAAGCAAAACTTCAACATGATGGTGTCTAATGTTCACCTATCCAAATTGGATGCATGATGGCTAAAATCAGAGGCAATTCATCATATCTTTAAGCTTGTAATAAGAACCAACAGATTCAGACCAACAAGTTTTCATGCCCAAAAATCATTAAAAATACACTATTTTTTTATGTTGTAAACCCCCTAATGGTATCCAATCCTAACCAAACTTCATGACAGCTTTAGGATAGCTTCATTACTACTTTGAAAATGTGCTTACCAACTATTGGCTAATAATTTTGAGATCTACCACAAAATTAGTCCAAAAATCATCAAAAAAACCATGTTTTTTGACCAATTCTGACCAAAATTTGTGGGATAAATCCACAAATAAATGCAATCTGATCCTAATCCCTATAAATCCATTATATGAAAGCACTAAAAGTTTTGATTTTAGTCAAATATGGATTCTATAGCCCATTTCTAGTCCAAAAATCCCAATTCTTGGTCCAAAATCACTATCTAATCATCTTTTTGACTATTCAAACATCATGCAATCATTATATCCAATCATTAATGACTGTAAAACAGTAAGTACAATCTAAAAAAACGTACTACATCAGTACCTATGATCAATTCCAAGCAAAAACCATGAATTCTAGGTAAAAATTTCACTAAAACCATAAAAAATCCTATGATTTTCATCAAAATTCATGGAGCAAATCTACAATTATGATCTTTAGACTGAAAGTACACCAAGGATCTGAGAAGCCACCTACTTGGAAATTAATTCCACCACCTGGAAGACTAAGCAAAGAGATACACCCAAAAAACTGCAAAAATCCAAGATCCTCAAGCCCCACCTCCTGGTTGATGTGATCCAAGCTCTGATACCAATTATACGATTGCCAAGTGAAGATTTTCAAAAATCATGTCACATGAAAACCAGAAAGACACCTGTGGAGCATAAACCACCCATCCAACATGAAGAGGCTAGTCAATACCCTAACCCTTCACTCCCAAGCCATAGTGAATTGATACAAGAGAGAAGATGATACTTGGCTCAAGAATCTGAAATTCCAATAGGGAGATGGGAGAGTTTCCATGGTATGTATTCTCTCAGTATATTCCCCTTAGGATCCCCATGCAACCTATATTAAGTTATTGACCTTCTTTTCTTGCATAAAAGTAGTCATTCACCATGCAAGTGCTCTGGGCCCTCATATGATTATTAATTACTTAATACGACCACGTTCGGAATGACGTAACATAACTAATAACCACATACAACTGGAGTAATCGGCTATCCACGTTGGGAATTATTTCGATTCCCTTATACAGGACATGGACATAACACTCAGATTCCTCTCAACATGGGCAACCATGAGCATTGGATGCAAGGGTCATGTTGGCACATGTGAGTAGACCTGAACCTGAAATCCAAGCTACTATGCCTTGGGGAGGTAGCTCATTTGTACATACTTTTGGAAAAAAAAAAATTTATGAGGTGATTTTGGCAATTTTGAGATCTAAGCTTATGTGTTCTCTCTTATCTTTGCAATTTTTTTATGTAGAATGCTATCAAAAGTTATTGTGTCTTATTCTTTGTTTTGAGGTTGTACTTCACACATGTGAAATTTTCTTTTGATCCATTACACTCTCTTTGATTGCTATTGCTTACAAATCATAATTGTTTTAATTCTAGCTTTGTATATTGATAAAAATGAAGGTTGTAATTCAATCAATCTCTCTTGTGGATTGATATATGTGAAAAATTTGTGAATTACTAAGATCCAAAATCATCTATTGATCTTTAGTTTAGAAAGACAACACAATTTACACCATGTGCAATATAGAAAATCAACATCTACTTAATAAAAGAGATGCAAACTCAATAAGATCTTGATCAAACTTCAAACTTATATATAATGAATTTGTTTTTTGTACAATAACAGTAAGTTACTGTATTTCACACGTGTGGATCCGAATTTCAAAAAACAATGCATTCTACACACATATTGCAAGATATCATCAATATAGTGCACCGATGGATAGATGAACCCAAGAGAACTCATGTATAAGCATGAAATGAGAGAGAGAGAGAGAGAGAGAGAGAGAGAGAGAGAGAGAGAGAGAGAGAGAGAGAGAGAGAGAGAGAGAGAGAGAGAGAGAGAGAGAGAGAGAGAGAGAGAGAGAGAGAGAGAGAGAGAAATCTTGTTCTCCCACGCTTGTATACTATTTATAACAAGTCTATGCCCTATTTTGATTGTGGTTTCCCTCCATAGAAACTTCTAGGTCCAAAACCCTACTCTCAATATGGACTAGATTCAATGTGCCAATCATTCAAATTTGAATGTGCTCAAAATGAGCTACTTACGAACTTCACTTTTCAAAAGTGGTAATTCAAAAATATTTAGACTAATATAACTTTGAAATACAATTGCCAAATACAAAAGATCAAACTAGTTGACAATTTGATATAGAGAATAGTGTCCAAATTGGATGTTTCACTATCTCTTACATCAATTTTACACATCAAGATGTAACTAGAACATGAAAAACCAAATAGAATGTAAACGTAATGATTCCACCATGCTTCCAACTCTAAACTCTCTAGAAAATAACAACCACCAAACAATAAATGTGAGTGATGACCACTTGCTTGCTTGTCTCTTCCATCTTTGTCTTTTTTTTATATGTCTCCACCATAAAACTCCATGAATGAGCCTCCATTTCCATCTTGCCACAAGATATTATCAACACTTGATGACTTGGCCATGAATGAGTGACATAATGAACCTCCATTAGCTTCGTTTCCATCAGCAAAACCATCCAAGAATTCTAGTACAACTCCAACAACAAGATATTGCAAGATAATATAGCTAGTTTCAGCATATCTTAACAATTTGCACACATTCACATACAATAGCTCAAATATGAGATAAAAAAAGTAAATTAAACTTGAACGACACTTCCTTGTTGTTCCTTCAACCTTACTTGAGTCTTTAAATACCTGCAAAAACATATCCAAAACATCTTCAGTTGACTCTTCTTTAATGCTCTTGACTAGCTCCAAATTGCCACTTTCTCTTTTGTGTAGTTGAAGCCCTTTGAGACCAACCTCTTGATCTTCCACTTGACCATCAAAGCCATTGACTAAGACCTCTTTTCCAGTTCCATTAGTTGTTGGAAAACCATGAGAACTAATATCCACTTGCATAGATTCTCTAAAACATGTGAGTAAAGCAAAGTGAGTCACTTCCAATTGCTTACCTTTCTCATCACCTAGATGGCTTTTGTCTTTCCCTTGAGGATCTTCTTAGAACTTGGAGTCATCTCCACCACCATCATCCAAAGAACCATCTTTATCACCACCAAAAATTTTAGATTGATCAACATCAACAACATCAAGTTTATCCACATTCTCCTCTTCAAAGACAACATCCTTTGAAATGTGAACTTTCTTTGACTTAGGAGATGTAAACCCTATAAGCTCTTCTTACTTCACTATATCCAACAAAGATTCCTTTCAAAAATCCAAAAGATGAGCTGACATAGCAAGTACTACCAAAGATCTTTAAATGCTCATCCTTGGCTTCTTACCAAAAAGAACTTCAAATGAACTCTTGTCATCCAGTCTTCATTTGAGTACCTATTGCAAACAAAATTACATCAAGGATTCACCCCAAAATGACTTAGAAAGATTTGCATTCATCCTCATGGATTTAGCTCTTTCAAAAAGATTGACCTTCCTTTCTTCCACACCATATAGAACCTCTCCCTCTATGTGCCACAGAAACATTTTTGAACTTTGTTGATAGGTTTTTATTTGTCAAACTTAAGCAAGTGATCTTCATGTTGAATTGACACTCCACAACAAAAATACTTCATCCTCACACTTTAGAAGATAAGTCCAACAATGCCTACTAAAGTCATCAATGCAAGTCACAAACATCTTTGCTCCTCCACTACTCAAAGAACTAGTACAATGCAAATCCAAATGTACTAAATTAAAAGGCACCTTAGATCTTGAGCTATATCTAGAATAAGACAACCTTTGTGACTTTGACATTGAACAAAGCTCACCTACTTGCTTCTTTGCCTTCAAACCACCATGGTTAGAACCAACAAATCCATCAAGTTTGTAGAGCTCGCCTTGTCTCTTGCCTTGAGCAATCAAGACTCCATTCCTTTTGACCAAACAAGAATCACCAACAAATTTCACTTTGAGCCCTTTTCATTTGACACACACTAAGCACGTTCTTAGTAATGGAAGGTATGAACAAAACATTTTTCAAATGAAAATTCGTATTTGTAGATGAGAGAAAAATAGGAATAGTACCAATGCCCTTAATAACAACTTTACCACCATTGGCCATGTTGATGACCTTCTTTTCTCCTTCATAAGACACCAAAGAAGTAAAGTACTCTTTGTGACATGTCATATGAAAGCTTCCTCCACTATTAATCCACCATGGATCAATATCTTCATCATTGGTTAGCAAACAAGAAGACATCAAAAACATATCATCATTTAAGTTTTGATCACTAATACCATCCATATCAAAAGTGAAATTGTCTTGCTTTTCTTCTTGATCTCTCTTCTTCTTGTAACAATCACTAGCAAAATGCCCCTTGATGCCACAATAGAAGCACTTCAATTTAGACCTATCTTTCTTTTTATCAAAAGAAGAAGACTCGTCATGATATTTTCCTTTAGACCACTTGCTCTTCCCTTTGCCCTTGAATTTGTCTTTGATGAACATAGCCTCTTTGTGAAGAATTGAAAAAGATTATCTATGTTAGATATAGGGGTCTTATGTTTTTTACATCAAGCATCTAGGTGTAGGATGTTGATAGGAATAAATTTGGCATAGATGGCAAATTATGCATTTCCACTTGTAATGCCACTATTGAGCCAAAATAGAGTAAGAGGCTAAACACTTGCTAATTAGAGTGTAGACAAGTGTAAAGTTTTTGTTTGATGAATTCCAAGAGGTCCAATAGGATATAGAGGTGGAACCTTGTGAGGTCCAATAGGAAATTGAGGTGTGCTTGAATATAGTCCAATAGAATTAAGAGGTGCATAGATCAATGATCCAATAGGATCAAGAGGTGACAAAATGTGGTCCAATCATAGTTAAGCATAGTGGTAGCTCGTGGACCTACTAGTATCATTGTACTCCTCATTTTGAAATCAATTGATTTGGTGATTTCATGGATTTTGTGAGTTTTTGGATTTCTAGCTTTCTCTCTCTACCCGAGAGCTCTTGATGCATTTTCTCTCTCTACCCGAGGAGAGCAGCTTGTTTTTACTTAGATTATTTTTTTAATACTTCCCACACGTGTGAGTGAGAGTTGGAAGTGATTGAATGCATGTAGTAGTGTGTTTTTGCCATAGGATTCAAGATTGATCTTGAATCTCAATCTAGTCTTGATCTTGGTGCATCTACACACCTTAGGAGATCACAAGTACATGTAGTGGACAGTCCACACGTGTGAAAATCAACATGGTATCAGAGCCTACCTAAGGTTACCATGCATTTTGATCCATAGGATTTGATTGACAAATAAAACTACAATCTTGGAAGAAGGAAAGAAGACTCCATAGAGAAAGAGTGCAATAGATGCTACTATCGGGCTTTGCGAAAGGATCCTTCCTCTAATGCGTGACTAAGACTATCAAATTTGAACAAAACTATTGCAACAATTGCCACATTTGATTCTAATTGATTCTAACTTTGAGAATCTCACGGTTAGATTGATTTCATAGACAAGCATAATAGAGTGTGAATATTGCTGTATCGAAACATTCGATAGTTTAGACAAAACTCTAAGAGAACTTAATCAAATTACTATGGAACAAAGAAATATTCATTCATTCTAACACAAGACTGCCACGTACTTGAATCTAACTCTGAGTATCTGATCGACTCTATCTAATGCACTTTTGGTAATAAGCAGTGAAGCGCTACTAGCAATAATCTTGAAAGTTTGGTAGTTTGTAAATTCAACTAAACTACAAAAAATGGATAGATGGATGGATGTATATTGAAGATCGATTATGTGGATAGTAATCCAAGACCCTTAAACTTAGCATTGGACAAAATTTGAGAGCCCTTTAGTCGAGCATCTATTCTAAATTTAAGCTTAAGTGAAAACATCTTTAGCCCATAAGAACTTAGGTAGTGTCACGCGAGTAAACATACACTTAGCTGCTTTGACTAAGGTTTGATTTTCTCTCTCAGCAAGTCCATTCGACTCATGCAAATAAGAAGTAATAAACTGTTGTTCAATGTCTTTGATAAGACAATACTCCTTGAATTCGATTGAGATGTATTCTCCACCATTCTGACCTCAATTGATTCTTTTACCAATTTCGAGTTATGAACACTTCTTGAATTGTCTGAAGACTTTGAAAGCCTTCGGATTTTGCTTAATAAAATAAATAGCTGTTTTATTCGAAAATTTATCAATAAGGGTAATAAACTACTTTGCACCAACCAAAGATAAGGTTTGCACTGGGCCAAATATATCTGAATAAACAACATCTAGAACATCTTTTACTGCATGCTTATGACTTGATTTGAATGGAATCCTAGTCTGCTTTTCAACAATGCAGCTATGATAGACATGGAGATCGATCTTCTTGCCTAGATAATCGAGGTCAAGTACTAAGGTCTGTCTAAACATGTTCGATACATATGTATGATTCAAGCGACCTAGCCTATAGTGCCAAAGTAATGCTTTATTAACTAGAGCAAAGGTATTCAAGATTTGACTTGTGTCATAATAACAATGAATCAATCTATAAAAGTATCCATGTCTCTTTTTGAGTGCAAGGATCTTATTTGTCCAATGCACAATTCTACATTGATCAAATCTCACAGTGTTCCTGGGCGAAGTCGGCTTACTACAGCCGCTTCCACTGTACATATTTGGCACTGCAATTAAGTTATATTTTCATGAAGGGGATTACAAGTGCCACAAGGGAGCTTGATGAATTTTCCAATGTTTTATTCTGTCTAGCTTTTGAAAATGCTGTGAAGCACTGCATTTAAGATTGATTGCACACGTCTTGAAAGTCATGAAACACAAGGACTTAATCATAATTCAGTAACACAATGGATATGTACCTCCCTTGGTTAAGCAGTTTACTTGATAGAGTCCACAGGAGATGGAACATTTATTCATGATCAAACAATGGTTTCAACAGTGGGTAGCTCTTTCAGAATAAACATCTGCACGTACCACAGTAGAGCAAAAAGATGCAGATCATAGCTTGCCAAAGATCTCCTCAAAATGATCCCACACAAAATTCCCAACCTAGGAGCAGCCAATTCAATGTTAGCTAGTTCATATTGAGCTAAGAACAATAAAACTTTTTGAGATAAATTCACCAAACATAAAAGATCAGCATGGCATTTTAATGTTTATTCTTGAAGCGCATTAGATTCAAAAGACCAGCATTCCTTATAAATTTAGTGGCTGCAGTGTCTTTGCAGCTGATATTTTGGGGAGTTTATTCGCTGCCTTGCCTTACTTCTTTTCAAAATGTTTTAAACGTGAGACTGAATAAATGTATGCAATTATGAACTTTGCAAGTGACATGAC